>CM008284.1:23553168-24153168 GCA_002319775.1 Fagopyrum tataricum | reverse complement strand
GTTAGACTATGAAGAGAGGGACGTCCAAGCTGAGTTAGATAATGAGGCGAGCGACGTGCAAGCTAAGAATATGGAAGTAAATAGTCCAAGCACAGTTCAAGAACAAGAGCAAGGCGACCCACTTTCATTCACTGAAAACAACCACAAGAGCTCGGGTTAAGGAACTTCAACTAGAACTTAAGAAGGGACTTATATGCCTCAAAACTCACAGTCTAACCTTATTTGAGCTACTCACTCTTCTTAAGACTCATCTAAGTGCATAATATCATTGTTATAGTTTTAATGACATTATTAGGATAATATTTTATGTTCTTTTTTGTATGATTGCCAAAAATAACCAAGTTTGACATCCAAGTAGAAGTTCCTTGAATTCTGAGTAGGAGTAGTTGATGCTCCACTCCTTAGTATTTTTCATCCATTTTATTTTTTAGTTTAGTTAGACTACAAATATAAATTAATTTTATTTAGAAAGACACACTTGAGTTTTGATAAACCCATTTGTATTTTCAGATTTCCTTTTGAATGAAACGTAAGCTTGTTTCTTTTATTGCTTGTGTGTTGTATCACGTGCTTTGAAGCTTTTTTAGTGTGTTGCATCTCCCTCTATGCCTTTCGTGTGTCATATCCATAGAAAGGAGATCATCTTCTCTAGTGTGTTGCATCTCCATTTGTTGTCCTTATGCATCAATTAAGTTAGCAACCGTAGAAGTGTAACACCAAAAGAGTTATTGTCACAACTTGTGACTATCTTGTATTGGTAAACTTTTCATTGTTATTATTGGTTAAAACAAGAAAATAATATAGTAAATGTGCTTGAAATCAAATATATCCGGCAAGAAACAAAAAGAAAAGTCACAGAGAAATCTATTCAAGGAGATATAGTGAAAGGAAAAAGTGGTTGAAACCGAAAATATCCGACAAAGAATAAAGGGAAAAATGATTCCACATATCATAATTAGCAACTTTGGATATGATTTTCTAATCCTTTAGCAACACATGGAGACTTGTAGGTGAACTTATTAACTTCTTTTGATATTGCTTAATTAGTCTTTACATCAGTATTGCGGATTCAATTTTGATTTGTTGATTGTCTTTGAGAGTGTTTTTAGTCTTGTTCGCTGAATTATGACCCTACAAACCCTTATCAATAATGACAAAGATTTTGTAACACCCCAAATCCGTATGACTCGGAGTGCTACTGGGCTAGGATCTCACAATGGATCCCGACCCTAGCCTGACCACAATTTCACTGATCTTACAACAAGACACCGATAGATTAAAACAAAACATGAAACTGATATATATATATATATATATATATATATATATATATATATATATATATATATATATATATATATCAAAAAGGTAATACAATGTACCGCTGATTACAAACAAAACCATAATGTACAACAAAAAAACCCATATCCCCGATAACGCCCCAGTGTACGGAGCCCTCAGCGAATCACCCACTTTGAATCACTCTACAGCTCTCCTATCCTGCAAAGTGTCTACAACACGGTATGAAACCGTTAGCTAACCATACACAAATATAGGAACATGCTAGAGCACAAACACACATCAGAAATCTTAACACATCATCATGGTTTCACACATTTACCCGGCTCATCATCTTTATAAAGTCCAGCAATCAACTGATATATAAATATCCATATAAACATAAGTGACATGAGGAATATAACCCTCGCCTCTGGGTACTATAACCAGCTGGAATGGTGCCTGAAACACCTCCCCGTGTACCCTAAGGGAATGGAGAGTGCCCGAACCGTTTACCAGGTATGGCCTGACCACAAAGAACCCCCAACTCCCAGCGGGATAAATGGAAAAGTTGTCACAGCCCTACAATGGGCAAGCAATATACCATAGGTCGGCGACCATCATAACACATGCTATAAACATATAACACACACCACTCATGCACAACATCCTATAAAGGAATGACAACTAAGTAAGTCCCACGGACTTACCTCAACCTCGAAGTCGTCTCACTAGATCAACCCTCAACACAGTCCACTCCAAACTGGAGGATAACACGTCCTATACAAGGCATACACAAATATCAACTCCTATCACATAAAGGGTCACACCTAGACCCAAGGGATCCATAAGGGATCATATCCAACTCGTAAACCTCAAAGCCCTAACCGGCATTTCCGTATCATACTCATCAACATCCGAATCCTAGCATGGTACTAAGTTCCTCATACTAGAAAGGAAAGGAACTACCTAACTATAGGTGGTCCCGGGACAAGACGCACCTGCGTAAACTAAGGACGCAGGGGCGGAAGAGATCACCCGCAGGCGCGGCAGGTAAAATCCGCAGGGGCGGTGACAAGGCTGCCGGCTAACGCAGGCACGGCGCAGGCGCTGACGCGGGTGCGATGGCACGGTCTCCGCAGGGGCGGTGACTTCTGGCCGCAAGGGCGGCGATAGTGCAGAATGAAATCTCGCGGCTTCTCTTTAGCTCTTCACGTGATCAAATCACGTCTACTCTCTTCCAGATTCATACACAAGTATAAACATACACATTTCAACATCATCTTATGCTCAAAACATCTAATCCTAAGCTAGGGAAGGAAGAAGCAAAGTAAGAAGGAAGAGAAGAAGGATAAGAAGACTTACCACTACTGAAGGTCTAGGCAGGCAAAAGCATAAGCACTACTCAACTGACTTCACAAGCTCAGCAACCACAACTAGCATCAACAACCACACAACCACACACAACTCTACCAACTCAATGGAAAAACCAACTCAAGCTCAAGGAGAAAGAAGAAGAAGCAAGAAGGACGTGAAACTGGATTGGAAATGTGAGGAAACCCTTGCTCAGCAAGGTGGAACGAAGGAGGTAAAGAAAGGTAAAGCACAAGACAAAAGAGTCAATAAAACCGACTGCAACCGCCGGAAACCGCAAGGGCGGGTGTCCTGGCCGCAGGGGCGGAACAACAGGGGAGCCGCAGGGGCGGCCTCACAGACCCGCGGGGGCGGCTAAGACCAAAACTCGCTCCCAAAACTAAGGCTCTTACAGATTTGTACGCTCACAAGACACGAGATGCTTAGTTTTAAAGTTTATAACTCGTAATAATTACCTAACTACTAGCGAACCCACAGTGTATGAGTCGTAGTACTCCAAGGTCGAACACAAAGACGTTGACGGTCGATTTGCACAATTTGATCAAAGATATAGTAAAAGGCTAGACTAAGAAATAGAGAGAAGGAGTAAAGGTTAGAAGATTCATGTTTTTGGTTGGTTTTTTAGAGATGTTCGATCAAGGATCAAACCAAGTGACTAGTGAATTAAAGCTAAAACACAAACAAGTAGTTGTCAAATTAACGGGAAAGAGATTCTAAGTTTTCATAGAACGTTATTCATGGCGATGAACTCAAGTTAGTTGCAACCGAATTAAGTAAAAAATTGCTACAAGGATGGATGTTTCTTCGGTGATAATCTATTACCGGGTAAGTGTCAAGGTAGCTATGACAGAAATTCGGTACAAACCGGATTCTCTATATAAGGACTAATAACCCCTTACCGGGTAAATCTCAGAAATTACCTAACTTAGATAGAAATTTGGCACATCATAATCCAGTAGAAGAGTTTACTTCTCTACTACCTAAGGTTCGTCATCTTCGATATCTATGATAGAAAGTTACCGGGTAACTCTCTTTTTAGCTTGCTAACCTAGAAGATTTCTAAGCTAGATTTAGTACAACGACCCTAGGGTTTTCACAATTTCGTACCTAATTCCAACAAGCAACTAGTCTATCATCATCCATGCCACAAACAACAATCCATTCACCCTAGAATCACTAAGATTCTAGCCAACTAAAGACATATCAAAATATGAAAAAAAACAAAGCAAGAGAACAAAGCATTCATGGTACATAGATACAAGGAAGAAGAAGATGCAAACCCAAATCTATAGCTTCAAGAATCATGCAAAATGAAATCAATATTTGTTACAGCTTGCTCCAGCAATCTTTGATGCGCCCTTGACAACCATGACCGTGGATGAGGAGGACGATGCTTTGCGTGTTCGCTCCGATGGACCGCTTACTCGCTCCCGAGCTAAAGCCATCGCCCAAGCTGCCGGCTCAATCATCCGACACACCATTGCATCACTTGGACCCGTTAGTGGCATGCCATGTCACCACTCCACCGTGGCATAGACTTCCGGCGCCACGTCATCAAGCTAGCAATATTAATATTATTTTATTATATTTTGCATTTAAAATAATAGACTTTAATTTTCGGAACTATAACTTCCGGAACTTAATTCCGGGAGTTACTTTCCGACATTGATAGTCTAGGCCTTTCAATTCGGGAGTTAGCCCCGACTTTATTTTCCGCTTTTATTTCCCGCCTTTATTTCCATCATTTAATTTCCGACTTATGGTTTGGCCTTCATCCACTATATAAGGGATGTTTGGCCTCACTTGTAAAGCATGTCTAATATTAATCAAGTTATTTGAAGGAAAATTCTCTCTCTTGATTTGGGCATCACTTCCTCTTCAATCCCCTCAAAGTTCTTCCTTGGATCAAGTCTTAGATCCAAGAACTCACTTTCGAGGATTCTTCTAAAGAATCAAACCCTCAAATCCATTACAACGTTTGCTCGATCTCTCTAGATCAAATCAAACCTTCTCTTCCGCATCCATTTCAAATCGCTTCCCCCTTACCAAACTTCTTTCAAAGTTTCCATTTGCACAGCAACAAGGAGTAGTTGAAGCTCTATCTTGGTCTAGATCCGGCATTCGTTCTTCAACGATCCAAGGACGCATCAATCTTCAGCAACAAAATAGCAAGTTTTCCATTAAAATCTCTAGAAAATTGAAGAAGAAGGTGTTTGAGGTGCAAAAGAGGATAAGAGACAACTCTAGGTCTACAATGGGCTCCTAGTTCAAAATCCCAGTCTACAATATCCACTTTTATATTTAACCTCTACAAAAAGAAAAGGTCGGGCGAAAAGTGACTGGAAAGTAAATCTGACACAATTCAGACAAAGAATCTCGGATGAAAATGGCCAAAATCTCGGGCCGAGGTCACAACACTTCGGGGCCGAGATTTTGGGTTTCACTTGAAGTTCCTTCAGCGTCTTCAAAATCTCGGGCAAACGTGATACGATCTCGCCCGAGATTTGCCTCTGTTGTGGTATCTCGGCCGAGGTCAGGGCCGAGGTTTGTCTCTGTTTCTAACCCGCCGGACTCGTCGCCGAGAACCTCTAGACCTCCCGTAGGGCTAGGCAGCTGATGTCACCGCCCGTTATCATACACTTGGGCCAACATATACTTAAGGTCGGTGGTCCTAATTACCAGTTTCATTGTTATAAAAAAAGCATAAACACATACCACCAAACACACATCAATGCTAATACATAGAATACGAGCTAAGTAAGTCCGGAGACTTACCTCGTCACCAAACCCAAGTCACCACACTCTTGCTTCCCTTAAGGAGGAAGCCCACAACCTGCTCACAAGAGATATGCATATCAATACATACTCACTCTCAAGAAGTCTTAGACTCTCCACACATGAAACAACCCACAACAATTCATAAATCCACAAGATATAAATCCTCAACCAAAGAGGCACAAGCTAGCCTAGAAGATCCAACATACTCACATGCTCAAATCCATCAACTATATCGAGCCTTAAGGGCTCCTAGGTTCACAACCACTAAGTGGCATTCTCAAGCTACTCTAGGCCATCCTAGGCATGCTACTACATGATTCAACAACTATCTAAGGAATGAACGAGGAGAGAAGGAGAGGAGGGACCTACTGTTGCCGAAACCGCAGCCGCGGAGATAAGCTGGCGCCCCCTGCGGACACAGGAGCCGCCCCCGCGGAACCAGGAGCCGCACCCGCGGAGGACTGCGTCGCCTGCCAGGAACCGCCCCCGCGGTTTTGCCGAGCCGCGCCCGCGCCGGTGCCTAGCCGCACCCGCGGCCGTCCGTTGCCGCTCCCGCGCCCGTCCGCTCCGGCGGCTGTGCTGAGCCGCCCCGCGGGTTCTGCGCAGAACGTCGTCTTCTTCGTCTTCGACTTTGGATCCTTTGCTCCAAAGTCCTTCTTCTCTTGCTGGATCTTCTTCAAACACCCACCACGGGTCTTAGGCACCTCTCCTTAACCTAAACGAGCTAAGAACCTAGACATGCAAATAGTTGAGTGAAAACCTCTCCAAGCTTCATCCATGGCCATGGATGAAGGAGGAAGGAAGAAGAAAGGGGAAGAGCTTACCAACAGCTGAGATCACCTTCTGCAGTCTACCACAGATCCTCAGCACCAAGGGAGAAGAGAAGAGAAGAGAGCAAAGAGAGGAAAAGAGTTGAGTGAGGAAGAGTGAAAGAAGAGACTAACGTGAGAAAGGAGTCAAGGAGGAGAGAGAGGGAACAAAGCTGAAAAGGGAGGTGTGGGGATCAAGGGGTCAGCTGGCCTCTTGTCCCTCACACGGACCGAGGGGTCGAAAATGACCCCTTGTCATTTTTAACCCGGAACGAAGGGCCGAAACGCGGAAAAAGAGGAAAAACGACGAGTCGGCTCGGGATTTTTCTTAGAAATAAATCCCGGCTCTCGGCATCTCGGGATTACGGAAAACTACAAAGTGATCTAAGTCCGGAATAAAATTAATAAAATTCCGGACGTTACAACTAACCCCCCTAAAAACAAGTTTCGTCCCGAAACTTTGCTAATCCAACACTCTCCAACCAAACCGTCTCGTAACCCCAAGGGACCCATAAAACGCACACTATCGGCTCTAATCGAAGTCTATAGATCGCATCACATCAAGACCTCACAAGGTACTCATAAATCATACAAAAATCACATAACGTATAAATCAAACAAGGAAGGTCTCGGAACTAACCCGACGACCCCATCGATGTCACTGTGTCTGCATAAAATCGGGATAGTTCCTCCGGATATTATCCTCTGTCTCCCATGTAGCCTCATCGGCTCCTCGCCTCGACCACTGAATCCTCAGCATCGGTATCTCCTTCGACCGAAGGCGTCTCGTACTCCACTCTAAGACCGCTATCGGGTGCTCTGCAAAAGTGTGGTCCGGCTCGACCAATAGGTCCTCGTGACTGACGATGTGTCTCGGGTCATGTATGTACTCTCTCAGCTGAGAGACATGAAAGACCGGGTGTATACCCTCCAACCGCGGTGGCAGTGCTAACCGGTACGCCACCTCACCGACTCTCTCCAAGATCTCGAATGGTCCGACATATCGGGGGCTTAACTTCCCCTTAATGCCGAATCGTCTGACGCCCCGTGTCGGTGATACCCTCAACCACACCTGAGCTCCTACCCTGAACTCGAGAGGTCTACGCCTCCTTTCCGCATACGACCTCTGGCGGCTCTGCGCAGCAAACATCCTCTCCCGAATCAAAGCGACTCTCGTCATGTCGTCCTGTACCTGATCCGGTGCTACAACGCTAGAGCTCCCGGGCTCGTCCCAACATAAGGGAGTACGGCATCTCCGTCCATACAATGCCTCATAAGGTGTCATCCCAATCGACGCGTGCCAGCTGTTATTATAAGAAAACTCGACCAACGGGAGGTGATCTGGTCATACCTGTCCCTAGTCTAGTACACATGCTCGTAGCATATCCTCTAATGTCTGAATAGTCCGCTCGGACAGGCCGTCGGTCTAAGGATGGTATGCGGTGGTGAAATGGAGACTCGAACCTAGGGTGGCGTGTACCTGCTGCCAGAACCTCGAGGTAAAACGCCCGTCCCTGTCCGAGATGATGGTCCTCGGGACTCCATGTAGTCTCACAATCTGACGGGTAAACTCCTCGGCTAAACGACTCACCGGCCACGTTTCCCGTATACGAATGAAACGTGCGGTCTTCGTCAACCGGTCTACTACCACCCATATCGCGTCAAAGCTCCCACTCGGTCTCAGACCGGTAAAGAAATCCATGGATATGTCCTCCCACTTCCACTACGGTACGGGCAGTGGGTGAAGCTCTCCTCCGGGTCTCTGGTGGTCGATCTTGACCTGCTGGCAGGTCGCGCATCGGGCCACATATCTAACCACATCAGGCTTAAGCCCACCCCACCAATAAGATCACCTAATGTCCTGGTACATCTTACTCGCGCCTGGGTGCACTAAGTAAGGTGTGGAATGGGCCTCATGTAGAATCCGCTCTCTCAGCTCCTGATCCGACGGTACACAAATACGTCCCTGACGTCTCAATAGCCCGTCTGCTCCCATGATAAACTGCGGTGTCTCTCCTCGGGACATCCTGTCCCGGATCCTCATCAAAATGGGACATCTCTCCTGCTTCTGCAGGATCTCTCCGGACAGGTCAAGTAGTACCTCCAACTCGGACAAACAACCGTCCGTACCCGGGAACCGGATATCCAACTCCAAACCTATCAAGTCCCTCTGCAACTGAGGCTGAACCGTAAGCCGAGCTATAGCCTCCTCTCTAGGTGTCCTCCTACTCAAAGCATCGGCGACTACGTTCGCCTTCCCTGGATGGTATAAAATCTCCAAGTCAAAGTCCTTAATCAGTTCCAACCATCTCCTCTGGCGATTATTCAACTCCCGCTGAGTGAATATATACTTCACTCTTATGGTCTGTGAAGATCTGGCATGTAGCCCCGTATAAGTAGTGTCTCCAGATCTTCAAGGCATGAATCACTGCCGCTAGCTCAAGATCGTGGGTAGGGTAATTCTCCTCGTACGGCTTCAGCTGCCGAGAAGCGTACGCAATAACCCTACCTCTCTGCATCAAGACGCACCCCAACCTAGCTTGGAGGCGTCACTATAAACCACAAAGTCTTCTACGCCCTCAGGCTGGGCTAACACAGGAGCGGAGGTCAACCTCCTCTTCAGCTCCTCGAAGCTGCGCTGGCAAGGCTCGGACCAGACGAACCTGGTAGACTTCCTCAGCAAGGAAGTGAGAGATCGGGCAATCACGGAGAAACCCTCAACAAAACGGCGGTAGTATCCCGCTAAGCCCAAGAAACTGCACACCTCCTTGACCATCCTAGGAGGCGGCCATGAGGAAACAAACTCTATCTTCGCCGGGTCGACCATGACACCCTCGACAGAAACTATATGGCCCAAAAATGCCACCTCGGACATCCAAAACTCGCACTTAGAGAGCTTAGTGTAAAGCTCTCTATCTTGGAGGACTCGAAGTACCGTCCTCAGGTGTCCCTCATGCTCCTCCCTACTCCGGGATTAGACTAAGATGTCGTCAATGAGTACCATTACGAACTGTTCCAAGAAGTCGATGAAGATGCCGTTCATCAACTCCATGAAGACGGCAGGTGCATTCGTGAGCCCGAATGGCATCACGACAAACTCGTAATGGCCGTACCTCGTCCTGAATGCCGTCTTCGGCACGTCCTCCTGTCTCACCCTAAGCTGGTGATATCCCGACCTCAAATCGATACGTGAAAAACACGGAGGCTCCCTGCAACTGGTCCAACAAATCATCAATGCGCGGTAACGGGTACTTGTTCTTGATGGTGACTTTGTTCAACTCTCGGTAATCAATGCATAGCCTCAAAGATCCGTCCTTCTTCCTAACGAAGAGGACCGGTGCACCCCAAGAGGAAACGTTCGGGCGTATGAAACCCCTATCGGCTAACTCCTCGAGCTGCTTCTTCAGCTCCAGCATCTCGATCGGCGCCATGCGGTATGGAGCCTTGGAGATCGGCCTTGTGCCGGGCTCCAACTCAATAGCAAAATCAACGCTCCTCTGCGGTGGTAGCCCGGGTGGCTCCCCGAAAACGTCCTCGAACTCGCATGCCATAGGGATCTCCTCCAGCGATGGTCCCGACTCCTCCTTCATGGCATAACACCAGAAGGCCTTGCATCCCTGCCCGATAAGTCTAGCAGCTCGGACCGCGCTAATGACTGTACCGGCTTTCCTGAGGTCCCAACCTCGGAAAATCACCTCGTGCCCCATCTCCGTGGAAATCATCACGGTCCTCCGGCTGATGTCTAACACGGCTCGATGGCGGTCCATCCAATCCATCCCAAGGATGACTTCTTCATGCACTAAGTGCATGACAAAGAAGTCGGCCAACCAATCTCGGTTTCCCAAACGAATGGGACAACCGCGTACCTCTCGGGTACCACTAACCCTACCTCCATCGGGTAACCCTATAATAAAGGGTCTCCCCTCTACCTTAGCTAAGGACAACCTAGCTACGCAATCATCGGATATAAAAGAGTGCGTAGCACCCGTATCAAATAAAACTCGGACCGAAAAGCCGTGAATCTGAATGGTACCTGGGGCTGCCGGCGCTGGAGGATCAACGGCACTCCTCAACTCAAATACCCTGGCCTGTGTGCCTCTGGTCTCCTGGGTACCTCCACCACGGCCTCTACCTCGGCCCTGTCCTGAGCTGATCCTTGAATACGAGTCTGACCTGACCCTGGCCCCTCTACTGAGAGCCCTGTGACTGATACGTGGCGGCCTCTGACTGCCCCCTGCTACGCCAGCAGGCGAAGAACCCTGCTGTGACTGGGACTTACCCTGACGGCAAAAAGCGGCTCGGTGGCCCATCTGACCACAATGAAACAAGCCACGGTGGTTCTACAAGCCTGTCTCAGTGTGTCCAAACTCTCCACAACTTTAGCACTGGCGTCCCCATCTGATGCCTGTCTCGACGTCTGAGGACCAGAACGTCCGGGGTCTGGCTACATCCCTGACCTACTACTCCGGCCCCTGAACCAGCTGGTGCCGTCCTCTGTCTCTGTCCGTCCCCCGGGTTGTGCTGCTCTCCTAGACCCAGGGCGGTCTCTCTCATAGGCCGAAGCCCGGTCCTGGTACTCCGCAGTGAGGCACAACGAATCCCGCAAGGTAAGCACGGGTGGACTCCCTCAGTCTCTGGAAAAGAGATAGACATGCTGGTCCGTTGGGTGCGGGTCCCAGTAAGGCTAACTCCGCCCGGAATCGCCTAATCGCCTCAATGACTGGAAAATCCTCGAATCCTGCCTCCAGGAAATCCTGGACTCTGTCACTCCTCAGTGAAGCTGGGCAAAAAGGTCTCCCTAACGAGGCTCAATAGCTGATCCATCCTGGTCACACCGCCTCTAACTGTCCTCCACAGTATTGGGCCTGCTCTCGGAATAGGGTCTGGACTATCTCAACCTGCCTCTCCTCTGGGCAACGGATCGCCTCTAAAGCTGACTCTACGTGCCCAATCCAGTGCTTCACCTCTAACCCTACCTTCCCGTCGAAGTAGGGTACATGCTGTTGGTTGAAAGTCTTCAACCAGGATCAAGTCTCGGAGACCTCAACTCGTCTCTCGGCCTAGCAACCTCCACAACTGGCTGGGTGCAACCACTGCCGGTGCAACTATCTCTGGTGCAGCCCGAATCTTGGTCACCCTCTGTGTGACCTCAGCGATCTAGCAGGTGCAGGTGCAGGCACGTGGTGTGGGGTGGTGCTCCAGTCCTGAATGCCTNTCGTCCTCCTTCGTCAGCTCTTCATCCTTGTTGCGCTCTTCCACTGGTCGAACCTCTTCCCTGGGAGTTAAGATGCTTTCAGATTTCTCCCTTGATCTTTGCAATTGGTTTAGCGTTTGAGGTCCTTCCCTAGGAGTTAAGTTCTTACAGAGCATGCCAACTCTCTCCATAATGTATTTGTACCGAAATTCAAGTTGTTTCCGTTGTCGTCTTGCTTCATATCTCTGGTACGTAATTTCGTCCTCTAGATAATGAATCTGCTCTAAGCTTTCCTCACTTTCTCCTAGTCGGCTCACCAAGAAAATCTCATACTCTAGTTCCCTATCCAGATACTTAATCCGCTCCAAGGTTTTATCTAACTCAGCTCGAAGGTTTCTCACAACCATTTTGTTAAACCTTGAGAATGCAAAGACAGAAAGAGAACAAGATAAAAAGTAACAAGAAAGACCTACACTATAAATAATCAAAAACAACAAATTAGTCTTTCTCAGTCCCCGACAACGGCGCCAAAAACTTGTTCGCTAGTTTTACACCCCTATAAATCCCTATCAAGAATGATAAAAACTCACAAGATAGCAAAACTAGGAAGGGATAGTCTTAAATTTATAACCTGTAAATAGCAACGAACCCACAATGTATGGATCGTACAAAGTAGGACAAGTATTCCAGGGTCAAACACAAAGACTGGGAGGATTATGTAACACCCCAAATCCGCGGGACTCGGGATGCTACGGGCGAGACCTCACAATGGGTCCTGCCCTTAGCCTGACAACAATTTCACCGGACCTTCCAACAAGGCACAAATAAAGGCAAAACAAGAAAACGTTTATAATGTATGCGAGACACTGAAAGGTAAGAATACAACGTGGAAACTCAGCCGAGTCCTCAAAACAACATAACCTGATACGAAGTCTAAACGTACGACAACATCCACGAACAAAAATATGAAACATGACTCAAAAACGTCTCCGTCCTATAATGTACGGAGACCCCGGCTGTCCACTCCTCCGCCTCACTCGGCGGCATCTCTAACCTACAAGTCATCTACACAAACGGTTTAAAACCGTTAGCTAATGTTCTAAGCATTAGAAAAGCGGTGAAGGCACAAACACATACATAACACACAACATAAAACAAGTTTCGTCCCGAAACTTGCTAGACCAACACTCTCCAACCAACCCGTCTCGTAACCCCGTGGGACTCATAAAACGCACACTATTGGATCTAATCCGAGTCTACAGATCGCATCACATCAAGACCTCGCAAGGTACTCATAAATCATACAAAAATCACATAACATATAAAGCAAACAAGGAATGTCTCGGAACAAACCCGATGACCCCATCGATGTCACTGTGTCTGCATAAAACTCGGGATAGTTCCTCCGGATACTATCCTCCGTCTCCCATGTAGCCTCATCGGCTCCTCGCCTCGAACACTGAATCCTCAGCATCGGTATCTCCTTCGATCGAAGGCGTCTCGTACTCCGCTCTAAGACCGCTATCGGGTGCTCTGCAAAAGTGTGGTCCGGCTCGACCACTAGGTCCTCGTGACTGATGATGTGTCTTGGGTCATGTATGTACTCTATCAGCTGAGAGACATGGAAGACCGGGTGTATACCCTCCAACGGCGGTGGCAGTGCTAACCGGTACGCCACCTCACCGACTCTCTCCAAGATCTCGAATGGTCCGACATATCGGGGGCTTAACTTCCCCTTAATGCCGAATCGCCTGACGCCCCGCGTCGGTGATACCCTCAACCACACCTGAGTTCCTACCCTGAACTCGAGAGGTCTACGCCTCCTATCCGCATACGACCTCTGGCGGCTTTGTGCAACCAACATCCTCTCCCGAATCAAAGCGACTCTCGCCATGTCGTCCTGTACCTGATCCGGTGCTACAACGCTAGAGCTCCCGGGCTCGTCCCAACATAAGGGAGTACGGCATATCCGTCCATACAATGCCTCATAAGGTGTCATCCCAATCAACGCGTGCCAACTGTTATTATAAGAAAACTCGACCAACGGGAGGTGTTCTGGCCATACCTGTCCCTAGTCTAGTACACATGCTCGTAGCATATCCTCCAATGTCTGAATAGTCCGCTCGGACTGGCCGTCAGTCTGAGGATGGTATGCGGTGGTGAAATGGAGACTCGAACCTAGGGCGGCGTGTACTTGCTGCCAGAACCTCGAGGTAAAACGCCCGTCCCTGTCCGAGATGATGGTCCTCGGTACTCCATGTAGTCTCACAATCTGATGGGTGAACTCCTCTGCTAAACGACTCACCGGCCACGTCTCCCGTATAGGAATGAAACGTGCGGTCTTCGTCAACCGGTCTACTACCACCCATATCGCGTCAAAGCTCCTACTCGGTCTCAGACCGGTAACGAAATCCATGGATATGTCCTTCAACTTTCACTGCGGCACGGGCAGTGGGTGAAGTTCTCCTCCGGGTCTCTAGTGGTCGATCTTGACCTGTTGGCAGGTCGCGCATCGGGCCACATATCTAGTTACATCGGGCTTGAGCCCGCCCCACCAATAAGATCTCCTAAAGTCCTGGTACATCTTACTCGCGCCTGGGTGCACTGAGTAAGGTGTGGAATGGGCCTCATGCGAAATCCGCTCTCTCAACTTCCGATCCGACGGTACACAAATATGTCCCTGACGTCTCAATAGCCCGTCTGCTCCCATGATAAATTGCGGTGCCTCTCCTCTGGACATCCTGTCCCGGATCCTCATCAAAATGGGACATCTCTCCTGCTTCTGCAGGATCTCTCCGGACAGGTCAGGTACTACCTCCAACTCGGACAAACAACAGTCCGTACCTGGGAATCGGATATCCCACTCTAAACCCACCAAATCCCTCTGCAGCTGAGGCTGAACCGTAAGCCGAGCTATCGCCTCCTCTCGAGGTGTCCTCCTACTCAAAAGCATCGGCGACTACTTTCGCCTTCCCGGGATGGTATAGAATCTCCAAGTCAAAATCCTTAATCAGCTCCAACCATCTCCTTTGGCGGTTATTCAACTCCCGCTGAGTGAATATATACTTCAGACTCTTAGGGTCTGTGAAGATCTGGCATGTAGCCCCGTCCAAGTAGTGTCGCCAGATCTTCAGGGCATGAATCACTGCCGCTAGCTCAAGATCGTGGGTAGGGTAATTCTCCTCGTACGGCTTCAGCTGCCGAGAAGCGTACGCAATAACCCTACCTCTCTACATCAAAACGCACCCCAAGCCTAGCTTGGAGGCGTCACTATAAACCACAAAGTCTTCTACGCCCTCAGGCTGGGCTAACACAGGAGCGGAGGTCAACCTCCTCTTCAGCTCCTCGAAGCTGCGCTGGCAAGGCTCGGACCAGACGAACCTGGTAGACTTCCTCAGCAAGGAAGTGAGAGATCGGGCAATCACGGAGAAACCCTCAACAAAACGGCGGTAGTATCCCGCTAAGCCCAAGAAACTGCACACCTCCTTGACCATCCTAGGAGGCGGCCATGAGGAAACAAACTCTATCTTCGCCGGGTCGACCATGACACCCTCGACAGAAACTATATGGCCCAAAAATGCCACCTCGGACATCCAAAACTCGCACTTAGAGAGCTTAGTGTAAAGCTCTCTATCTTGGAGGACTCGAAGTACCGTCCTCAGGTGTCCCTCATGCTCCTCCCTACTCCGGGATTAGACTAAGATGTCGTCAATGAGTACCATTACGAACTGGTCCAAGAAGTCGATGAAGATGCCGTTCATCAACTCCATGAAGACGGCAGGTGCATTCGTGAGCCCGAATGGCATCACGACAAACTCGTAATGGCCGTACCTCGTCCTGAATGCCGTCTTCGGCACGTCCTCCTGTCTCACCCTAAGCTGGTGATATCCCGACCTCAAATCGATACGTGAAAAACACGGAGGCTCCCTGCAACTGGTCCAACAAATCATCAATGCGCGGTAACAGGTACTTGTTCTTGATGGTGACTTTGTTCAACTCTCGGTAATCAATGCATAGCCTCAAAGATCCGTCCTTCTTCCTAACGAAGAGGACCGGTGCACCCCAAGAGGAAACGTTCGGGCGTATGAAACCCCTATCGGCTAACTCCTCGAGCTGCTTCTTCAGCTCCAGCATCTCGATCGGCGCCATGCGGTATGGAGCCTTGGAGATCGGCCTTGTGCCGGGCTCCAACTCAATAGCAAAATCAACGCTCCTCTGCGGTGGTAGCCCGGGTGGCTCCCCGAAAACGTCCTCGAACTCGCATGCCATAGGGATCTCCTCCAGCGATGGTCCCGACTCCTCCTTCATGGCATAACACCAGAAGGCCTTGCATCCCTGCCCGATAAGTCTAGCAGCTCGGACCGCGCTAATGACTGTACCGGCTTTCCTGAGGTCCCAACCTCGGAAAATCACCTCGTGCCCCATCTCCGTGGAAATCATCACGGTCCTCCGGCTGATGTCTAACACGGCTCGATGGCGGTCCATCCAATCCATCCCAAGGATGACTTCTTCATGCACTAAGTGCATGACAAAGAAGTCGGCCAACCAATCTCGGTTTCCCAAACGAATGGGACAACCGCGTACCTCTCGGGTACCACTAACCCTACCTCCATCGGGTAACCCTATAATAAAGGGTCTCCCCTCTACCTTAGCTAAGGACAACCTAGCTACGCAATCATCGGATATAAAAGAGTGCGTAGCACCCGTATCAAATAAAACTCGGACCGAAAAGCCGTGAATCTGAATGGTACCTGGGGCTGCCGGCGCTGGAGGATCAACGGCACTCCTCAACTCAAATACCCTGGCCTGTGTGCCTCTGGTCTCCTGGGTACCTCCACCACGGCCTCTACCTCGGCCCTGTCCATGAGCTGATCCTTGAATACGAGTCTGACCTTGACCCTGGCCCCTCTACTGAGAGCCCTGTGACTGATACTGTGGCGGCCTCTGACTGCCCCCTGCTGCGCCAGCAGGCGAAGAACCCTGCTGTGACTGGGACTTACCCTGACGGCAAAAAGCGGCTCGGTGGCCCATCTGCGCCACAAATGAAACAAGCCACGAGTGGCTTTCTACAAGCCTGTCTCAGGTGTCCAAACTCTCCACAACTTTAGCACTGGCGTCTCCCATCTGATGCCTGTCTCGACGTCTGAGGACCAGAACGTCCCGGGGTCTGGCTACATCCCTGACCTACTACTCCAGCCCCTGAACCAGCTGGTGCCGTCCTCTGTCTCTTGTCCGTTCCCCCGGGTTGTGCTGCTCTCCTAGACCCAGGGCGGTCTCTCTCATAGGCCGAAGCCCGGTCCTGGTACTCCGCCAGTGAGGCACAACGATATCCCGCAAGGTAAGCACGGGTGGACTCCCTAAGTCTCCTGGAAAAGAGATAGACATGCTGGTCCGTTTGGGGTGCAAAGGGTCCCAGTAAGGCTAACTCCGCCCGGAATCGCCTAATCGCCTCAATGACTGGAAAATCCTCGAATCCTGCCTCCGGGAAATCCTGGACTCTGTCACTCCTCAGTGAAGCTGGGCAAAAGGTCTCCCTAACGAGGCTCAATAGCTGATCCATCCTGGTCACACCGCCTCTAACTGTCCTCCACTAGTATTGGGCCTGCTCTCGGAATAGGGTCTGGACTATCTCAACCTGCCTCTCCTCTGGGCAACGGATCGCCTCTAAAGCTGACTCTACGTGCCCAATCCAGTGCTTCACCTCTAACCCTACCTTCCCGTCGAAGTAGGGTACATGCTGTTGGTTGAAAGTCTTCAACCAGGAATCAAGTCTCGGAGACCTCAACTCGTCTCTCGGCCTAGCAACCTCCACAACTGGCTTGGGTGCAACCACTGCCGGTGCAACTATCTCTGGTGCAGCCCGAATCTGGGTCACCCTCTGTGTGACCTCAGCTGATCTAGCAGGTGCAGGTGCAGGCACCGGTGGTGCCGGGGGTGGTGCTCCAGTCCTGAATGCCTCCTCAACCCGTCGTAAATAATCCCCAAACACAGTAGATCATACTGATGCTCCTCCAGTCCTGCCAGATGGAGAACCCTGCGCCCCGGACCTCACCACGGTCCTATCCCTAGCCTCGGGAACGATGCTCTCTGTGACCTCCTCTACTGGGGCCTCTGCTGCTGTTGCACCCACAACTGGTGGGTCCGCAATGGGGATGCGTCCCCGACCTCTACCTCTTGTACCGGGAGGTCTTCCTACTCGTCCCCGCCCTCTTGGGGCGGTAGGGGGAAGTGGTGGTCTACCCCTGGCGGGTCCCACGTAAGCGGTAGCTCTCGTACGTGCCATCTGATTTCGTATGACGTTTACTTAAGTATAAATGCGTAGGTACTACTTATAAATCCGGTATAATAAACTTCTAAAAATGTAAAGGTAACATGATCATAATACACATCCAAGACATGCAAGCCCAAACATCCTAAGGTCACATACATAGCTAGGTACATACAATATCCACAAACATCCTAAGGTCATATATATATAACTATATATACCTATTTCTAATCCAGAGATCTATGTCACCGAGGTTTGCGGAAGGAGTGGTGGTCCCGTACATTCTAACCCAAACCCGACTCATGCATATGATTTTGAAAACGAAAAGTCAGAACCCGTGTGGGTTCTGTTTTATTCCTCATTCGGCCTTTAAAAAGATTGTGAGTGCCATTATTGTCAACCTAGGGCTCTGATACCACTTTTGTAACACCTCAAATCCGCGGGACTCGGGATGCTACGGGCGAGACCTCACAATGGGTCCTGACCCTTAGCCTGACAACAATTTCACTGGACCTTCCAATAAGGCACAAATAAAGGCAAAACTCGAAAACGTTTATAATGTATGCGAGACACGAAATGTAACAAATACAAAGTGGAAACTCAGCCGAGTCCTCAAAACAACACAATCCCGATCCGAAAGTCTAAAACGTATAACAACATCCCCAAAAACAAACGATATAAAACATAACCCCAAAAATGACCCCGTCCTATAATGTACGGAGACTCCGGCTGTCCACTCGTCCACCTCACTCGGCGGCATCCCTAACCTGCAAGTCATCTACACAAACGGTTTAAAACCGTTAGCTCATATTCTAAGCATTAGAAAAGCGGTGAAGGCACAACACATACATAACACAAAACATAAATCACACAAGTCTGGTTTATTATCTTTTTATTATTAAGTCGTATCCCGTTCTAATTCAACTTCTGTTGTGACACGAGACCACCGTGGTCTCGCCTCGGTCCCTTACCGGCAAGAAATGGTACGGATACACCCGTCCATCTAACCCGCCGGACTCGTCGCCGAGAACCTCCTAGACCTCCCATAGGGCTAGTCAGCTGATGTCACCGCCCGTTATCATACACTTGGGCCAACATATACTTAAGGTCGGTGGTCCTAATTACCGGTTTCATTGTTATAACAAAAGCATAAACACACACCACCAAACACACATCAATGCTAATACATAGAATACGAGTTAAGTAAGTCCGGGGACTTACCTCATCACCAAACCCAAGTCAACACACTCTTGCTTCCCTTAAGGAGGAAGCCCACAACCTGCTCACATGAGATATGCATATCAATACATACGTACTCACTCTCAAGAAGTCTTAGACTTCACTCTTAGTGATCTATGCAAGATCACCTAACTCTCAAACTAGGAATGCATCCTAGGTCGCAAGTACTCACCACACACTCTCCACACATGAAACAGCCCACAACAATTCATAAATCCACAAGATATAAATCTTCAACCAAAGAGGCACAAGCTAGCCTAGAAGATCCAACATACTCACATGCTCAAATCCATCAACTATATCGAGCCTTAAGGGCTCCTAGGTTCACAACCACTAAGTGGCATTCTCAAGCTACTCTAGGCCATCCTAGGCATGCTACTACATGATTCAACATCAATCTAAGGAATGAACGAGGAGTGAAGGAGAGGAGGGATCTACTATTGCCGAAACCGCAGCCGCGGAGTCAAGCTGGCGCCCCCTGCGGACACAGAAGCCGCCCCCGTGGAACCAGGAGCTGCACCCGTGGAGGACTGCGTCGCCTTCCAGGAACCGCCCCCGGGGTTTTTCCGAGCCGCGCCCGCGCCGGTGCCTAGCCGCACCCGCGGCCTTCCGCCGCCGCACCCGCGGCCATCCGCCGCCGCACCCGCTGCCGTCCGTTGCCGCTCCCGCGCCCGTCCGCTCCCGCGGCTGTGCTGAGCCGCCCCCGCGGGTTCTGCGCAGAACGTCGTCTTCGACTTTGGATCCTTTGCTCCAAAGTCCTTCTTCTCTTGCTGGATCTTCTCCAAACACTCACCACGGGTCTTAGGCACCTCTCCTTGACCTAAACGAGCTAAGAACCTAGACATGCAAATAGTTGAGTGAAAATCTCTCCAAGCTTCATCCATGGCCATGGATGATGGAGGAAGGAAGAAGAAGGGGGAAGAGCAGCAAGGAAGATAGGGAAGGGAGAGGGAGAGCTTACCAACAGCTGAGATTACCTTCTGCAGTCCACCACAGATCCTCGGCACCAAGGGAGAAGAGAAGAGAACAAAGAGAGGAAAAGAGTTGATTGAGGAAGAGTGAAAGAAGAGACTAACGTGAGAAAGGAGTCAAGGAGGAGAGAGAGGGAACAAAGCTGAAAAGGGAGGTGTGGGATCAAGGGGTCAGCTGGACTCTTGTCCCTCACACGGACCGAGGGGTCGGAAATGACCCCTTGTCATTTTTAACCCGGAACGAAGGGTCGGAACGCGAAAAAAGAGAAAAAACGACGAGTCGGCTCGGGATTTTTCTTAGGAATAAATCCCGGCTCTCGGCATCTCGGGATTACGGAAAACTACAAAGTGATATAAGTCCGGAATAAAATTAATAAAATTCCGGACGTTACACTTAGTACTTGCTTGGTTGAGAGTGTTGAATCTTAAATCAAGGATTTATGCCCTTGCTAAGCTTATTGTCATTCTTGCTATCTTTGAAGACTACTTGTGTTGTTGTTGTTTGTTGAGTTTATGGTGAAGGTTATCCACATGGAAAGCCACGATAAAAACAAAGGTGTGGCCAAACAAGACCATGCAACCATCACTCCTCTCACCTTGGAGACCCTACTTCAAGCTCTCCAAAACGCCATGAAAAACATGAAGTCTAAATGGGAACAGTCTTAAAGTGGAGTAAGGATTAGTAATGCTCCGGAGATAATAAGGATTAGTAGTGCTTTCGAGATAGGAGGTTCATCTTATTCCTATCAAGGTGAAGAAAGAGCTTCGGGTGCCTTTTCTCAAGAACTACTTCTAATTTTCATCCATGAAATTATATCTTCACAAGCTCCTCATATAACACCATTTAGAGAAGACAATGATATACATTCTGATTTTCAAACTCCTATAGTTTCTTCTAGAGTTGATATTTTGCCTTTATTTTCTACTATCAAGTAAATTTGGGATCAAGATGACTCTTTCAATGTCATAATGATCACATGCCTCCAAGGAACCATGGAATCCAACAATGCCAATCGAGGAGAACCATGCCCGGAACATCTTGGACATGGCAACCAACAAGCAACTAGGTTTACTTATCTATCGCAACGGTTAGCCTATGATGATGAGTATGGAGAAGCCCAAGGTTGACCACACTACTACCATCGCATCTAGATTGGGAACCAAAAAACTAAGCATATTTTTGAATTTTACAACTACACTAATGCACAACTTGTAGTCATAACTTTCATTAATTTCATAGACTTTGCTTATCATTGATGGATTGAGGATAAATAGGAAGAAGCTTTAGATGCTATCTTCAAATCGATACTTGAGATGAAATATAAATACAATGAGAAATAGGTGTTTTCTGGATCGTTATACCGAAAGAGTCAATGCTAGGTTAGAACAACTAAGACAACACCATATGACCTCATATGAATTTTACAAATAATTAAGGACTTTAGTCTTTAAATCTGGACTTAGGTTCCCAAATGTTTTTTCATTTCTAAGTTTATCAATAGTTTGAATTCTGACATTAAGGTCATAGTAAATATACAACATTTTGTGACAGGATACCTATCTCCCTCAATTATACCGTCAATGGAAAAACATGGCAAAACTCGGATCCTAGTGGTTCACAAGTCACACCAAGATCTGTAGATCTTAATAAAAATGCTTCGACTCAAGCTCAACCTCAAAGACAAGAGAGAGAGAACCGAGCTAGAGATCTTAAGTGCTTTAAATGTCTTGAAAAAGAACATTTTGCTAAAAAAAATTGCCCCTCTAAAAGACAAGTTCGTATTAACACTTTAGAAGACCGTAAATCCGAGGATGAGTGTCAAGAGGAGGTAGGAAATGTACATGTGTTGTCTTATGAGTGTAAATGCCTTGCGGTTAATCATTTAGTTATTCAACTAGTATAATATGAAACACAACCTATGTTATTAAATACTATTGACTTATACATGATATTTCTAAATCAAATAAACTATATTTCTAAATTTCATAAACCAATGACATGAAAGTGGATACCCACAACGTCACTTATCGACCCATTTGCATGGAAAACTTGTCCGCGTTCGATCCATTGATTAACAATCCATCTTAGTTTGAAAGGTACAAGACTACAAGCTAGTTTGATAAGGACACAAATATGGCTAATTTGAAATCCGAATTAACTTAAACTTGATTTGAAATGGACCCAAACCAATAGTTGGTAATCTTACTATAAGCCAAACCCTAAGGGCCCAAAATTGCAAGTCATCTATCCAAAATTGACTTGAATTTGATCGTATCTTGTAGTTGATAGAGCATTATAAATATTGGAGATTTATACAGCAAAGGACAAAACAGTTGTTAAATTTCACCTCACAAATCTCAATTTTCATGGATATATGGATGTAATTTTCCAGTTTTTTATTTATTTATTTGAGAAATTAATGTAAAACATCTTTTTAGAAGGCCCAATCGATCAATTATTGTGTTTTGGCACCGCCCTTTTTCGAACAAGGATATATATATATTGGCTGTCACCCCTGAATTATTCTCATATACAAGACTCAATTATTTCATGTTAGTTTGTAAATATTTTTATAATTGTCTACTTGGTTGGAATAAATTACCTACTTTGTCTACATGTGACTCAGATTAATAAATGCAAATCATTATGCTTATATCCAACTATATTCCGACAATTGCAATTATGAAGTAAGTTTTATCAAGCAATCCTTAAATATCTAAACGTGCTTACTAATTAATCTAAACAACCTTTTCATCATATGACTCCCATCTTCCTTGCTAAGGATTTTAAATAAACTCATGTTTTTCCTTTAATCGTCTCAACAATTTCGTATCCTAATGCAGAGACATTAATTACGAAATCAAAATTAAATTTAACTAATTATACGTTTAGAATTTTAAATTAAAATTGAGTTTAATTAATTCTACACTTAAGGTGTAAAATCAACAATTTATTTAAATAATTCTGCACTTGGGACCTCACACTGAAAACTTTTTAGAGAAAAAAAGAGAGGAAATTTTAATAAATTGATTGATTCCGCACTCTATTAATTAATATTTTTTCAACAAAATTATTTTTATGGGTAAATTATTCTAAATCTTAGAAGTTTTACCGCTTCCCCGGAAATTTGAAACTTAAGAGTAATCTACATATCTATATGTTTTTACTAAAGTAGGCGATGACTATTTTTCTTGAATAATTTTTTTATTAAATTGCTAATTAAGCCAATAAATTTTTATTAAAATTATATTCTAAAAAATAATTGTGTTAGTTTTTCTTGTAACGTAACATAATGATTAATGATTTGATCAATAAAGATTTTAATTAAAACAGCGAAACTTGTGGAATAATCACAAAAATGAACTTCTCATATAAGTTAATATATTTTAACGTAAAATTTGCGAAAAAAACTCTATTGTAACCCCATTTCACGAACTTTCCGCTATATTTATGGATCATCTAATTGTGGTGAATTCATCATTCTCTCACGTTCCTATTAGCACAAATCATTTTCTTTATTTCAGATAAACATTCAAGCGATTCATCTTGAAAATATTTTTCATTGTTGTGTCTCCTTAGTGTGTTCTCATAATCATTCAATTCTAAAAGATTCAACACGGTCAAGTATTGGTGATAGATTAGTAGTTTTATGTTATGTGCTCATTATGTCATATAAAGTTTTTTAATTAATATTTATATTATTGCAATTAAAAAAGATAGTTTTTTTGTATATCTTTATATCGAACCAATTATATACGTTGATGATATTCTTTGGTTTATACTACTAGCATACACAAATTTCAAATCATTTATTTACAAATATTCATACAAGACACGAGCTATGAACTAGTATTTCCTAAGACTTAGATTGTGAACTATGTAACACCCCGAATTCTATGAACTCGGAGTGTCACAGACTAAAACCTCACAATAGGTCCCAAGCTTAGTTTGACAACTAATATTATTGGACCTTACAACAAGGCAAACATATTAAATCGAATAAAATCCTTAAACCACAAAATATTCAATTAACGAAATATGTTCAACAACCATGCATAACAAGTAAAATAGTCCAACGAAAGATAACGAGTCTTAATACTAAATACAGAAACACCCCAAACCCAAAAACCGATACGGAAACCAGGTTGACCCTCCCGCTCTGGACCATTTGGCAGTCACCTAACATGCAAGGTCTATCAACACGGTATAAATCGTTATCTAACAATTCTAATATCAAAGTAATACGAGAGGCACATACACAAACAAGGCAAAAATGTAAACACATCAACATGTTCATACAATATCCCGGTTATTATCTTTAATCGGGTTGTTCCAATTTATTTAGTTCAACTTAATTGTCTGGCACGAAGATCTTCCAACCTTCGCCCCCATTCCCGTATACCAACAAGACTGGTTTTATGCATCTCCCCGTATACTCTGAATGGAATGGTCGCGGGGAGCCTCCCAGTCGTTGTTCAACGCTAGGCAGTGATGTCACGACCCGTTATATATACACTTGACTCTAAAATCGAAAGTACATTGATCTAGTCAAGTTTTACTTATTGTTCAACCACGGGACACATCACCTAAGCATACACTCAACATTAATAAAGGTGGCTAAGTAAGTCCAAGGGACTCACCTGTTCTGATCCGAGATCCTAGTACAGTTAATCTCGATCTGCAAGACGATAACCTCACAATCCCGGTTGAGACAGAGTAATGTCTTAATAATAGGATTCTACTATTTAGATATTTCAAAAAGTTTATGGGCTGTATGGGTACGAAAATCTACTTTTGAGAAAATTACCATTTTACCTCTGTCTTTTCCTAAATTCCCAAAAAGGCCCAAACGGTTCTAAGAACTCTTCTCATGATCAACATTATATTAGAACTCTACAAGACCCATCACGGGTTTGAGAGTTCGCAAAAGTTCACAGTATGGTACTAGAAGTATCAACTGAATTCTATAAGACGTAAGTCGGGTACTCCATTCCGGACTAGCGTATCTACCTGGTACTAAGCCTTACAGTTTCCGAGCTAAAACCCGCTACTTACTATGTCATGCCTACTCTCATAAAGTAAGATCGTAATTCTTAAATATATAATCCTCAGGTCCAACACAAATCCTAATTTTACCATTTTGAACATATGTTCATACTCTTAGCTAAATTTCCCCATTCTTACACAATCACATTTTTATTCTTACTTTACGATCCTATAACTTAACATCTAACCGTTTGATCTTTCTAGAATTCTAATATCATCAACTATATAACTACATCTAAAACATACTAAAATTTTAATGGTAAATAACGAGTTTAAGAGACATAAAGAAGCTTCTAAGTCCGGCTCAAGGCAATTATTTTCAACAAGTTGCACAAGGACCACAAGGTCTTAAGTTCTATTCTCACAAGGGTCAAAATTTCGGATTTATACTCTGCCTAGAGGTCGCAGGTTCGAACCGTACCAGGGACGGAATTTCGACCAGTTCCACTTGGTCACGACGTCGAGGGTTCGAGCCTCCTAGAGTGCAAAAAGGAGGAAGTAGCTTGGAAGCTTGGAGGTGCAACATTTGACTCTTGTCAAGCCCAAACGTGGAAACGGTGGAGATGGTTTCAAGGTCTCTTGAGGTTCCGGTTTCGATTCTCTTCCACAACACATGTCCCATATTAACTTCTATTACTATTCTTCAACATCATTTCATGTCGAGCCGGAGATAAGGAAAGGGAAGGTGCTTACCTACGCCGGTGTGCTCTGGAAGCACGGAGGGAGGGAGTCCGACTCCGGTACGCCTTCCTAGTGGCTAGCTCGTCTGGGACAACAAGAAGGAACCAAGGAGGGATGAAGGGAAGGGTGAGAGAAGTGCCCCAAGGATTTACGAGGAGAAAGAATGGGAGAGATGAAGGAGTGCTCACCGGTTCCAGTCGGCAAAAGGGAACGAGGAAGGGCTCGCTGCACTAATGTTTCTAGTATGCTAGTTCGATGATCGCCGGCGTGGGTGGAAGCTTGTTGTAGTGGCAACAACGGCCGAGAAGGTGGTGTTGGGAATGGGGAGGTTTCGGAAGCAAGATAGGTGTGAGAAGGGCGGAAAACGCACGTCCTCCGGTCTTCAACGTTCCTAGTATTTAATGACCTTCAATTTCCTTTTCATTGTCGTCCAGCGTAACGACCGTCGGCCTCGTAACGTCTTCCGTATCATCCGGTCAAGGAGAGGAGACGAAGTAAAAAGGGGGTCACCGCTCTTGTTTAGACGGAGGAGAGATTGATGGGAGATGGGCTCTGGCCTGTCTCGTCCCCAAAGAGGAAGACATGGGCCGGTTGCTCCCTTATGAAGTGGAAAAGGACAAAAAGAATGGAGAAGGCCCACTAGCCGGCTCTTCCCATATAACGCGGAATGGAGTGGGCCGTGGAGCTAGCCCAACTGCTGATGTCTCTTAAGCCTGGCCCACCTAAACAACAAGGCAAAAATAAAAAACCTAAACTGCCGGTTTAAGATACCTCAATTATCTCTTTCTTTCTTCTTAGGATTTTCTAAGATTTTCATAAGAGATGTCAACAACATGGCCAAAACCGGCAGTTTAGGTTTGCCGGTTTACAGTTTAGGTTTAGGCTTGGTAAAATAAAATCCATAACCAACGGCTTAAACCAACCGAAACCGGGGGTTTAAACCGCCGGTATAAACCGAGCCTAGCCGTCGGTTTAGGGCCTTATTTAATTTTTAAATAAAAAATAGTCAACCGACGCAAACCGCCGGTTTGGGCCCTTTGGGCACTCAGCGCAACGATCATCAGACCGTTGCGCTGAGCCCGCCAATGGCCATAATTATAGCCGTTGAAGGTGAATTTTAAAAAAAATACATTACTTGCCCAATACCCATTCCTAATTTTCTAAAAATATCAAACCCCTCTTCCTCTAAACCTCACACCATCTACATCTCATCTTTCTCAACTCTCTTATTCTCCTAATCTCGTATTCTCCTAATGGCAAACCCAACTGATCAATTCCCCTCTTCTCAATTCTTCCCTAATACCCAAGAAAGTTCCTTGAAACTCAAATGCCTGACAATCCCGAAATGACCAAAATTCCATGAAGACGTCTCCCCCTCTGAAAATGCTTACATTCGAAATATTTACGAAGCATTACACCAAGGGGAAGCCGGTGAACGATTATTTTCTAGTTGCGTGTAACTATTGTCCGAAAGTGTACAGGTGGAAGATCAAGGGCGGCTATGGGACCTTGCAAAGACACATGCAAAACGTCCATCCGGAGAAGGTCGGGATTTCACGGGGACAAACACAATTGTCCCACGGGTTTGCATCTTCTTCCTCTCAATCACCTTTATTTACGTATAACCATAGTGTAGAAAGTTTAGGATTAGCCTATGTTATTTGTTCTCATGCATTTCCATTTTCTTATTTCGGATATGAAGAAGTTAGAGAATATGACACTAAATATGTTCAACCTTCTTTTAAACCAACTTCTAGGAAAACCATTTCTAAATTAATATCTAAATCTTACCTACAAAAGAAAGAATTTATTTTTTTTTATCTACTTTGCATGTTTTGATCATCAAATATATATTTATAGTGATATTTGGAGTACACAATCTGAACAACATTTTTACATGGGCATTAATTTACATTTTATTGATAACGATATGTTTTTACATAAATATGTTATTGAATTTCGGCATTTTAATGTAAGAAATAATGCACCAAGCATTGATAAAAATGGTTTTACGAGAATATAATTTACAACATCGAGTTTTTTCATATTCTTTTGATAATGCATCCGCAAACACCGCCGCTGTAAACCATTTGGTTGAGCAGGCGGGACAATATTTGTGAACTCCTTATACTCATCAAAGATGTGCATGTCATATAATTTTAAACTTATGTGTTCAAGATGGACTTAAGAGGAAATATGCTAACCCCCATCACCAACGTTATTGATCATATTTGGCACAACTCCGATTTGAGAAAAAGATGGAGAAATTTATGTTTAACTAACAATCTTCATCCAATTGCTTTTTCAAAAGACATTGGAACTCGTTGGAACTCTACTTACAAACTACTTAGTGAAGCCGTTCGTTACAAAGTTTTTTTACAAGAATTTTCTTCAATTCACGTTCCTTGGTCAATTCTCGATGATGAAAATGTTTGGAAAACTTGTACCAATATTTGTAATGTTTTAAAAGTTTTTAGTGATGCAACTAATGCATGAGTAGCGTTTACACTCCAATTTCTTGTAGATTTTTATAGATAGCTGTTAACGTTTCCGAAGCTTTTCTAAATTGTTTTGAAATACCAATCCTTATAGATTCTATGTGTGGAATGAAATTAAATATCTTAGATATTACCAAGAAATTCCCATGATTTATCTTGTAACCGCCGTTTTTGATCATAGACTTAAACATGATGGTGCTTCCGATTTGTTGAATGCTTATTATAAGTGTTTGTGTTTAGACTTAGAACAAGAAAACATTAATGTTCCTATCATTATGCAAAACATTAGTACCGAAATTGGAAACTTGCTTAATAAATTTGAATCAAGTGTTAGTTCCTCTTCTATCGCACCTACTCCTTCTCCCTCTTCTTTTTCATCTTCTTTTCTTTCAAAAGCACAACAAATTTTAGCTAAAAGAACAAAAACACCTAGACATTCATCCTCAAATGCGGAATATCAAGATTATCTTAACACATGTTTTAGTTTTGATGGTGATTTTGATATTTTGGATTGATGGAAGAAACTAGCCCCCAAATATCCAACATTAGTGAAAATTGTACAACAACTCATGGTCGTGCTCACATTAACGGTTGTGGTGGAGCAATCATTTAGCCATGGCGGGAACATACTCGCTCACAAAAGAACTCAACTGAAGCCCGAGAAGTTGGAGATGCAAGTTTGTATTCAAGATTGGATAAGGGCGGCTAAGCGGAAACAATGGAATGCACCGGTATATGACTCCAAATCGGATACCAACTCCGAAGATGGCGGCACTACTTCCGATTCCGAGACCGAAAGGTAGACGGGGTAAAAAAAAACTCGAAAGTCCCAAAAGGGTAAGTCAAGGAAGAGAACTACGTGCCTAAATTCATTTTTTTAAAAGATAAGTCAAGTTTGTATTCAAGATTTGTTTGTTTTGGTTCGCTAGGTTTGAGTTTAGGTTTGCGACCCATCAATACATTACATAATATAAAAAATGACAAAGTTAAAACGCTCTTACACAGTTGTGACCTATCATGCCACAAATTAATTGACATCATCATGAACATAAAGGAAAAATACAACCCAACATAACTAAGACAAATAGTGGTTACATGGTGGAACATTTTACTAACGAGGAACCAAATATTTTTTAACAAGAAAAAAACCACATGATTGATCCAAAAACAAATAAAGGACTGGGACGATGCTAATTCAAAAACAACAAATTGTAACACGGGATTTCCAAAACAAAGACGAAAAACAAAAAACATTAAATGGAAGAGACCAAGTTTGAACTCTGTCAAAATTAATTTTGATGCTTCTAAAAACTCTAATAACTAATGTGCCTATGGTTTTATCATTCGAGACCACAATACTTTAACGCTTGATGTGGAATGGGTAGATGTGGAGCAAACACTATTCTTCAAGCGGAAGCTTACGCTCTAAGAGAGGGCCTCCAAAAGGACATAATTTTAGGACTCAATACCATTGAAATCGAGGGAGATAATATTGAACTCATTATCTCAATCAATCAAATTTAGAAACTACCATGGGAAGCGGGCATAATCATTTCTGACATTACCATTTTGATTTTAAGATGTACACAAGTTAGAGTTCAACATGTCTTTAGGAAAATCAATGTCGTCGTAGACAAGCTCGCATCGCTTAGTCATTGCTTAGATACGTTTGACGGGATCCTTACACGGAACATTGAAAACCTCATCCGAAAAATATTCTAGAACGATCAACTTCTAGACGTTGACTCTTCTTTTTCTCTTACCTTTATATAATAAAAAAAAAAGTGCATTGAATTTAACAAAACATCGTGCAGTAAGGGAGGTCTTAATTTATAAGCTTTGTCGGATATTGGGCTAATAGATTTTGATTGGCCCAAGCCCAAATCCCTGGATTGGTTTAGTCCAGTTCTAGTACTATAGGCCCATTCCGAGACTCACGTGCCAAAGCTGATAGTCTTTTTCTTCTCATTTTGATGTAATTGAAATTCTATGAAGCAAGTCAACAGGTCAAACCTTATTATTTTAGTCGTGAATAGTTGTTTGAATTTCTTTTATATTGATTCAAATACTTTTAAAAAATGAAAGATAAAAAAGTCAACAATTCTGACGTGAAAATATGTGCAAATTTGCATTTAGCTGAATAAAGATAACTAGTGTAATACCCGTGCCTTGTACGGGATTTTCTATAAATACTATTTTTAGGTATAGAGTTATTCGCAATTGTTAACATGTTTGATACAACAATTAAGATTATAAATAAAAAATAAATAAAAGTAAATTATATTGTAAAGTATTTTTAATTTTCATAAGCATATTCTATTTTTGTGTGAAGAAATTTTTTTAAATAATAATATAAATTTGATTATAATTTCTTTTTGTTTTTGTAAATAATTGGAAAAAAAATACTTATTTATATATATATATAAGGTAGTAAGTTTAACTATAAGTATTACTTATTTATTTATATTTTGGTATATTATTATCACTATTTATTGTATTAATATCTTGATAATTGGTATGGTAGCCATAAATTACATAACATGATAGTTATAAAATGTAAGATACGTGATATTAATTCATGTTAAGTTTATGATTATAAATAAAAAATTAAATCTTAATTAAAATTTCAAATTTTAGTAAATTTAGTACTAATAATTACCATAGTAAAAGAATCACGTTAAAATTTTGAATTTTTATTTAAAAAAATCCTAACTAACGTTACAAATTTCAAATTTAACTTTAAAAATTCGATTATAAAAAATATTATAGTACAATTTGATTTGTTTTCAAGTTATATTTAAAACTTAAATAAAAAAAGGTTAACTAATTATTTGTTACATTTAGAAAATAAAGATATAAAAGGATAAAATGTTTGTTTTTGACGCCAATCACAGTTGTACAATTTATAAATATGATTTTATGGAAAAATTGTGTTTTGAATCTGAATTTTAAATTTTGATTTAAAAAGTATATTAGTAGATAATATAAAACTTATGAATTGATAAATAGATCAGCAATCTAATTTATTTTTAAATATGATAAAGGAAATTAGAGAAAACAGTAAAAAAATGATTTTATGTTTAAAAACAATATTTTATATAACAAATTAAATAGAGATATATTTCTAAGCAATGAGAGTATATTTGATATTGATTATTTTTATGATATAACTAATGCATAAATAAAATCTAAATAAATAATATATATAATGTGTTTATAAATCTTATCAATAAATAATAAATATTTTAATGAAATTTCAAATAATATGGTCATCCAAATTGACCCTTAAAATTTAAGATTGACAAAAATAAAATAAATAAATGTGAATGTACTTGTTAAGATTACAAAACATAATATAAACAACATTATGAGTAACACTAAATACAATTAAAAATTACAAATACAATTAATTATCATAAAGAGATATGTTTAACGTGTTTGTATCCACATAGATATATGAAAAGATTGTGTTAGCCTTGGAATGAAACTCAATATTGAATACGTATTTAAAGAGCTTGGTTTTCTTATACGTGTCTCATATGCTTATATGCAAAAATTGCTTCTCCATAGGTGCCTGAGTTGCTTGTAGAGGGTCAATATAGGTTGTGACTGTGAAATAGGGGACGAATTGTCGGTTCATACTCCTTCATGGACCTTATCACACCCAAGAAAAGGTCCAAGTGAACAAATGTTCCACAACCCCCTTCCTGAAACAAAATATTAGAATGAGTGGGTTTAGTATAGGGCCCTATTCTCATTTTTGGGTACAATATAAATGAAATCGCACTCAACACAATACATAAATTACAAAGGACGATATCAATAATCAAATAAAAGGTACAAATATAAGATATACGCATAAAGTCAAACAAACTAACCTTACGTGTGGTGACATTGTATTCAGTGATTATTCGAACACCAGGATTGCTATCAAAACAAATTCCAAAGACGACAAACATAGATGATGAAGCCAATATGCATGGGAAGATGCGCCATCTTTTGTGTCGAGGGAATAATTGGATGAACAAAACGGATCATTGGCTAACTATGAATTGGCAAGGGCATGTGAAATATATATAGGCTAGGCATAAACAATTTCTAATCGATAATAATATGGTCAAAGCAGTTGAGACTTATCCCGTCGAATCATAGAGCTTATCCAATAAATTTGTTGTAGATTTTGTAAGTTTTTAAAATAATAAGTTATAACTGAAATAAGGAATTTAAAAATTATAATAATTCAGTACTTAAAAAAATTGGTTAACAAAACTAACGTAGTTGGAAACAATATTAAAAATAAGATTTTGTGAGAATTTATTAGAATTTATCTTTTTCGATTAGCTTTTTCAGTTCATGTTATAATGTTATTGTTTTTTTAAAATAAATTTTCAATTTTAAAATATAATATTTAATATTATTTCAGATTTATTTTGTAAAATTCGAAATCAAAACGAAATTATTAAAATCTACTGATTTAGTTAGATGATATGAATTTTTTTTTTAAATAGCTAAAACAATGCTTTTTAATTATAAATTCCAATTACAAAATCTTTATAAAAATCTGATTTTAAAATATGTATTTAAATTGGATTTCAAATTCGGTTACATAATTTTATTTATTTTTAATTTCTGATTATAAATCATGATTTTAATTCGGTTACATAGGTTTACAATATGTATTTAAATTAGATTTAATCAAGATTTGATTTTAATATTTTGTTAAATATTTTTTTAATAAATAAACTTAATTAATATTTGGTGGGTTGTGGTTAAATACTGAAATGACACGTGGCAGTTAACAATTTTCTGCGTGACACGTGGCAAGGAGTGCTACTCCTATAATATATATAAGATAGATTACAAACAAGGTATTCAAATCCCATAATTGCCATTAATTCAATTAAAGCTCAAAATAAACATCAATAGCCAAATAAACATACACAATATCCTCGTTAAGGTCACATCAATCCTAGAAGCACAATTTTTTTTAATATTTCTAATTTTTTTGGATTTTCATATAAAAATGCAGTACATATAAAAAAAACGTGTGACAAGAATATGAAATTGTTCAATGCAGTACATATAAAAAGAAACATGCTAAAAGATATTGCAAGCATCCTACCCCATACTTAAAACTCACATTGTCCCCAATGTGAATAATAAATATGAAGTAAAAACAATACTCACAATGTAAAAATGAAGAAGGCATCCGGCGTGTCTACTCGAATGGAGGAGGAGGAGGTGGATCACGTGGGTAGTGGAGGTTGTTTGGGTCATAGAAATGCCCAAACGTATGACGGTATAAGTCTCCGTACATCCCCTCCGAAACAGAATATCGCTTATCTTGCTCAGCAATCCTCTAATCCTGTTGTGTCATCCTCAAATCCTGTGCGGCCCATATGTCCTCAACTTTCTTATAAAACTCCCTCTGACTCATCTGCATATCATGCATATCCGCAGCCAGCTGGGCCATGGTGTACGGCCTCCTGCGGCTGGGCCTAGGAGCACGCGATGATGATGCTCCTGCAGTAGACATCCTAGGTGGTGTACCTGCATCACCCATGTCAGTATCAAAATCACCTGCCTCAGTGGAAGGCTCTAAGTCCTCATCATCCCGAGCAGCATCCTCATCATCAGAATCCTCACCTCTAAGACCTTCAATGGCCTATCTCCAGCATCTCTGATCTCTAATCGTGAAGTCACTCCTCCATAGTACGCCATGGTGCTCATCCCAAGGCATAGCAACTCTAAATATGTTCGTCACCTCCTCTGTTAGGATCTTCATCCTTACTAGATGCTTCCTAGTGATGGGCACTGACTTGAGGGTGGGGGTAAAAGCAGTCAAATCATGCCCAAGCGTCTGAGTAATACAAGTAACCAACCCACCGACACAAAGGACACCGGCTGTCTTATTGGACACCTTTTTGAGGTGGTCCAACAAGAGAGTAGCTGAATCGGGTGCTCGACCCTCTGTAATGCACCACAAAATAAACAACTCTCCACGTTAAGAGACCTTAACCGGATACATACGTATCCGGTTAAGGTAAAAATGAAATTTGTGTCCAAGTCAAGTTCGGTTCACTTCCGCGTAAGAATAGCCTAGTGAGTTTGGATTTTGTTACAGATCTTCAACTAAAATCAAATAAATAAATAAAAAGTTAAATAGGTAATTTTATTATTATTTTTTAATTACAATAATCATGGATTTGGTTTATTAAAAAAAATAAAAATTATTATTATTAATCTAAATTAGCAATCAAACGACATTTTTTCATGTCCATGTAAGTTATGCTGAATATATTTGAAACTAGCGTATTACCCGTGTCTTGCACGGAATTTGTTAAAATATATCCTTAAATAAATTAATTTTAATATTATATGCAATAATTCACATTTATGATATCAAGCCTCAAATTAAAAAAAATTAAAAATAAATAAATATTGTTTATTTTTGTTTAAAAAATCTATCTTAATAAAGATTGATATTAGTAATATGTTCACGGTTATAAGAATATAGTAAATAAATTTGAGTAATAGTTGGAATTAAAGAAAAATAAATAGATATCTCGAAATTTAAATACTAAAATATATAATTGAACCAAAAACACTATTAGTAATTATGTTTTTTGAATTTCAGAAAATTCGTAATAAGTGGGTCAATAAATATAAGCTTTTATATCTTTTATTAATTAATTTAAACATTAAAAAATTCGACTACCATATTAACTAAAATATTAAGTGATAATAAACCAATAATTTATAAAAATGATTAAAATTAAATCTAAAAAAGTAATAGGTTAAAATATATAATGGATATATTTATAATATTTTGATCATAAAAATTAGATTGAGCAAAAAACTATGAAAATTGAGATTACTCCTAAATAACAAATTTTCATTTATTTAAAATATATAAAATACAATATTAAATTAAAAATCTGATTATAGAAACAAATTTGGAGATACTTTGATAAAAATAAATCACATACAAAATTAAAACCTGAAATTTATTAAATTTATTTAAATAATTTGATAGACTATTTTTGCAAAATATTTAAATAAAAAAATATTTTTAAATTTCGTATTTTTTTTATTTTTTTATTTATATTGTTGGATATTTGAAAAAACATTTAATAATAATTTGATTTTTAAAATTTTTTTAATTTATATTACTGAAGAGATATTATTGAATTATAAAAATTTGCGCTAAGAGAAATATTTGAATTTTAAAATTTGAGTTATACTGGTGAAGAGATATTGTTGGGGATTTAGTTAATATTTTAATTGAGATGGATTTAATTATGGTTTGATTTTAATATTTTGTTAAATTATTGTTAATGAATAAACTTAATTAATATTTTGGTGGGCTGCGGTTAAATGTTAAAATGACACGTGGCTGTAATCATTTTTCTGCGTGACACGTGGCGAGAAGTGTTACTCCTATAATATATATAAGATTGAATAATTTAAAATGATAGAAATTATTCAAAATTTGAAAAATAATTAAAAACATGTAACTTTAGTAACAAAATTTAATTGATTTACGGTTCAAGTAAATAATAAAAATAGTGATATTAAGCGGACAATAAGAATATATTATGTTTTCATGTTTTATTTTCAAATAAATTTTTATTTATAAGATTTAAAAAGAGTATCTAATACTAACAAACCAAAAAAATTTTTTTTTACCTATATTTATATTAAAACTCGGTATTCACTACCTCAAAGGTTTTTTTTTTGTTTTTGGCTTGCCAAATACCCCATATTATAGCCAAACCAAAGCTGCAAATCCATCGATGAGCCAGAATGGCAAATACCATCAAGCCATGATTGCACCGAGTCAACCCTTCTTCCACAGACAACTATAGCGGGAAAAGAACTCCATACCTCTTCTACTCCGAAACATTCCAAGAGGGCATGCATTTGGGTTTCTAATCGACCAAAAAACATATATCTCACCACATGTCGGTCTTAAACCTCATCCGAAATAAGTTTTCTTTAAATAGGGTAGTCTCATTGCAAGCACGTCGCACCATCTTATTAACCATAAGAGGCATTTTAATCTTCCATAGCTTCCTCCAACACTATGGACCAGAGCAAGATAATACGCAAATTTTACTTTGAAGGTGTCACACGTAGTCAAAAACCATTATTATTCATCCTACACCTCCCAAGAGATCAAAAGGATTTTGAGAATCTCCTTCCCGTCAATATCAAACAAACTCGTTTTGATCATCTCTTCATTCCAAACTCCCCTAGTCCAATCAATAAGGTTGATGACCCATATCTCTTCAGAAACATGCGGCGGTATGCCCACCGGCTTGAAAATGATATTTCTAGGAATCCACTGATTGTTCCAAACCGAAACGGAGCCACTATTACCAATGCTCCAACAAAGACCCCTTGCTAGAAGCTCTCTCCCTCACAACATACTTCTCCATACAAAACTAGGTCTGTAACCAATTTGAGTATGCATAAATGATTTTTTTGGATAATATTTCGACTTCAACAACCTATCAATAAGAGACTGAGGATCCATCAAAAGTCTCCATCCCTTTTTAGCAAGCATCGCTTGGTTGAAAGTGCGCACATCACGAAAACCAAGACCCCAAGCTCTTTCGAGCTACACAACTTTTTTCAACCAATCTCATGGATCTTCTTTGACTCCTCATTAGAACCCCAACCGAATTGACACATAAGGCGCTTAATGTCAGTACACACCTCAACATGCATATCAAAGTAGGACATAGTATAACAAGAATAACTTGGATAAGAGATTTCAATAAGACTTCCTTTCCGGCCCTACTAATTCTAGTCTCCTTCCAATCCTTGAGTTTCTTCCACACTCGCTCTTAGACATTAGCAAAAATGACTTTTTTTGATCTCCCAGCAATAGTTGGTAGCCCAAGATATTTGTCATTACGAGTCACCTCATTAATCCAAGACTCCTTCATTCTTCCTTCTACAATCCGAAGAAACATTGCCAGTGAAAGATAGTTCAGATTTTGCAAAATTAGCTCCGATGCTTCTCCGTACTGCTAGAGTATGTTAACAAGTTCATTGCTATGTTGACAAGATGCTTTTGTAAAAATAAAACTACCATATGTAAAAAAGAGATGAGAAATCCTTGGGAAAGATTGAACTATTCTGATACCTTGAAGCCGGACTTCTCACTCACTGAGACGGATTAGATTGGATAAGCCCTCAACACAAATTTATATATAAAAAAGACGAAAGCGGATCACCCTGCCTCAATCCTCTAGCCGGAATTAAAGTGGACGTCATAATGTCCTCAACAATTCTTATTATATTAAATGAAGACATTTATGAGACAAAAATTTATTCTACAATAATAATAACAATAATGTTAATATTAATATTAATATTATTAATATTAATAATAATAATAACAATAACAACAGGGTTTTATGTTTCAAATTACTACTATATAAAGTGTAAACTAGAATTCGGGTTTGACAGTTGAAATAAGAGAAACTGTACTAATACATTAGATAAACATGTCCTAAATAAAGTTCGCATGAATTAAGGAAAGAAACTTTCAAAGTAAGAAAAGAAAAGTACAAAAAATATAGTATTCCTACCTTGTAATAGTCTTCAAACCTTTGCGTGTTTTGTGGGTGAGGAAAGTAGTAAAGAAAAGAATATTAAAAAGGAACCCAAAATTAATTTACAAATTACCAACAGAGATAAGGAAATATGACTCAACTACAAAAGTCAAACTCAATACTTTTACTGTGTAAAGAAGAAGAGTATACCAAGAGCCCTCCTTTATTTTCCTATGTGTACAGCAAATTCAAATTCAGAAGAGAAGATTTGGGATTTGAAAATGGAAATAGTGACATTGCTGAATGCTCAGCTCAATCTTCCATTGGAGGAGCAACAAGAGGAAAGTGTGAGGAAACGGCCATGGAAGTATCAAAGCAGGTAAATTTAATTAATGGGAAAAAATAAAAAGTTGTTGGGTTGCATTTATTGATGATGTTGAAATTTTGTGCTGGTCAATTTCAATGTGAGACACAAATCACCATATGAAAAAGGCAAAAACAAGCACGTTGGTGGTTCAGTGTTACTATATTTAATTGACAATTTCCTTTTGAAAAACGCGTATTACGAAGATTTATGACTGTGGAATTCAAAGTCTGAAACATTGAAAATTCGACGCTGTTCAAAGTCGTCTGCTTCTTCTCCTATGTATTTTTACGGGTTGCTTCTTAAAACGTCTAATTTCATTCTTCAGCTTCTGGGTCTTGAGTTTTTTTAGGGTTAACTACCATAACTCATCTCATTGAAACCCATAAGCTGAACCTTTTGTTCTTGATTCTGGAGTTTGTCTTTTTGAGGAAGCTGCTTTTCTGGGTTTTTCCTAAACCCTTTTCAGATTTCTGGGTTGCTGTTTGATTCAATTACTAGGTGAGTTTTCAGCTTAATTTCTAAAAGGAATCTCACTTTATACCCGTTTCGTATTTTTTTTTATCTGTGTATCAGAATATCCGAAATTAGTATCATGATATTGATTCTATGATAGAAATGGATACCAAACAGTGCCTGATTGAGTAGATTTAGGGCCGGAATTTATCAGATATGATAGATTAGGATTTTTATGTGTTGATTTATAAATTGACGAAATAATTTGATTTTGTAGGGAGATCTGGTCACTAATCAAGCAAAAAGAGACCATCCTTATGGTTTCCAAGGCTTTGTTTACTGTGGTGGTATTCTTTCTGTTTACACTGTGGATTGTTGGACTGTGTGCAACCCACAATGGATCTTACATTGAACTTCCAATGCCTGGACACAGCAACTTCAATGTCATCTCTTCTTCGGCTTCATCGCCTTGTGGCCTTCAAAATGGCCGAGTCCCAACCAAGGAACATAGAAGTGGCTCTGTCAAATTCAATTTAAGGCACAGGTTGGATGGGAAGAAGAAGATGAGTTCTAAGGATTTGGTTGTCGAATCCACGTTAAGAGACCTTAACCGGATACAGACGTTTCACAAAAGAATCATGGAGGATAAGAATCAAGATTCAGTGTCACAGATGAGGTATAACAACAGACATTTATTAGAGCAGAAGTCGACAAGTTCTTTGCTTATGGGGAAATTGAAATCTGGTGTTAGTTTAGGATCAGGAGAGTATTTCATGGATGTTTTGGTTGGAAATCCTCCGAAACAGTATTCGTTGATTGTCGATACAGGAAGTGATCTGAATTGGTTGCAATGTCTTCCTTGTTATGATTGTTTTGAACAGGCAGGGGAAATATATGATCCTAAAGGATCAACTTCTTTCCAAAACATAAGCTGTCACGACCCTCGTTGTCGCCACGTGTCAGCTCCTGAACCACCGCAGCCATGTAAGGCCGTGGACCAGAGTTGTCCTTACTTCTATTGGTATGGTGATAGCTCCAACACAACTGGTGATTTTGCACTTGAGACATTTACTATCAACATAACAACTCCTCAAGGAAACTCTGAATTCAAGAAGTTGGAGAATGTGATGTTTGGATGTGGTCATTGGAACCGCGGCCTCTTCCATGGGGCCGCGGGGTTGTTAGGACTAGGTAGGGGACCACTTTCTTTCTCTTCGCAGATTCAATCTCAATATGGTCACTCATTCTCATACTGCCTTGTGGATAGGTATAGTGGTCCCAATGTGAGTAGTAAGCTCATTTTTGGAGAAGACAAGGATTTTCTGAACAAACCGGAATTGAACTTCACTTCATTAGCAGTTGGGAAAGAAAACCCGGTTGACACATTCTATTACCTTGAGGTGAAATCGGTTTTTGTAGGAGGAGAAGCCTTGGACTTACCGGAAGAGACATGGAGTCTTTCCGATGATGGTGGTGGTGGAACCATTGTGGATTCGGGGACAACACTAACATACTTCATTGAACCGGCTTATAAGGTGATCAAGGAGGCATTTGAAAAGAAGGTTAAACACTATCCTTTGGTTAAGGAGTTTCCGGTTTTGGGTCCGTGTTATAATGTGTCAGGATTGGAGATGAAGGAGAAGCTAGAGCTACCCGGATTTGGGATCCGGTTCAAGGACGGATCACATTGGAACTTTCCGGTTCAAAACTACTTCATATGGGTTGATCAACATGTGATTTGCTTGGCTTTCTTGAGTACTCCGAGGAATTCTTTCTCCATAATTGGAAACTATCAACAGCAGAACTTTCATGTTATGTATGATACTAAGAGGTCTAGACTCGGGTTTGCGCCTGCGAGGTGTGCTGAGATGTGAAGGTACAGATGACATTGTAGATGTTGATGACAATACTTGTTTTGGGTTGGAATTAGAGAGGAAAATGGCTATCTAACCCTCCATTTTTTAACCCTTTGTTTGCAGAAAGTATAGATAAAGATAGATTCAGTTTTCTCTCTCTTTTTTTTTTTTTTCCTACATTTTTTTTGTCGGATTATGTATACACAGATGACACATGAAGTAAAGAAACACATTTGCAATGGAAATAAATATTATTCCTTTTACACAATTGGTATTTGGTGTTTGTTTTGCTTCTCATGATCGTCTGTTCAGGTTCACATGGTGCGCCGAGAGAGGTAGTATATTTATATGATGGGTTAATATTTTGTTAATCCGAGTGAGATATTTGGGGGTCAATTGTAATTGTAACCGACAATCTTCCCTCAATTGTGAATTGCATGTTAGCATGAACCAATAATAATAATGTTCAAATAGTCAGGACCGACCATAAGACTACTTGAGTTATGTGTTTTAATATTTTTTTATTTATTTTATTTTATATTTAATATGTATAATTTTTTTCGATCAAAATAATAAAAAAATAAAACGGGACCCGTCCAGACAGGTACGGACAATAACATAGACTCGAATTCTGGGCTCGGCCCGTGTCCAACCTGGAAAAACGGGTAAATTTTCTGGGTCCGGAGATGTCCAGGTCTAAGTAGAACCACCAAGAAACGATCATTTGACATGCATGACCGCGTATTGGAACCGAAGTTTATCAACATGCAACGGGCAAAGGTTAATCCACCGAGTGATCTCATACTGGATTGCTGGTTTTGTGCCCAAGAGCAAAGTGGATTGTTTCAACAGCAAACGTTTCTTGAAAGTATCTGCAGAATTATTATGTGCGCAAATACATTGGGTTGGGTAAGATTCAAGGCCCATTAAGTTTTTGGGCTTAGAACATAAATAATGGTGAATGAGTAGAGAGTCAATGGAGGGAAATTGGGGTAACGAAAGGAAAGGGAGAGAGAGAATATGGGAGAATAGAATAGAATTCAAAGTCTACACAAATAATTAACTTGTATGTGTTTCCCTTTATATTCATAGGAATTTAGGGTAGTTTGGACTCTATAAATCAATAAACACCATGAACTATAAATAAGTTTAGTAAATATCGTTTTTCATTTTTAAATTGGTTGAAAATGTACAAAAACAAATTATTTTTATAAAAATTATCACTTCAAACTAGGTTTCATAATCGAAATGACCAGTCTTTGGGGCATTTTTGGCTGATAATACTTACAAAATTTTGCAATGATTTGTATGAAACTCTGGATCACATTTAGAGTTCTTTAATTAACAAGTGTAATTAAAAACGAATGGTAAGAAGAATGAAAATTTGTAATTATTTTTAAAATATTCTCTAATATTTCTGATGATCAACACCCCGATTTGATAATCATGTATTTTCTAAATTATTTTTGTATTATTCTACGGTTTAATATTTTTTATTGTCCGTTTTGGAAAATTTATGACAATCATGAGGATTTTCTAAATTATTTTTCTGGTTAAGGATATTCTCTCAGATTCGATAACTTATCAATTGCTCGTTTGATGAGTGACTATTTGGGGAAATTTATGGAATAGGGTGATGAGGATTTTCTGGGAGTGCATGGTCATTTCTCTTTACTACTACTCGTGTGGGTGCCTGGGAGTGCATGGTAATTTCTCTTTACTACTACTCGTGTGGGTGCTTAGGTCATCTTGCTAAGGCTTGTATTATTACTGCGGGATTTGCTTTTGGACATTGGGTAAGATCTTCGTCGATTCGATGTCGTTTGCGGACGTCACAAGAACAATATGAGAAGGAGAGACAATGAAGGGACTATTTTACGTGAGCCTTTGGATTGAGCACTTTGTTCTACAGTCATGTATGACATTTTTTCAAATACCTTTGTCTTGCGCTTCTCTCGCAGATAGTCGGGCCATGATCTTCTTTGCCTTGATGCTATCTTAATGTTGGACAACTGCTAGCATAGAACCAAACCTTTTCGGTTTGAATCCTTTTAGATGGGTCATGACAAGTGTCACACAATTGTGCAACAATCACGGTATGCTTCCCTTGGCTCACCAGTTGAAAATCTTACACAATGTGTTGGAAACCTTGCTTCTTATGTGGCAAAGGGATTTCGGGGACGAGCTAAGAAAATTCAAGCCCGTGAACGTAAGTGACAAGGGTTGCAACACTTACCTCTACGAACGCATCATAACTTCGTAGTGATACTCGATATGATGAGATTTTTCCTCTTAGAGATGTTTAGTGACCATCTAACTTTATAGTTATCCTCATCTCATTTTTCTCCGGTTCGCAATTTGTTGTTTAATGAATTATAGTACTATATATTCAACCCACCCAAATCATTTTAAAAAAATATTTTATTTTCCTTATAGTAATTGTTTCATTTACTGTAATCTATACATATAAATATTTATGATTAGAATGGGTAGATTGCTTCTTTTTTTTTTTTTCCTAGATACAAACTAGGCTACTCCATTTTGTTGTTTAAATTTTAATTTTAAAAATAATTTATCTTAAGGCATAAGGGAAAAAATAAAATATAAACCCTATAGATCATCACATTCGAATTAGGGTTTCTCGCAACCTCCGAGCTCAGAACAATCCAGATTCACAAAATCCTGCAGACTATTCTCAACGAGAAGTAATCATCCAAATCGGAATCTTCCACTGGCAGCATAGGATGGCCGATAATCGGGAGAAACCATGGAGTTCATCTTTTGCGCTTACTCCGACCGCCTTGAGAGATTCATGGACAAACGACATCGTCGGTAATTAATCAATAAATTTTGAAATCAAAATTTCAGTTTTAAAATCAATGTTTCTATATTTTTCATTCATTCATGGTTTCCGATTAGGTTAGGTTCGGAAATAGGACTCGCACATAAGCTTTGATGCGGGAGAAGGGTGCCTCTGTTGGACTCCGGACGCAGATCTCGCACATAAGATTTGAACCGGGAGAAGGGCGTGGTGAGAGAAGAGGACTCGCACAATGGGAGACGCCGGACTTGCGCGGTGGAAAATGCCGGACTCACACGGTGGGAGACACCGGACTTCTGAGGTGGAAGACGCCGGATTCGCGAGGTGGCGAGGCGGGGCCGGGGGTAGAAGTTGTTGGAAACCCTAATTGGGTTTCTCTAATTTTTACTAGAAATTACAAAATGGATCCTTTATTTTATAATTAAGTTAACGGTTCAAAATTTTGAAATATGCAAATCTGCCCTTCAAAATATAATTACAGAATTTGTCCCAAGTTTATATTTATTGAAATGACCCAGAACTTTTGAAAAAATACCAAATGTGCTAAATTTAATTATTGCAAAATATGGCATAAGTTTATAATTACAAAAAAATTAACTACATAATTTCACCTTCGGTTATGTAACTCGATTGGGCTTGGGTTGTGTAACTCGATTGAACTTGAGGTTTTGTAACTCGATTAAGCTTGAGGTTTTGTAACTTGATTGAGCTTGAGTAGTGTAACTCGACTTTGTGTAAATGACAGACATTGGACTTGTGTAACTCGTCCTTGTGTATCTGGGAAATCCTCTTGGGTTTGCGTAATTGAAAAATTATTTTGGGCTTGTGTAATTGGGTAATTACAAATTTGTAGAAGTAGTCATTAAGTATAACTTTAGAAAAATTAACAATGTATTATCAAGTTTATTTAGATTGGACTTGGACATGAGCTTCTGAAAATTAAATTACCAATTAGTCATTTTAATTAGTTTTTATAAATAAAAGAAAACTACTTTGTTACCAATAAAGCGAAGAGCGTTATTAATGCTACGTTATGCCAAAAAATAATAACTATTTAACCAAAACTCCCAATATTTATTTATAAAAGATCAAAATTTTCGTATAAAGTATCCAATATTTATCGCATAGTACTATCTATCCTATAAAATTCTATTTCTATTGATATGAAAAATTATTGATTTCCATTAATATAAAATAATTCACTATAATAATATTATCACGCATTCATTGATAGACCACCGACTCTATAGATCGACATAGAATATGACAAAATATTGTGCTTGTATTTGGCATCGGCAATTGCCCAAATCCCACTACCAAAATTTATGAAGAAAAGTTCGACACCTACTACTACTATGTAGTATTATACTATATATATATATTTGTTTCAAAAACAAAATATCTATAATTTTTTTTTCGTGAGAATAAAGCTAAAAGGTAAATCATCATATAAAAGTAAAAAAAAATCATATGAAAGTAAGGAAGATTTAATAATTTCATTAGGCACAATGATTATTGGCTTAATTTTGTTTAGTGGTCGACCTAATAGCTAAATTGATAAGGTCATACATGACGCCACCAATAGAAGAATGACACTACTTCAGATGACTATAGGTGAATCACCCAAAGCATGCTCAACATGGGTCCGGTCCGTTAGGTTGCATAAAATTCGGAGGATTTCATTCCGGTCCGTTCGTTGCATAAAATTCGGAGGATTTCATTCCGATACGTTCGGTTGCATAAAATTCGGAGGAATTCATTCCCATAAGTTTATTGGACCGTAGAGTTATTCTGACTCAAACACATAAGTTTAGTAAGATTACATTATAAAATTAGTTAGATAATAAAAGTAGTTCATAGGTATTATATAATAGATTTTAAATTCTCTTAATTTTAGACGTGAGAATTTATCATCTCTAACACATATTAATAAATACAATTAGGATACGACTTAGGAGCGACGTGTCGATTAAAGGCTAACCCATAAGATTGTAGAGCGTTGGTCATGTGATACGAGCGTACATTCGCGTTAGGCTCAAGTCTAAGACATAAGTTCAATGTGACTAATTGTCAATAAAAGAAGTAATCCACCAATCTTATATATACGAAGCTCATTTTCTCGCAATATTAGATTTGAAAATGTACTAACTCCAGCACCCTTCGTCCCCGTAAACTTTTCAACCAAACTGACCCACATATATGCTTATGACTTACAAATAAAGCCCACCAATGAACTAATTGTAAATATATATGTTTTGTTTCTAATATATTTAGTAAGTATACTATTGGCATATATTTGGTGCATTCAATAGAGAGGTGAGATTATTTTAGGTGATCCCGATAATCACAGTAATTCAAATTTAATTGGATTAAAAAAAAAGTCCACAATGCTAGAATAATCTCCTAAAATTATAATTTTCAATAATTCCGATAAATTACCAGACACGTAAATTGTCTATGAATTCTTGACAATGGGACCTATTCCATTTGCCCGGTTACCAAATTTTTTGTCAGATGATTTGCTAATTGTACCTCCATGACTTATTAAGCTCCCTATAGAGCCCTTGCTACCACTCACCGGGTTGGGATGGTCTCCACACACACGTCTCTTCGAAATGTCTTATTTGTGTTCGATTTACATTATAATCTTATATCTTTACAATGCTTAATTACTGATCTTTCTTGTGTTATCACATTCACTAATAATTTATGGACTTTCCAAGACTGCATTTCAAGAATGATGATTGGATGGATGATAATCGAATGGCCGTTTGTTTTCTCAATCTTAACCCTTATCATCTCAATTATGCCTCTCTATTGGTTTCAATTCAACTACCTTATTGTATATGATTATGTAACCCTTTATTTAAATCGCTTAAGTTGTAATTTGATGTCTTTACTATTGGAGATTTGAGCTAAGTATTTAATGTAATCATTGAACTTGTCTTGAGACAAGGTGCAATGTGTTGTTCACATGTGTGTCACTATAGTCTTGTTTGCGGGAGGCAAGCCAAGTGACCGGCACTAAGAGCAACTAATATTGTAAGGGGGAGTCGAATCAAAGCAAGGTGATCTACGACAAAGTCAACCCGTGCTAGATTTTACAAGGACGATACTTGGGGCTTTTTAGCCACGGCTTCTCGGCACACCATTGGTTCTTAGGCCTTATATTGGCTAAAGAACATGTGGTTAAAAATTGGGAGCAATCCAAGTTCAAATGCTTAGTGAATGTCAATGAAGCAGTTCGAGAGCTTCTTTAGGAGCTATACTAGATTGATCTAAGATATTGAGTATTTGTGGATATTGGAGCACACCCTATATATGTGAAAGTGAATAAATCTCATTGGAAGTGTTTGGACCAAGGAAAATAAGCTAGCTCTAAGCTAGCTCCGGGGAGCGGCTTTGAGCTCCTGTTCGGAGCCTCGGGCCTTTCTATGGTTTCAAGGCCCATCGTCCAAGTAACTTCCGTGTAACTTCCCTATCTACTTTTAACCGTTTTTTAAACTTTTTTTTGGTGGTTGTAACTTCCTCAAACCGTGACTCCCTATGCCTATAAAAGGGATAGCCATTTGCACTTGATGATTCATTCGTTTTTGCAACAAATGAGATGTTAGTTCCATTGTATTGACATTAGATATATAGACCTTCCGATAGCTTGTTTGCAAAACGCGAAAGACCAGTATAGTTCCTTTTTATTGACAAAGGATAGACATCCATCTTAATTTTATTTTGTATTGATCAAACCTAGGAATGCCCTTTCTTTACAAAGTAAGACAAGTAAGTCAATTATTTAGTCTTTGTAAAATGTAACGTTTTATCCCACTAAGGTATTTGGATACTCTTGGTGTAGGGAAAATGCACTTAGAAGGAAATTTCATTTATGAATGACTCATTACATAATTCAAGTCAATGACTTTAACATATAACAATCTGTTTATAAGACTTACAATTGAACTTAATTTCTATTAGAGTTTCGTCTACTCCTTTTCGGAGAGATTACAAACTCTTGGTTAGATTTTATCTACTCCTTTGTGGAGATTACAAACCTTAATAATTTGATTCACTTCAAGGCAATTAGATTAAGTAAGACTACGGCCCTTTGGTGTAAAACCGGACACCGAAAACCAACATCTACCACTAGCTTTAATAAATTGCAAAACAAACCATGTGATATTTGAATTGTCATCATACGAAGTAAACTAGGTCCTCTTTTCTTATTAGTAAAACCGGTGCTTTTGAAGATTTTGATCTCATTCGTTGTGATGTATGAAGACCTTATTGGATTCCTTCTACATATAGTGTTTCATAATTTTTTTACTATTGTCGATGATTAATCTCGTGTTACTTGGGTATATTTGATTCATTTTAAATCCGAAGTTTCTAGTCATATAAAACACTTTTATGCTGTGACAAGCCCACAATTTTCCAGATCTATCAAATGTTTTTTTAGTGACACTGCTACGAGTTCCTTGTCTTACATTCGTTTTTTAATAACCAAGAAATTAATTTTGAAACTTCATATAATGAATATTAAGTATCAAATACGAACATTAGCCATAAAAAAAAAGAAAGTGCGTTTAGTCATTGGATGTATAGTATATACAAATACGATTGTATGAATATTTCGCCTGTTAAAATGACAAACTACGTACATACATGAAGTAGATGAAATGCGAATATTTATCGTGTCCAATACGAATTGTTGTGTATAATGATGCGATTAATAGCTAAAATAACTAAACCAATTAAGTTGGGTTAAAAATAAAGTAAACAAGATCAAAGGGGCCACAGTAAATAATGTTACATTGGCCAAATGATAAATTTCTCTCTTCAATCCATCCATCTAAGAACACAAATGTATATCATCAAGAGCAATCAACCTTAACTTTGACCTTCTCTTCTGGCAATTAGAGTGACTGCTCATGATGTTATATCATTAATTACCACATACTAATCAACTAAAAAATAAAACACACAATAATAATATTAAAACTACTTATACCCTAATAATAATTATTGAATGTTACATTTTTTGTTAATTAAAAAAAAATCAAAATCCTCCAGCAATAGAAGGTGCCCAGTATTCAGATGCAGTGTTATTATTGTCACTTCCCATAATTTGAGTGCATGAAATTGGGACTAAGCACAAACCTCTGCTCCCCAAATCCTTTAGGGTTTCATCCTTCACAACATAATTCTGCATAGATTGGAAAACAACATATTAGATTTTATCTTATATGGGAATTAAAAAGATTAATAATAACTTGAATTTGAGAAAAATATTGCCATATATTTAAAACAAACAATTTGGTATCCATTAATCAATTTTAGAAGATTATTTAATATTATCTCATTTGTTAGAATCTTTTATATAATGAATTGTGTAACTTATGTAATCAAGGTATTTTTATATGGGACTGCTCACAGATTTTTGTAGGATTTTTCTTCAATCAAAGCCATTCTTTTTTCTTTTTTTTTTTGAATTAAAAAGGATTGGAGATGAATCAAAGAGTTGTTTGCCATTGTCGGTTCATTTCATAATGTCAAGGAAATAATGGCATAAGACGAGTTTGCAATAACATTAGGTCTAGGGATTAAAGTGAAGTGAAAGAGGATAAGAAGATAATTAGTTAGATTTTATATATTATTTTATTTACAAAATCATTTGAAGATCAAAAGGGGAAAGTGATTAATTTTATATTAGTATTAATGAAGACTTAATTAATCAATATGATGATTATGTTTAGGAAGAAGATGACAACTTTGATCAAATGGGTACCACATATTAATGATGAATGCAACGATAATCATCATATCAATCATTGTGAATCTTGTACTCCGTAGTTATTAATCCATACGTTAAATACATATGTTACGGAAATTAATATTTATGCTAAAGTATGTTATTTCTCATCATTGATTCAATGCTTTATTAAGACTTAAGATTCCAATTGCAATATAATTAATCAAACACGAAGGCGCTTTTACATAAGAATTTTGGCACATTTTTTGAACATGGATTAAAGTTTAATACATAAAAAATAGATCTACTAATTCTAGCATTATGTTCATCGATCACTTGATTACACAACGCAATACTAATGATTATAACGTTTAAATTCCATGAAAAGATATTGTAACTAAGGCTTTCTTTTTATAAAATCAAATAACTGTTTTAAGATTTAAAATGAAAAATTAATGTGAAAGACGTTGGGATAAGTTATTATGGGTCCCTTTGATTTGATTAATGTTTTAAGTATAAGATTATTGAAATTAGAGAGATGAAGAGCTGCTCACAAAATGGTGGTTCTTGGATGGAGGATTGCCCAAGTATGGAGAGCTAAGTGCCTACAATAACAAAATAAATTATATTTATTATAAAGACAATGAATATTTTCAAATACTATAAATAAGTCATCCATCTAAGATATTAAACTATTTTAACTTGATTATATATAATTTTTAACTATAAGTTTTTCTATAATATAGTTTTTTTTACCATAAAATTGTATAAAGATACAAAATTTTATAGGAATTTGCTCTCCATCAATACCTAATATAAGCAAGAAATCAACTTATCCAAAAATATTAATATATTTTAATTTTAAAAATTAAGGCAAAGAGAAATTTATGGAGTTTCTAAAATACAATATATCATTATTTTTAATTTACTCAAAAATTAAACTCAGTTAGCTTTGAGAACTTTGTCACCTAAGATTTACAATCGGATAACTAAATTATCAGCTTGAATTATATGCATGTGAATCATATTAAACAAAATGTGTTACACTTATTTTGGAAGAGAAAACTATATACATATATGCACCAAAAAAAAGAGGATTTATACCATAATGAAAGATTGAATATTGGACAAGAAAGAAAAGTAAGAAGAAAAAGACCTGAATTTGACCTTGAAGGAATCTAATACACCCAATGGTTTCTAGCAATACTGATGCTGTGTCAGTCTGCATAATATCAACATACACAAATATTCTCCTTATTTTGCTTTTCACATTTTGTAAATATATAAATATGCAAGTAAAATGCATAATATTAATGAATTAAGTACTAATTAATTGCATTTCATCTAAAAAATACACATTTCCCCTACCTTTCCAAAAGGGGAAACTAGCTGGTGAAGAGCTGTTATTCTGTCTCCAAGCTTCTCCTTCCTCACCTACATACATAAGTATGATCAGTATATCTGGTTTTTCTAACCTAAATCATAAGAAAATAAAAAAATTTTAAAAAAACTTTCCGAATCGACTCTTTTAACCTATAGTCTTAGGACACGGGTTAGAAAACCCGAAATATGTATACCTTGAGAGGCGGTATTGAAGGGGATTGGACCCTTGGCTTCTTTGGAGCACTCCTACACTGCTTCATAAAACAAGTACAAAGATTCATACAATAAAGATTAATCACTAATTGGATGTTAAGTTAATTAAGAATTGAAAGTAAGAATGTTGTACTTGTTGTATATCCTTGCAACTATTGGAAGAGAAGTCCATGAGATTACTGTTATTACTACTGAAAGTTGTGACATTAGATTTTGGAGATGAGCCTGATAAGACAAGCTCGGACCAAGTAGAAGGCCTTATGTTATGCAGTTGATGGTGATGCATGGCCTCATGATGATGCTGATTCATGTCATGCCCATGAACATGATGGCCATAAGCTTCTTGCTTTATCAAGTGATGTTGATGATGATGATGATCATTGCCAAACAACATAGTTTCATTGTTAGGAGTAATCTTTGGAGTTATTCCTTGAAGATGACTACTTAGCCCCAACTCTTCTTCGTCGGCGCCACTCGAGATTCCGCCCCTACACAAACAAGAATAGAATTTAGGCTAAATACAGACAACAAGTTTTGATTATCAAGAAGGAGAACTTACATGAGGAGTTGGCTCCATGATTGAGGGAGAGATTGGTCATCTAACAAAGGGTTAAAAGGAAGCGAAGACGCGGAAGATGAGGATGATGCAGAAGACGAAGATGAAGACGAAGATGGAGGAGAATTTGAAGGTCCTCCTCCACCATGCAAGTTTAGTTGATGATGAAGAAGAGAAAAGAGAGGGTTATTCTGTTGCTGTTGTTGTTGCAGCATGGTATGCCAATTAGGGTTTCCGGATGCCATCATTGGGTGTCAAATGAAGACCAAATCACAACCTAACAAAACTAGTATAAGCCACAGAAAATGATAATTGTAGGATGTATACTAGATTTTATACACCAAAAAACATGAGAAAGTGCTTTTGAAAAACACTCTTTTTTCATTGCTTTTGCTTTTAAGAAATGATTTTTGTGTGTGTTTTGTATTTGCTTCACTTTGACATCTTTCCTTGTTGAAGCACCATAGTAAAAGCTCTTTCCCTGATGAAGCTAAATATGTATTTGATTGGCCTTTCGGGATACGAGGGAGTTTTGCTTTTCATTCATGTGAATATATTTCAAGAAATTCATATATTTTTAAACGAAAAATAAGAAAAGAAATAGATTTTTTTATCATATGATATTTGTGTTGATAATGTGTTTTTGTGGGGCTGAAGGAGGAGCCTTTCAATCCTCTCTTTGCTATAGCTTTGATTAATTTTTTCTCTCCTTTATATTCTTGCTTTTGCTTTATAGTAAAGTTGAGAGGAAAGGGAAAGATGGTGGGTAGTGCTTTTACTTAGAAAATTCAACTACAAACAAAATTAAAGACATTTTGTTTTTTGGGTGTGATTTTGTATATTATGTAGTAATTCCTTTTTCAGAATGGACCCCGGAATTATGTGAGATAAAATGGTATTTACTATTCACCTAGCTAGGGTTAAGATATGTTAATATTTGTGACGGTAGATTCAAAGACACGTGTCGGGTTAGACGGTTTCTAAAAATATAAGGTCGAAATCCGCTTTCGAGCACAAAAGCTTAAGATTATGTGTAGGATATTTGTGTAGGTGATCACTTGAAGGGTTGTTGAGTGGGCCAAGTTTATGGTCAAGTTTGATGTTTGCTCACTTATTCAATTTTAGGGCATGTTTGGTTTTAATCTGTAAACGAAAAGTTGAAAACGAAATGATAACGAATCTAGTGCATATGTATACTTTTGTTCACGAAATAATTTGAAATTATTCCGTGTGGTTTCAACTAATGGGAGAAGCAAATTCATTTTGCATGAAACAAGGAATGATTCTAAAAAAAATCATGAACAAGTTACATATATGGATTAGATTCATTTTCATTACGTTTTCAGAATTACAACCAAACGGAGGTTAGTATTTCTAGAGTATTATTTAATCACTCGTGTTGTACTCTAGCCGAATATGCTTCGATTTGTAAGTTGAAACTCCTTAATCATATACAGTATATGGTTTAATTTTTGCCTGTTGGCGTACGTAGCTAACATAATGGTGGTCACAGAAGTCTTATGTGTGATACAATTTTTTCTTGATTTTATTTTTCTTTTCTCACATTCGTCGTAATAAATTAACATTAGGGTTTTGGTTTTGGTGTTTGTAATTTCGATGAATATAGTGTTTGATATACACATCAAGATCGATAAGTTTACAAGGAGTTAGGAACAATTTCAATATCTCACATATAAAGATACGAGTTTTGTTTAAACAACAATTCTTTTAGAAGCCATTATCAAGAAAGTAGAGTGAGTGAGATGACCATTTAGAGTAGAAGGTAAAGTCAATAACCATGTTGTGTTTCGCACATTGTATCATCAATGAGGTCCCAAAACAAGTGATTGCGGCTAAATTGTATGTGATTGAAGTAGGATATCATTTATATGACAGTTTATATTCGAAGAATTGCTTTTAAAATAACATATGTTCGACCTATGAATGTATGTAGGAAGGTACGCAACTCAAAAAACACTTAAATTAAACGAATATTATCTTTTAGAATTGCGAAACATTGATGTTAAAATCGTTGATGTTGCATTAATTTTGTTAGATACCACTCTCGAATGAGAATTTTGTTCAACCATTTATTTTTGAAAAAGATATTGCGACTCTTAAAGAAGTTACTCTTAGAGAAGTTAGGTGTTCGCTTCCAACGAGAGAACAACACCACAAGGTACTTGATACTTGTACATCTAAATAATGGAGATTATACCTTGAAGGGGAATGACACATGCTCTATAGTTGATCTTCATCGAAGGAAAAAACCTAATGGTTCCAAGTGGGTTTTACAAGTCAAGTATAACTATGATGTATCTTTTGAGTGTTATTATGTGTGTATTTGTTCTCGACGACGACAATAATAATAATAATCATGTAGTTTTTTTTGGTACCAAATGGTTACGTGTTAAGAAGAAAGTGAGGGGAGATACAAAGAGAGATCATAAAGATATACAAGAGAGTTACAAGAGTAGTCAAACAGATAGGGAAACAGAAAGTGAGTAGTAGATCAACGGTGATGTGCAGGGTTAGTCGAAACCGAGGAAAGACATCAAACGTCAACTAGTGGGAGAGTGAGAGTTCCGTTGAGCCTTCACATGAAGCTTGACGTGAGACTTAATCATGACAATTATGTTGTTGGCGTTGACAGGAAGATTGCTGAAAAGATGATCGTTTCTTGCTTTTCAAGTGTAGTAGATGAAGGTGATGAAGGTGGAGACAATGATTTGTAATTTAAAGCATTTTTTGGTGCTAACAATGGTTGTAGAAAGGCAGTCTAATAAGCCATGGAGAGTGTTCAAGCATTGAGTGATGTGGAGCCAATTAAGGATAGAGTCCAAAATGGTTTTTGAGGTAGGTTATTGGAGTAAGAGGTGGTCAATAGTCTCATCATAGAAGTGACAAGTAGGGCATGCGGTGGAGGTGGTGACGTCCCAAATGAAGCGTTTAGAGTTCGTGGGGAGTTTGTCCGAAGGAGTAAGCCAAGCAATGAAGCTAAAACGACTGGAGTTGATTTGATCCCAAATAGTTGTGTACTAGGGAACACTTGGTTCTGGAAGTCTGAGAAAGGAATAGATGAAGGAGGAGTTGTAGGTGTTGTTTTGGTTGGTGATAAGGATGGAAAGGTTGGTTTGAGAGGATTTGTTGATGATTAAGTCACGGACACGCAAAATAAAACGTCATAACCAGCTGTGGGAGAGAGAGTTGGGGGCATTCCAAATAGAATAGTTGCGGAGGTGGTTAGAACGGACCCAATCAATCCGCAGACTGTTACAATTGACATTGGAGTTGTTGAGTTTGAAAAGGAGCTTGACAATACCCGTCTTGTTCCAAGAAAGGATCTCTTTCATACCAAGATCACCCTCAGAGTGGGGGATGACAAACCTTATCCCAAGAAACCAAATTTCGACGACTAGAAGAGGCGCCGGACCAAAGGAAGTTGCGAAGGAGGCTCCTCATATTACCCACGACAGACATCGGCATAAAAAACACATTGCACCAGTAGTGTTGAATACCATAGAGGATGGATTGGATAAGTTAGAGTTTTTCAGCATAGGATATGTGTTTAGAGGTCCAAAAGTTGATTTTTGAGGTGATTTTTTGAATAAGGGGCCATAGTCAGAAGCTTTGAGTTTACTGGATTCAAGAGGAAGCTTTCATTATAATCATGTATTGATTATAATGAAACCTTTGAAATAAATTTCAAAGATTAGTTATACCCTTACTTTTCTTGTAGTTGTTACTCAAGGTTAGGAGCTTTACTAGATGGATATCTTACTACGTCTTGATTTAATTGATGAGATTTAATTTATAAGAAACCTCCCTAGGTTTTCCAACGTACGGATTTTATTAAGGATTGTCGTTTGAATCATGATGATAATGTTTATGTTTAATGTTTATAAATATAAAGTTGTCATGTTTGTGTAGCGGTAAGAACACTTATATAATATCTTTAATTTAGGATATTAGATTATATTCTCCAATCTTGGAAGCCCATATTCATATGTTGTTAACCAAATAAGAGGTCATTGGTTTTTGGTAGCCACGAGGATTGAGATGCTGTAATAAGGTTGTGAGGTAAATCATTTAATACTTAGAATAAAATAGTCATTATAGTGTGTTATATTTTTGTGGGTTGTATGTTTGTAAGTATACAGATTGAGTTATAATGGGCATAGACCCATAATAACAATTTGCTAGGTCTGAACCGGCTCAGTTACTCGGTTTGATGTTATATTAACCTGACAGTTCACTAAGTGAAACGCTGTGTTTAGAGACACGCTTATGAGAGGTATATAACCTCACTTGGAGGCTGTCAAAAGCCCGAAACTGAAGCTACAACACACTGCCTCAAGGGTTTGTCTTGATTTCTTGAGTTCTCTAATCGTGACTCTTTATTGTTGTATGTTCTCTTACTAGGTATTCTATTACCATATATTATAATTTAGGTGTTCTCCGGTCTCCCAGAAAATTAAGAATTAAAGTACAGTTTCTCGCTCATTTGTTGAGATCAACAAATATCGAGCCATGGCCTCCACCTATGGCTCGAAGTCATTCTTTTCTCGTTTGTTGTTCAATATTCTATGCCTATGCTCCTCTCTCGTGACAATCATATTGCCCGTCGCATTGTTATCTATTTAATATTTTATGATCACACAAAATATATTGTGGTCGATTTTCACTTTGACACATACATACTTTTCGCTAACGTTATTTCTACACATATTGTTCATATCACTTGATAACATGTTATTTTACTAAAACTTCTGTCGAGAATTGTTCTAACGTTTATTCTGTATACCGTCGATCAATTTAATCCGAGAAAATCTTCAAATAAGTCTTAGGTCATTTACATCATTAATAAATAAATAAATAACTTGAAATAGAAAATCATCAATCATCTAGGTTTAGTTCTCTCCTTTCATTGTCTTTCTTTTCTTTTGATCCATCAAACCAACCGATTTTGTCTAGTTATATGAAATTAAGACAATTTTGTCTCATTATTTGAACTTAAGACAGTATTATATGAACAAGACACATTTCAATAGTAGTATTAAACCTAGTTATAGTGACACATGCCAAACAATAACATTATTGTCTACTGAAAACTAAACTACGTCCAATCTAAGTTTTTCATAGATGTTACAACTTACTACCATCCAAATCTGCGATTATGGTTTTTCCACACAACTCTCAAAGTTTCATCTTTTTTTTAATTTTATTTTATAGAAATGAGCACATAACATGCCATCATGAAAGTAATTGTTTTCTAGAGTTACATTAATTATATATATATATATATATATATATATATATATATATATATATATATATATATAATTTAATTATTTTACACAATCAAGCTTATTCAACCGGTATTATAAAATAATTATCGGTACAATAACTATATTTTTAGAACTGACTTACAAGAGGCTATTTAATTACAAATTTATACAATTTAAAATCAAAAGTGACAACTTGTGAAACATTTTAAGCTTTTTGGAGCTGTATTTGAGAAAATAAGATGATTATCTCCAAATTTATGTTGATCATTCATATAATTTCAAGAAGCTTAGATTAAATATGTTTTAAAAAAATTAATAGAATTACCGCGGTTTGATTCGATTAGAAGAACACTCTACTCATTAAAATTTCTCTCATGATTTCAAAATCTGAAAAGAAATTTAAGTTATCGTTCATCCTAATAACTTGCCTTAAAGTTTTTTTTCATTCTATTTTTCACTCTGATATTTCAACTACTCCAACCCAAAAAACTTATTATACATATTTTATTATGTATTAGTTATAGGTATGCATCCTAAAAAGCCGCAGCCATAGAAATTATCCAAATAGATTTGAAGATTAGCTAAATATATTCTAAAATGTACTATAATTGTGTTGAAATATGGTGCGGGAATAATTTTATATCTAACAAGTAGATATCAAGTTGTATATTATTAATCAGTTTAATTTATAATAAAATTTGGATAGACTTATAATATCTTGGGTCGATCGTGTATGTTTTTGTACGTACATAATCTCTAAGTCATTAGTGAGTTTTATAACTTAAAATATCAGGAAACTTTACGAGGGACCCGTATTGACATGAAGTAGTTAATTAGTGTTTGAATTCCAAATGCCAAGTTGCACATATCTTGTTTTGTTTCAATGTGGGTCTAATCAAATTGGAATTGGGTGCTTCCTTTATATTAAATTATTGATTATGGAGTAAGAATGAGTTTGGACCAGTCTAATCGAATAGTTCATTCGGTACGTTGTAGTATGAGTTAAAATCAAGAGTCCTTGGGTGCTTCTTTTATAAACTTATGAATTGATAGTATTAGTTTTATTTTTATTTTACAATGAAAAGGATCCGAGATACTAGAAATGTCTACAAACACGAGAGGTTGTTAATGTGGTATATGAAACACGTCCAGGCCTTGGAGCTTTGTGTATCGGACATCGAAGAGCATCACAAGTTCACAACTAATGAATGAAGTATACCACTGTTTGAGGGACATCAACACTGACGACAAGAGACAACTGAACAAGCGAGACAAGTTCATCTCCCACTGAGTTGACTTCTCACGTTATATTCTTAAAACGAACCTCTTCGAAAGATTAGAAAAGGAAACTTATGTTCTCAATAGTAGAGTTGAGGAAATTAAAAGAATTGTGTTCTTTATATGTTTGTTTTATGTAATTGATTTTTGATTTCTTTTCCCATAAGTAAATACATAATTGTCCTTTTGTGTTTAAATTTAAGATTTTTTTGTGTAAATAACATAATTAACCAAATATAAATATAATATGTTTATACAAGATTCCATAATTGTATTAACATAATATCTTAATTTGTGTCGTTTTTACTATGTATATAGATTCAATAATTGTATTGTCATTTGATATTTACATAAGTATTGTGTATTTAACTATATGTATTTTTTTTGGAAATTATATTTTTTAAATATATTGATATGTTTATTTTAGAAATGTTTGTGTAGTTAAATAAAGTTTGTACAAGTTATGTAACTTAATATATTGTGTAAATATTTAATTGGGTAGATCCATTTGTGGAATGTATTAAAATTACACTAATTTAGGTAAGAAAATATCCGGAAGATATCTTATCTTATCTTATATATATTAAAACAGAGGCCTCTATTGCCACGTGTCGTCTCTAGGATTTTTCTCAGCCCAACGGAAATTTTACAGGCCTCTGCCGCCACATGTCACCTCCACGGTTAACATCAGTCTAAACCTTTTTTAAATACGTAATTTAAATAAAGAATTTATAATAGGATTTTATTTTAAAATTTTTTTTAAATCCAACAAAATATCTTTTTATTAATCAAAATTAATTTTTTAAAAATTATTTCAAATCAGTTTCTAAAAAGATACGGTACAAATAAATCTCCTTAACAATTTAAAGTAAATTTTTATAAGTCAAAAATTATAAATAAAAAAATTAATTTTGAATTAAAAAAAAATCATAATAAGCTTTTCAAACAAAAGCATTTTTTTCAAATACAAGGTTATATCATCATTGTATCAAATTGTTTTGTTGTAATTATTTTCCGACTCCCTCTTTAGATATTACAATTGAATTTTTTAAAAAAAAATTAAATTATTTAAGTAGTTTGTAATCAAAATTATAAAAAGAAAATATTTTAGAACTGAATTTAAAAAATCTTAAATAAGAATTTGTATGTATTTTTGTATTTAGTTGATTTGAGGGTTACTATTAATTTTTTCTGTTTAGTTGACCAAAGTTTTTTAATTGTAAAATAGGACAAATTTTAATCATTATTTTTTAAATACATAATTTTTGAATTCAAGTTTTTAACAAAACCTCATATTATTATGTGTGATATTTATTTCCGGTCTTTCCTAATTATAATTAAGATTTTTAGGATAATTATATTTAATATTACAATATTTTATCGTATATATCGCAGGACGCCAATATTTAACCTCATCTTCCAAAATTTTTAATTATCTAATTTATAAAAAGAATTTGCAATTACGATTAATTTAACAAATTTGAATTGATTTTAGTTACGTATTATTATTTTACTTAGTGTTTTTAATTAGATTGAGCATACTCTCTTTTGAAAATCGTAACAAAAAATTCATCAAATCTTAACAAATTGTATCGCAATCTTTTTATCTCAAACACTATAAATACCACTCATAATGTGAACATAAGTCCCAACTTCAAATTATTCCCGGTTATGACTTATTTGATCGCTTCAAATGCGAGTTATTTTTCAGCGTTGCAAACTTCTTGATTTCCACCGGTATTTTGCTCCTTCATAGACCCTTTTCTTCCTTCCTCTCTGACGCTATCATCTTATAATAGTCATACGAAGCATGTACATCATCATTTAATTATGCATATGTTGTACTTAGTTTCAATCTTCCATTTGTTAATTAGTTTGCTAGGAATAAATTAGTTTGTTGATTGTTTTAATTGTTTCTAGCTTGAATATGAGCAAGCAAATAACCCCTTCCCTTCTTTTCAAGTCTATGATGGAGCAAGGCATCAACATTCTCCATCAATATTCATTTGAAGCAACAAGATAGTCGTCCTTTCCGCTCGGATCTAAGCAACAACACGGAGAGTCATATCGCTTCGAACTTCTTCCGTCACGGATTAGAGCAGAAAAGTGTAACAACTCTTCGGTTCGAACACGGAAGCATGTGTCGTGCAAAAGATAGTCGTCCTTCTTCTCTGTCGCGCAAAAGAGCTTCTTTCTTTCTGTAATGCATCCTTGTCTGTGGAGTATCGCTTTTGCCTTCATTGTGCATAAAATAATCCTTATTCTCTGCTTATGCCCTCTTTATACATTTGCGATGTCTTGCTCATAATATAGTTAGATTCTTTTTGTAACAACTATAAAACTAGCATTAATAGGGCTTTTATGTAACTAATTTGTACGTGAACTTTCACGTACTTTTAATTTTGTTAGCTTTTATATAACCTCTTTATATACCATTGTTGATAAAATATATCAATTTCGAAGTAAATTGATTTTGGGTGTTTAGCATCACATTTTAATGATATGGACAAAATAAATTCATATTGGTTAAATTAATTGTTACAAAATCTCACATTTTCATGCTATATTTATACATGATCAAACTAAAATCACATATATATATATAAAATCTTTTCAAATACCATAAAAATTTGACCAGCGAAAATTAAACCCTTCTTAAACTTTTTTATTAACTAATTAATTAATTTTAAATATATATATATATATATATATATAATCAGATTTTTTAAAAAAAAAACATTTTATGTAATCGATTCATAGATTTTATCATATTTCCTTTTTTATTCCAAATTAAAGTTTAAAAAAAAGGTTAACTAATATTTATTAGATGATTAACAAAATAGATTTTCCTTGATCGATTACTATTAATAAAAACTAATTGTTATCTTAGACTTTCATTTTTAAAATGATTTTAATATTAGGGTGGTCCAAGAATTAAACGTCAGTCCATCCCTATTTTTTGTGTTCCACAATTTATATTATAATATTGAATCAAAACTTTAAAACATAATAACAAACAATTTTAGCAAAAAAATGATTAATTAAATAATGACGGGTTTGTTGCAATTTCAACCGATAAATATCATTTAATATTTTATCTAATTTTATTTATCGAAATCAATAGATAATTACCTATCAATACATTTATATATGTGTTTAAAACAAAATAAATATAAAATATATAATAACTTAATAATATAGCTAACCCAATATTATTCAAAACCAGCACAAGGTGCGGGTATTACACTAGTATGTATTAAAGGAAAGACCTTCTTTTCCACGTGTCAACGCCACAATTCACGCAACTCCCAAAAATATTTTAAAAAGTTATTTTTAAAAATTAATAATTTTGATATTTTCAAATTCAAATCTTAATAATTTTTAATTAGTAATTAAAATCTGATATTTTAAAGATCAATAATTTTGATATTCAAGTTTTAATAGTTTGTTAATCCTATAAATAAAATCTGACAACCTTTTCTGTCACTATTTAAATTATAATTATAATTTTTGGCAAGATTTGTTTTATATTATATAAATATAACTTGAATTTATTACCGTATTATATGTATGATAAAAGATAATTAAATTTATAGTGAATAAGTAATATTATGCTCTCAAAAAATCATTTTTATTCAAATATTTAAAATAAATATTAAATCACACCCCGTGCACTTGGTAATACACTAGTTGTGAAGTAATGGGGGATATTTTTTTTAATTATTTAAAATCTGGAGAAGATATGGGTTGGTGCAATCGAATCCGGATCCTCTCCTTTTACAAGCTTCCTTATATTTTGCTAATAGGTGAAAATCAGGATTTGTTATTAAGAGAGAAGATCATGTCCATTAATTATCCTAAATTGTTGAGATTAGCTTATTAGGAAAATATTACGTAGTTAATATAAGGAGAGGATCCTGATTCATATAGTGGTGGGTGAATTAATAGGAGCATGTCCCTATGTTTTGCTACTTAAGTTAAATTTTGTGTAAGTATTAGTATGTGTATTATGGAAATATATTGTGTAGTTATGATCAAGTTTGTGTAGCTAGATAACATAATAAAATGTAAATGATTTTTGAATATTAGTGTACTTTATATTATTTTGTGTAGTTAAGAAATTCATGTAAGTATTTACCTGTTTAAAGACATTTGTGTAATATAATTTAAATTATGTTAATTTAAATAAGAAAATATTTACTTGTGTAGAGATACTTGTGTGATATATTTACTAGTGTAAAGATATTACTATGTGATTTTTTTTATACAAGGTAAGAAGAGTAAGTGGATCAATTTCTAGGAACCGATCGACCTACATCATCTTTGTGGATGAGGTCAACACCATCATTTGGTACGGCATCGTCTTCTGCAAAGGCAGTATGCCCGTGCAGGGCGAGCTTGTCGGCGACGGTGTTGATTTACCTAAAAATGTGGAGGACACTTGAATCCGTGAAGCTCGAAATCAAGACAAAGATGTCCGAAATGATCATGTCCGTCTCCCAAGGTGGCTTTCAGGTCTTGTTGATCACATTAATGAGTGTCATATTATCTCCTTCGATCTCGATGGAAGTCTCCCTGTATGTTTGGCATTTTGTAGACCTTCCCGCATAAAAAAAGCCTATGCTTCTAACATCGAGTTTGCGTTGCATCTTCCTTTTCCTAACGCTAAAGGATAACCAAGGTTGTTACGGATAATAAATCCGAAAGCATATTGATTATTGTTATTTTTTGATGCATCAAAGTTTAGTTTGACGAAATTGTCCTTTGATTTTTGTCATTTGATGTTCTTAGTTTTCCTTCTTTCTTTTGTTCCAGAAGTATTTGTGTATTTTGGTTTGATGTTCACTTTATCCCAATCTTCTATTTGTTGATGCAATTTGTTTAAGGTTCGAAGAAGATTTTTTATTATTAAATATAAATTGGTTCCTATCCAACCACATATTTCACCAAATTATCATGATTCGTCTCAACTCTGTTGGGGAAGTATTTTCTTTTTATTTGTAACCATGTATCATTAATACTATGCTTATTAGTGTCGAAGTTGTTCAATATTGAGGAAAATTTAGCATTATCTAGAGCTTGGTGAGTACATGGGCATACAAATGTTTAGCACTTTCAGTGTGGTGATTATAGAATTCACAATGCATTACCGCTATAATTTTTTGTTGTCAAGATTGTCTTTTGTAGGGATCCCGTTTAGGGACAACTTCTAAAGTAAAATTTTGACTTTGGGCATTATGTTCATCTCCAAGATCCAGGATTTATCTTCAGATACTCCTACTTTTCGTTGTTGAATCATTTTTATTACCGATTTCGTTGAGTACCATCCTTCCTCGTTTGCATACCATTATACTCTGTTTATAATGTAGCTTTTTGGTAGGTTGTAGCTCCTAATATTATTAATAATGTTGTTTGGGAGAACTGCCTTTAATTGTTCCACACGTTGATCGTTCCAATTCCCATCCGAGATGAAATGGGAAGTAGTTTCTAGCTCGTTTATTAAAGTTTTGTCAAAAGCAACGTCTATCAATGGTTTCTCCATAATTCAGTTATCTTTCCAGAACCTTATTGTTTTCCCGTCTCCCACACTCCATTTGATCAAATTCTTCTCTAAGATTGGTTTATTTTTTCCATTGTCAATATGTGTTTTTTTTTCCCACACTCATAGTCATATACATTTTCCTTTAAGGTATTTTTCTTCAATTTCAAACCCATATATTATCCGACTCTTCCATAATTTTCCATACGAGCTTCATTTGAAGCGCTTTGTTCATGTCTTTAGCTTTCCTAATTTCGGTGCCTCCTACCGACCTTGGTTTGCGGATTTTGTCCCAACTGATTAAAGGATGGAAATTAGGTCCCTTATTCCAGAAGAAATTTCTGTTTATTTTATCAGTTCTTTGTGTATAGTTGTGGGAAGCATAAATGCCTGCATAATGTAGTTCGGTTTAGCATTCAGATTTGTTTTTATCAACGTTGATCTACCTTCTTGTGAGTTGTGACGAAGATGATGCTTTCCATTTTGTAAGCTATTGTTTATATTTGTGCATAATTGAGTTGAAAACATCCTTATTGACTCTTCCATTAATAATGGGGCATCCTAAGTACTGTTCTAGGTTGGTAGAAGACGTAATGCCTAGATGGGCCTGGATTTGTCTTTTTTATTGATAGAGTCTACATTGTTAGATGTTTGGAATGTTGATTTATGATATATGGTTTATTACTTGCCCAAACACGTTACAATAATCGTTCAAAACTGATAATATTTTGTTACTTGCTTCCGTTGTCCCTTTAGTAAAGATAATAATATCATCAACAAAGGCTAGAAAAGGTATTATTGATCCATTTTTCGAAATGAGAAAGCCGATCGATTTTTCGGATTCTCTAAGGTTATTTTTTTGTAGGATTCTTGCTAGGATTTCGGCCCCTAGATTAAATAGCAGAGATAGAGGATCTCCTTGGTGAAGTCCTCTTTGTGTGGGAAAAAAATTATAGTTGGTGAATCGTTTATCAATATGGAATAAGAGACAGTTGTTACACATTCGGTCATCCAATTCCTAAATTTCTCACTAAAGTCAAATTGTTTTAGCACATCCTTTAGGAAATTCCATTCTAATTTTTCATAGGTCTTTTTCATGTCTAATTTAATTGTCATATATCCTTACTTTCCTTTTTTTTTCTAAATCCATAAAAATAACCCTTTTTGGTAAAAGCACTTTGTAATTGGTGGATTAGCTTCGGAAGTACTCTACTTAGTCTTTTGGTTAGGATTTTAGCAATTATTTTGTATACACTTCTCGCGATCATATGAAATATTCCTACGATCCTATATATGAAATTACTATCTTAGTGAAAACAACAACTAGTGGAGATGTCATGAATGTCACACTTCAAATATTTAGGTGAGGAATCGAGGGACGAAGTCTCCCTCATCTGGATACGTGAAAAATAATATTTTCCGTTGGTTCAGAACGGAACTTATTGTCCGGTCAAGGAGTTTGGGGGTCGAAGGGGCAAAATACCCTTTGGTTGGGCGTCGGGATCTAGAGATGTCCTCGTCGCAAATGGTATGACATCTGTGTAGTTTGGGTTGTTTGTCATCTACTTGGGTATTTGGCCTAGTTTGTTACTTGGGGGCCGTGTGCATAGATCAGCACATTAGACCCATGTCCAATACAAACTCAGTGAGATTATATACCGTAACCAATTGACAATAAGAGAAGTAATCTACCAAAATTATATATTAGGCTCATTATCACTGCTGTGAAATCGGGTATATAGTGGAAGAGGAAACATGAATTCTCTTAGGAATAAACCACCCTTTAACATTTATCATTATTGCTTGTAAAGTTAGCTCAATACAACCCAAATACGATCTATTTATAATCCTACAAAAACTGACGCACCTCCGGTCGCCCCAAACAATTTAACACAACCCAACCCAACCCAACATATCCTTCTTTCGCTCGAGGTTATGCTCCTGCTCACTCAAGAAGGTCCCACTTGCTGATACTTCTTAAGTTGAAGTAAACTACAACAATCACCATATTATCGAAGTAGGATACACACCTGAACATATCTCCACAAGGATGACGGGGTCAGTTGTAGTAAATCGAGTGTCGAGTTCACAAGGATTACGTCTGTATTGGTTAAAGCAATAAACAAATATACTAAGTTAAAGGGAGAAAAGATGAGAAAATATATGTTGTAGGAATCACTGGTGAGAGAACATAACAATTGATATCATAAACAACAAGATGTGAGATTATATATTTGGAGATGAGAAATAAGAAAACGAGTATCCCGCTATATATAATGAATCAATAAGCGAGTATTCCCTCCTCCCTTTTTGGTCTTTATTTTGTTAGGTTGACGATAACAACACACCGGTAGAGTTGACTCTAGGACGCTTGTAGGTTGGCGTAATAGTCGTCGTCGCCGTCACCAGCGGCGATGAATGATGGTGGTGCAATTAGGGTTTGTGTTTTAGGATTTGTTAGGTGAAAACGTGTTTAAAGATTGTAGGTTGATATTATGTAGAGATTTGTAAACTTTAAGCATGTTTATTTCATTGTTAAAATATTGTTTATATGAACAAATAATGCTCATTGTTAAAATATTGTTTATATGAACAAATAATGCTCAATACTATTTATATCTTACAATTGAGCTTCGATAAATGGGATTAGATACTCATATAGATTTCAGACACAAAAATAATAATAAAAAGTGGGTAAAATTATGATGCAACACCGTCGTGCAGTTAAATTAGCGGTTGTTTGATTGGAAAGATAGCCAACAGTATTGGGGAAAACCGCCTTTGAAGTGTCTGATTGATCACCAACAGATCACAGATCTTCTTAATTTGTCAACATATGCTCATAAAGTTGAAAGGATGGATGGTCTTCTTGTACGTATCTAATCTTGGATTCAATCATAACTATAAAGTGGGACTCACAAACCTTGCCCTTGAAAGAGATACATTTTTGTTTCATCACCATGATCAATTCATCAAATAGGTCAGTTATGAAGTAACAACCCCTGTTTTTAGGGTTTTTTCTAACACGTCTGGTTCGATCGGCTATTATTGATTTACTCTGAATCGGGTACTCCGTACGTGGTCCATTTAAGAGACCCTTCAATATCAATTTTCGCGTCCCGACACTATCTTTTTATATTTTATTTTAGTACTAATCAAACAATTTGTTTTAAAGGATAAATTTCATGTTAGTTTTGCTAAAATTTATTAGTTTTATCATGTAAGATTAGCACTAATGTAATCGAGATTAGGTTGATGTAAGAAAGTTACTTAACCTAATATTATAACTTAGAAGAAGATTGGTCAATCAACCTAACTTCAGGCTATTTATTCGATCCACTTGTCAAGAATATGGTGCGAACTGAGGGACCGACAAATAGTATTTGGAAAATCGAAGTAATAAGATGCAGATAAAATGGAAATAATATTAACAATCAGTGGCCCGTTTTGATCCTATGAAAAGAAAGATAAAAATAGATATATAGGATTATTATATGAATCGAACTAATCAATATATATTTTAATGAAAATCGACTCAATTAAGTTTACTTAGTTAAATAAATTGAGTATCAACATATTTTAAATTTGATTAAAATCTATCTCTGTCTTGATTTTAAATGTAGGATAGACTACGGCTGGCCAATGCGAAGACAAAAATTATTTCAAATATTTGTGTTAGCCGTGACAAACACTAGGTTACCCACAAGTTTACAATAAATGAATATTTGAAACCTAAAATTTGAACCTATGATGGAAAAGCTAGATTAGTCTTGATTGTGAAACAAAAGTCTCAAATAGTGTGATGATAAGCACATAAACATGATGTTGATTTGTTGTTATGTGGAGTAATGACAGCTTGTGAAGACACTGAAAATACACCTTACTAACTCTCACCTCCAAGCAAGCCCCACTTTGAAGACTTACTGGAATATTGTGCCCCTAAGATAAGGGTTGGTTTGCATCTAGAAAGAGAATCGTAAATCATGGGCAAATAGTCTGCCTCCAAGAGAAGGTTTGATTTACCTATAATATTAAATTCGATATCAAGTGTCCTGTGTATATAAGCGCACACATTAGACCTAAAATCAATTGATAATAGAATGGGTGCTCGTAGTGGAATTTTCTAAAATCAATTGACAATACGAAGAGTAGTCATTATATCCCTCGGGGGGAAAGAGAAAAACTTGCAATAGTCGCGACGCGACTGTTGGCCAGAAGAGAGTCAACAAAAATTTTGGACGACACTTTCTGCTTACTCTTACTTAGATTTACCCTTCTCCAGAAGCTTCTAGACAGTCCCGTAGCAGTCTTGGAGCTAGGTTATGATGGTCATGATGAGCTCTGCTAGAAAGAAAATATCTTCTATTCATAGAGGAAGTGCTATCTAAGGGGCTTCTAAGCCCAACCCTTGAATTCCGTTCCGTAGTTCAATCCGGAGTGAGCTATTACGCACTCTTTCAAGGGTGGCTGCTTCTAGGCAAACCTCCTGGTTGTCTCTGCACTCCTACCTACTTTATCACTGAGCGGTCATTTAGGGGTCTTAGTTGGTGATCCGGGTTGTTTCCCTCGCGACGATAAAGCTTATCCCGCATCGTCTCACTGGCCTCGGTATAAAGAGCTTCACTTTGAGTTGGCTTGACCAGCGCCTTGACAAGGCTCTTGCACCCAGGCCAGTGCAGAAGAAAGAGGAGAAAGTAAAGAAAGGTCTTCTTAAGAGCTGAGGAGTTTGGCATCTAAGTGAATTGAAAGATGGTTCGAGCATCAACACCGACCGTCGAAAACAGCCTAACAATGCAAGAACAACAGATATTCTCCCAACAGGGCATTCCCTCACATTCTCAAGCAGCAGATTCTGGGCATTCACTTGTAGTTGTTACATAAGGGATCAAGAGGTGAACGAAACCCCGGGTCATCCCGACAACACCCTTCTAGACCACGTCATAGAAGAGCTCGAAAGAGTTCTTCGAAAGTTAGATCCTCCCACTCTTCAGGAGGCGGAAAAAAAAACACGATTGTTAGATCGCCTTGATCTAGTTATATACTACACTGACAATCCCTCGTCATTAGAACCCACACATACAACTACGAGCTTATTTCGTGATAACAAAAACAATGTAGATTTTTTTGTTCAAAAATCAATTCACATTGTAACACTTTTAAATAGTATAATAGAGAACGAGATTTTAGGAGAATAATCACTATACCTATCGAACCCACGAACATTACCTTATTCCATTTGTGCCGTCATCTCCTCAACTTTTCCATTCCCTCGGTCACACCGTCCTCCACCATATCCCCGTCCGAATCTCTAGTGGACTCGCTAATCTCTAGTGGACTCGTTAGGTATCCATGAAGCACCGAAAGTTCCATCGTTCTCCACCATATCCCCGTCTCTCGATCTAACGTTTCATCTTTCTCACCCTCTGTTATGTGCCGGTTGTCTACGCGATTTCAAGTAAAACCAAGGAAGTCATCTCTTAAAGACCATATGGTGTGAGATTGAGGCCATAATTGACTTGATCTAGATAAGAGTCCTTCTAACACCTTGTGAGACGTTTTCCTCCTTAATCAAAATCAAAACTAGAATAGGAAAACGAGACAAAATAGTCGATGGAAACGAAGGGATGAGTTGATATGGACGAAATATATATAGATTAGAACAAGAAAGCACCAAGGAGATTAAATTACAAGAACCTTGATCAAGATCAAAACCCAACAATTGTCTTACCTTAACCCTCATCCTTTAAAACCTTACGCAAGCCTTCAATGAAGAGAAACACGAGGAACTAGTGATGACTAGTAACAACAATCTTTGAGGAGATTAACACACACAAGAACAACCTTTCAAGGACTCACACAAGTGACACAACTATTCAATCAATGGCTCTCTCTATTGATTGAATTTTTGGATACAAAATGCTCTCAAATATTCTTTTTTTGGCTGGAAATAATCTGACTTAAAAGAAGCAAAGAGAAGGCTTTAATATGATCTAAAAGCCTTCTTTCTAAAAAGATAAAAGAATTGTGAAAAATACAACTAAAACTAATTACAAAAATACTAATAAGACCTTTAAATGTTTAAGAGCCTTAAAGGTATATAATGTCTTACATATCATATCACATTTTCATATAAAATGCCATAAAAACTCAAACAAGCCTCAATCTTCCATCTCTAGCTAATCCGGAGTAAGTGCCTCTTCATCCTCCCTCTTGCATGGAAATGTCTCAGGTGTGCAAGAGCATCTCCTACGTCCAAAGTGGATGAAATGATCATCAAAGTGACTAAGGTAGCCTTAGGATTCGGAAAGTGGTCACAACTAGTCTCCTTAAGATGTTAAAGACACCAACATGCTAGACACTTCTTCTTGGATTACTCCTGTTCTTGATCAAGTGATTGACCCTTACATTATAGGACTTGTAGGGGTTTTAGATGGTCATATCATCCCCAAAACCATGAAATATATCATTTTAAAAGTTAATTTGGGTTGCTTAAAATTTTAAAAATATTTTTTAGGTGGAATGTGATTTAACTCGAATGAAATCGGAGTATACCGTAAATTAGTATGTAAATTATTGGTTTGGTTTATTCATTTTCTCTTTGTTTATTAAATTTATTTTATTTTTAGAATTTATACATTTCTATAAATTTTCTTAATATCATTCATAAATTTGATAACAATACTACTGCATTCAAACCAATGTAATAATTTGTCAAAAAATTTATAATGATTTGATTAATATTTAACTTGATGGACAAAACAAGTTTTATAATTATACGGTAAAAATCTTGTAAAGTCAAATAAAATAATTATAGGGTTTGTAATTTTAAAACTATTCTACTTTTATTATTGTTTAATTATGAGATTAGCTTGTATTAAAAAGAGAAGGATTCTTAGGAAGTTAGTATTACTTACTCCATGAGTAGCATTTTATAAAATGATATGAGTTAGCTTGTATTAAAAAGAAAATGAAAAAAGGACCCTCTCTTACCTTTTTTTTCTCCTCCCTCCATTTCTCTCTCTTGATTCTTTCAACGCATCTACTTCAATTTTTCTTCTTCACATACAAAAACCCACATGAGAGAGCAAGGAAGAGCATCTCTCCCACCTCCCGCCACCGCCGACTGGACCAAGGAGAGCCACCATTGTCGTTGCTACCACCGCACTACTAGGCCGAGCCACCAGGACCAGTGAACCGCGCCGCCAACTGCTCTCTCCTCGCGCGAGCACCCCTGCTTTCTATTGAGCTCGCACCACCAGTTGCTCCCTCCCCGGAAGTCTAGGCATAGAGGTGTCAAACGGGGTCAACGGGTCGGGTTCGGGTCGGATACTAACAAGCTCGGGTTGAAACGGGTCGGGTCCAAAAAAAGGCTTGGTTATTAATCGGGTTGTTTCGGGTCGGGTCAGTTTGGGTCGGGTATCGTTTGTTCGGGTTAAAATGGGTTATCGGGTAGTCTCGGTTCTTGGGTCATAACGGGACGGGTCGGAATCGGATCGGTCATAATATAGGCTCGGATTGAAACGGGTCGGGTTAAAACAATCTCTCCTTTTTATCGGTTTGTTTTGGGCCGGGTCGGTTTGGGTCGGGTATTAATTGTTCGGGTTTATATTGGTTATTGTCTTATCGGATAACCTTGGATCTTGAAACCGAACCTGATTATCTAAAACTGATTGACAATAGGAGGAGTAAACCTATGACTTAATACTTATACATAGATTCACATATTTCATATTGTCGATGTAGGATACATTTTCACGCTTAACATCACCTAAAATTAATTCTAAAAAACCATGACTACCTTTACCAACTAGCAACGCTCTAATCCTTAACTCAACATTCAGAAATCAAAGACCATAACCAACACTGAACAATCAATCAATACAAATTACTGCAGATCAACCTAATCTTTCGGAAATAGCTTTAACCTAACGGAAGAACAAAATAACAGAAACAAATATTAAATTAAAAACAAATTGAGACTTCACCATGGATTCGAGGATATCGCCAACAACTTGGACCGAATCGTTATGCCGGATATTGGGACCAAGGTTTAGATCGTGTTGCTTGGATGTGGAAGGGCATAGGGAGACAAAAGAGAAATCGGTGATGATGGAGCAGATGATAGAGTACATATATTATATAGCTACGCAATATCTTAGGCCGGCTTTAATGGATTTGTTTTTTGGGCAGGTGATACTAGATCGGAGCTTGGCCCGTGGTTGATTGTAGCAGGAAAGGAAATTTTTAAAAAGAAAGGAATCCTTCCTATGGGATGGTAGAAAACATAGTAACCACTAATTTAGTATCAGTGTCCCGCACGGGGTTTGTAAATTTAAACTATTTTTTTTTATTATAAATAATTTATTGCTAGTCATACAAAAAAAATATAATTTCAAATAATATGTAATCAACGAAGGAATAAATATATTTAAAAACTGAGAATTTAGAATGAAATAATAAGAAAACTATACATTATACAAATTACGTCATTAACAACCTACATAAAGATCAACAACTTATATAAACAGTTGTAAATAATATATTAATCATTACAAAAAAATAATCTGAAATATTAAATAAAACTATATATAATTAAGAAAATTATACAATATAATTAAGCGATATGCGATTTTTTCTATAATATATCCAAAATTTTAGCTCAATGGTTTATTTTTTGTTGTTGTTTAAAATAAAGATCTATGTGAAGATAAAATAAGCAAGTCAAAATTGGAAACAATCTTCAATAAATTACCAAATATGCGGTTTACTGTGAGGTTGACACGTGGAAAAATCCGACGTGATTGAATATGGTGTTGTCAAGTGACAAAAGCTGAGTTGTTTAGCGTGAGGACGACAAGTAGTCTTATTTACTAATGTTTTAGGACTATATAGTAGATTGAAGACAAGAAGCGGGAGCAGGAAAAGCGGAAATTAGTTATGAGAATATAATTGAGGTTCATAAATAGATAAACAAAAATTATTATAATTTTATTTTACTAATTTACTAGATAGTCAAACCCATGCTACAAACACGACTTAAAATTTTGCATCATCATTCTTTTTCGTTAGATGTATTTGACTATATTAAAATTTGTTCTACAATTTATATAAATTGTATTGGATCATACTAGCTTTACAATTTTTATTATGAAATATATAGTATATGAATAATTTTAGAATATGTTACTGATGGATAAGATTTTAAGCCATTTATATATATTTTTTTTTTACTTTTGTTGAATATAAGAATATATTTTCAATGAGGCCCAATGTAGAATTATGTCTATTTTATTAGAAAACCCGTTAAACTAATTATTAAAAGGGTTTGACATAGTTAAGGGTCGTGTTAGATAAACTCGTCTATTTTATTTATAAAATTACTCAATTTCACACTTCATGTGTGGAATTAACTAGGTCATTAAAAAATTATTTTTTGTTTCGGTTTCGAGACTCAAGTGCGGAATTAATTAAAATCAAATTTTCTTTCGGAACCCAAGTGAGGAATTAATTAAACCCAACTTCGCACTTCGGACGTGGAATTAGGGAGATGGTTAAAGAAAATATATGGATTCATTGAAGACCGACGATAATTAAAGATCAATGTTGTAAGTCATTTATTGTCAGTGGGTCCAGCCGGAGTGTTTCTCATCGGCCACAATGGTTGCCGGGGTAAGCGTTCGTCTTCCCTCCTCGTGTTGTTGCAGTGGCACATGAAATAATATTTTTTGTACGGAACCCACAACCAGAAGTATTGATCTTAGTTTTGTGGCTTTCTATAGTTTTTGGCTGCTCAGATGTATCGAACCCACAACCTGTGACTGCATGTGTTTTGCTCCACGCCTGCTCCTCCTCAGTCTCGAACCCGGGATGTGTTGGTGGTGTATTGCCTCAGGAGTGTCGTTAGTGAGGTCGAACCCGTGACCTACTTGCTTATTCCAGTTTTTCTAGAATTCCAGCTTCGAACCGTCAACTTTGGGACTCAGTTTAGGTAACTTAAAATCCTCTTTTACCGTTGAATTTTTGATATGTTTTAGATGATAGTATGTAGTTTATGATATTTGAATTTGGGAAAGATCCAATGGTTAGATTAAGACTTGTGATGTCGTGAAGTTTGGACCGAACTTAGTTTGTAGGAACTTTAAGTAAATAGGCTAAGTGTTGAAATAAGGACTTATGTAGGCAACTTAGGATTTTTGTATAGATCTTATGAAATATTTTTTGAGTTTTTTGATCATTCTAGTCAAGAATAGATATAGCAAGATATGTGTAGGATTTTTTTTCGGAATTTTAAGGACTTAGTAGAGAGTATATATTTGAGGTTAAAGTAGGGTGCTCGAATTGTTTTCATAAGGAGCTTAATTAAAGTTTTGACCTAAATCGTAGATGTACGTAATCTCTCACACTCGTTATGAATTCCTTGGAGTTTTGATATGTTGATGGATCATAGTGAGGGTCTTAGATCCGTTTTGGAACTTTTTGGGATTTTATAAAGGATAGGGTATTTTCGTAATTTTCGTAAAAGTAAGGAATTATTTTTCTTCTTTAGGAAATCCTTGTTGATAGTTTAGAAAACCTTTAGAAGCTTATTAGGCGTATAAGTATGTTTTAATTCTTCTTTTGGTCTCGGTGGTTCTCGAACCTTGGACGCCGGATTACAAAAAATCCCACATTGTGTGCCTCGCAGGAATTGATCCCAAGATCTTCAAGTTTCCGCCTTCCTTTTCCCTGTTGTCCTCAATGAGTTTCGAAAGCGGGTCTCCATGCTCTTGTCTTCCCACCAAGTGCTTCCAGAGAGGATCGAACCTGAGATGTCTTGTCCCTCTTTGAGTCGGCCTTCTCTGCGTTTCGTGGAGACCGAACCTAAGACCTATAACTTCCCTGTGCCGGTCTTCCTTGCGTTTTATGGGGATCGGACCGGTGAGTCGGTGACATATTGTCCCTCCCTTGTACCAACCTTCTTGTTGTTTGCGGGAATCGAACCGGTGATCAAATACGTGCAATTCTTCCCGGAAATTATGTATTCGATTAGTCAACTTTGGGGACGTCTTTAGGTATTCTAAACCTATACTTTATTGTTTAATTCCGTTATTTTTTAGAGGATGAGCAATTAGTGGAGTATATTAGAGAAATGGTTCATATTAAAAATAGCATGGAATGTTACGAGGCCGCGAGGTTAAGACCGTTATAGAGTTTGAAGATTTTAGAATGTGATTAAAGTGAGAAGTTGATATGTGTGTGAAATGGTGGAATTATGCAGACTTAATGAACGGATATCTAGGCCTAGTGCACCGTAGGACTTAGAGATAGATAGTGGTAGAGATGCATGATGTCTTATCCTTGAAGTTACGAAGTAGTAGAACAAGTATACTTAGACGTTGTTTCTCTTGACCAGGATTGTGAGGTCATCTACTTGTGGGCTGAGATTAGCGATACTAGGATCTCGGAACTGATAAGGTGAGCCCCTTGGACTTACTTAGCTACCTTTATTAATGTCAAAGTCTATTCTTAAGGTGGTGTGTGCATTGGTTGAATTAAAAATAAAAACTTGATTAGGATGACTGATCTTTCGATTTTAGACCCAAGTGTATGTATAACGGGTCGTGACATCACTGTCCAACATTGAACCGCGATTGGGAGGCTCCCCGCAACCAGTCCATTCAGAGTATACGGCGAGATGCATAGAACTAGTCTTGTTGGTATACCAGGACGGGAGAGAAGTTTGGAGGATATTCGTTCCACACAATTAAGTTTAGCTAATAGATTGGAACCACTTAATAATAATGTTTAGTTTAGTAGCTATAACCTATAATAAATATTTACAAAAAAAAAATGTACTCCATATGTTACTTACACAAATTGGACATTATATTATAATTTGTAATTATCTAACTTAATTTAACATCTATTAAATATTTACAAAAAAAATATATAACATTTGAAATATAAATAAAGCCCTTATTGGTAATTTTATGTTTCTATAAGCTTCTATAAGAGCGTACTGCCCAAACGCTACGCAAGCTTATCGAAATAAATCAACTAGTTCAATTAGCTACTTGTTTCATCTCCAGCTTCAGCTACAATCAACTTCAGCTTAAGCTCCAATAAGTTCGGTCAAGCCAAGCAGACCCATATACTCATTATTGGCAAAAAAAAAAAAGTGGAGAAGGGAGTGTAGCCTTTTTTTATTAATTGGGCTGGGCAATTGGACTGAGCTTATTCAAAATAAACTCACATTTGTGTTAATTCAATCATAAATGTTTTGGGCTTAATTGTATTGTTTTAGTTCGGGGTGGGCCACATGCTAGTCAAGCTCACCCCTAGATCCGGCCTTGGAAGAGACTACTGAGACACAAAATATGGATGGAATGAAGGGTTGTAGAGAGGATCATACCTCCAATATTGATTGTTAAGGTTGGTGATAGTTTTGGTTCCTTTTATCCCACTTTTTTTTTTTAATGTCTGACCTCTTTTAGAATGTTTTTGGAGCTCAAAAAAAGGGTTTTCGAAGAGCAATTAGATACTTATCTAGACATCACACTATTGATGTTCTTGTGGTGTTTGAGCCTCGGGTATCAAGTATGGAAGCTCAACGCATTTATGATAGACTGAATTTCACGGGTTGCATTAGAGTAGATGCTAACATATTCAAATGTGGCATTTGGTTATTTTGGTGTTAAGAGAAGATTACTATTAACGGTATTCACCTTGATGATGGCTTTATACATGCAAGAGTGGTTGATGGAGGTAAAAGTTTTTAACTTTTCGTTGTGTATGCTCCCCCAATAGTTAATAAACCTTTTTTTGAGCTCCAAAAACATTTTTTGAGCTCCATAAACATTCCAAAAGAGGCAAGACATATTTGGTGCCCGGGTTATTAGTGGTGACTTTAATTGCATTCTAGCTCTTAATGAAAGGGAGGTAGGAATCATGGTTAGGAATCATGGCTTGATTGACATGAGTTACACTGGATTTGATTTTACTTAGAGTGATGGAAGATGTGCTAATAATGTGATCTTTAAGAGACTTGATAGGGTTTTCATGAACATCAGGCTAGAATGTTGTGGTTAGATGCATCAGTTCGTCAGCTACCTCGATTCTCCTCCGACCACTCGCCGTTGCTTACATGGTTCAACCCTATTACTTCTAATAAGATTCCAAGACGTCCATTTTGTTTTGAAGTGGCCTGGTTGACCCATAAAGACTTTCAGACCTATGGTGGAGAACATATGGGCTAATAATGTCGAGGTAAGGTCCTCTCTAGATGCTCTTAAATTAATAAATAATTGTTTGGAACCGCAAATTGGAGATATTTGCCGCAGGAAATAGGAGCTTCTCAACAAGATAGAAGTCGCCCAATGAAAGCCTAACTTTTCGAGCAATCAGATGCTCCTTGAGCGGTGTGAAAGATGGAAATCGGAGCTTGAGGTGGTGCTAGACCAAGAAAAAGTTTTATGGATGCAGAGTCTAGAGAGCAATAATTGACGTTATACGCGTAACAAGTTGTATTAGGGCTGGGCATGGGATGGGACGGATTAAGGTCATCCCACGTCCCATCCCGACCATTATATATGGGACGGGACCGGGACCGGGACGGGCCTTGAGTTTTTTTACTAAAAATCATTGGGCCTTATCCCGGTTGGGACCGGGATGGGACGGGTCTTATCCGCATAATCTATATAAAATTTATTTTCGCCTTTTCGTTTTAAAATTAACAATTTACGAAAGCAAATATTCATTGATATCCTTAAAACGAAAGACATCAAAATAGAATGTGACAACAAGGTTTACAAAACATAATTAACTTGTCAAATCTAGACATCCAAAATAAAATATAAGAACAAAATTACATAATTATCATTACTCTTTAAACAATGTCGCACCTGAGTTTAATTTTCCTTTGCCCTTTGTAAATGAATTTAGACAATTGTTAATTTATAATAACAAAATTACATAATAATTTCTACTCCTTAGGTTTATATATTTAATTATTCAATTTATATTTAAATTTAAATATATGCGGGACGGGCCTTGCGGAACGAGGAAGGTAAGGCCCATATCCCGTCCCGCAATATTTTTGGTGGGACTGGACGGGATTTAAAATTTTTAAATGAAAAACCACCGAGATCGGGACGGGCCCGGGAGTGCCCAGCCCTAAGTTGTATAGTACGTCGGTAGACAAATTTTTGTTTTAATAAATGTGTATGAATTGTCACATTGACGCATTGTATATAAAACGAATCTTTTTATGTCTGTATTCTATTGGGAGTATGGAACTAGGTTCCTTGCGAGTGTGTTTGCAGGTTATGTCAATTTCGTGTTAGATGTCATTACTCTAAAATCTCAAAAGCTGGTTTGATACACATTCAAGGGTAAGCTCCTGTAAAAGCACTTGGATCCTTGAAGCATGTGTGAGTTGTTTAAATGGGCTACAAATTTGTTCATATGTGAGTGTGATAAATATCTGGAGTCTCAGCTCTTAACCATACAACATTTCTCTATAGACTAACCATAGTGTAGTAGTACCAGCAAGAATAGAATGTGCAAAAGGATTATAAACACTACAAAAACCGAAAACACTCGACTTTCACTTCAATACTAGGACTCAGATATTTGAACATAAACCATTTGGGTATACCCATTAAATACAGATCTATCTAGTTTTGTTAGGCCAAGCCTTTGGAACAGACCATATCGGCCGTCTTCTACGATAGGGATAGTAGAACGAGCAGGATCGTACCTTGTTTGGTGGGTCAAGGAAGGGCCTGCCACCGGTGGGAGCTCCCAGTACACATCCAGGATCGATTCCAGATATCTGCTGTTCTTGAAATGTTCTGCATGGGAGATTGCCTTGTTGCTGTGATTGAAGTCATCTCGCATCTGCCCTTTAACGCCCCACCAGGCCTCGCCGGGCCCACAGAGCTCGTCGATGTCCACAGCTTTCTCCCAGAACTTCTTCCTCTTTGCCCTTACTCTTGCTTCATCACTGTCTTTAAAACAGCTATGGCCACCGCCTGCAATGAGGAACAGACATAAATTTTAAGAGAAGCCAACAGAGAACGAATCCACATAAATGATTACGAAAACTCACCACTTATATAAAATTGATCACACATCTGTCTCAAGGAATAATGATCTCCAGTACCAGTATCGTAATTATCTTCAAAAACAATGTGCTTGAAACCAGCCTTCAGTGCCTGTTTTAGCCTACACATTCAACAAAAAACGCCTTGAATTAGTACTGTATCAACATATATATAAAGGTCAGTTTAAATGTCATGATTAAAATTAAACTATGCATTATTGGATGTAACAATGTAATATAAACTGTACACGTATTTGGTTGGAAAAAAATTTTCATTAATGCATTACCTTATTGGCTATCCAAACACCAATTATGCTAAAATGCATTATAAGCCATAAGACTTGTTTTATAAAACATATTGTACGCATCCAAGCACACCCTAAGTTTGTTTCTGATGAATTGAATAACTAATGGAAAGTCCCAAGGTAGAGACAAACCTTTTCAATTCATTCTGATGGTCATCAAAGAATATAAGGACTCGACTAAGATCAGTTATCCCATGTTTCTTCATCACAGCTCTCCAATCAACACTTCCAAAATCCACAAAGTCCTTCCCTGCAAAGTATGTGCAATTCTCATCAACATATGCAGGCCCTTTCTTCAAGTACTTTTCAGGGTGACGAGGAGTAACTGATATGATCCGAGTTTGTGGCATTGCTTGCCGCAGTACCCAGGTGGAATGCCCCTTGAAAGCGCCACTCTCGATCATGAGATCTGGCTTTAGCCACCGAGCAATGAACCAAAGTCCAAAGCTGTGGTCAAATCCCATACCATACAGGTTGTTCTTGATTGGCCTTGTCTCATATATAGGTACAAATTCTTCTAAGCCTCGAAGTAAATCCTTTGATGTCCACTCTACTGTTTTTCCATGTTTCGATCTGCCTTTTTGCCAACAATAACAATAAAACTGGTGTGAAGTTCAAATTTTTTTTTCTAAAATTAAAACAAGAAACAGCTTAAGGTCTGATTCTCACATTCATAATATTAAGAAATCAAGAATCAAATGCTCAAATGTGCACATGGACCAGTAATATGCAAGGATGAACATCCAACATTGTGATAGAAGGAAAATTATGAGATGCGAATTCCAGCTAAAATACCACAATTTACAGAAAGGGTAAGAATACCATTCAATGAAGATTGTGTAAAATTCCTGTAACAACAATATGAGGTTTATATACATATTGAACAGTGGAACAATAAGGTAACATTATTTCTAGAATTTCAACCAAATGAATGAACGACCATACAAACAACCAATCCCAGTCACCTACCAATATATATTGTAGCATTAAGAAGGTATGTTTAAGAAATAGACTTCATTTTTTTTGCTTCTTTCCTATGATGTCTATGGGAACACAGAAATGGGCAACTTGAGTTAGATTTTTTGGACAATTGTATAGACTTTTTGTTGCTTTACTGAAACTCTCACATTTTATAATTATAAACTACATGGATAAACCCAACAACCAGTTCAAAGCCATTCTAGTGCCAGCAGAGGGCAAAAAAGAGAGAAGTTGAAACTGGAGTCTCCAATTCTCTACCCCTGGAGAGAAAGAACAATTCTAAAAGCTTTTGCTTTCTAATTAGAAAATCTTGTTTTCCGTACAATAACTTCAATCAAATGAAGAAGCATCTAAGACACTAAATCTTTGATAATCTTGTAATCCTAGTGAAGAGTGTTGGAAAAAATGCTATATTTCACCCCCCTTTATCATCTTCACCACACAAAATAATCTCCATCCCCCTCTACCAGACACACTTCGACATAATTAAAAATCATAACAACAAGTTCTTGATTTTAGGCAGTAGGCCCACTGGCCCAACTACAGAACGTCTTCACTTGATTCACAACACCTAGTAATCGCTTCAATTTCATTAATCAAATACAGTGGGATGGATCACAAAATAGTATTATGGCTGAACTCTCTGGCTAGCCAACAGCAAGACAAGTTTGTTTTCAAAGTTTCTATACATCTACATCATTGATCAAACGCAAAAGCTTGTAACTGGCTTTGGATACAACTAATCTTTTGGAAATTAAAGCACCAATTTCTGATAATGTTCACAGGTTTAACAGTATCCACTAGCCAAGAAGATTCCCCCAGAATTAACATAGTAAACCTTTCTTAACTTCAGCCCCTACGCCCACAACTCCTGACTTCCTGGGAAGCATTTCAAAACTTTCACTACTCAACTACAGCATCAAAGATCATACCAAAAGAAACTCACACGTTCATTTATCCACCAATAGTCAACAAGGATGAGATAGGAATACAGTAAACGTCACTAAGCCTATAATAATTTCCAGCATTTTCCACTCAACAACACTTAACCGCTTGCCATACGTACTACAGGCCCATCAGAATGAGAATGACTAATCTAACCATACCAGCTTAAACAAAATGCTATATAACCTCGTCCTCGATTAGATCACATAGCCATTACCAAGCAAAATTCCCTAGATTCACAAATGCAAGGAAGAAACAGAAACTCAAAGAACAATTCTAAAAGCTACCACTTACTAATTTTGCTCAATGAGTATAAGTTAACTGCATAGAAAAGTAGCTTTATGTACATCTAATACTTTGATCAAATGAAGAAGAATGTAAGGAGAAAAGCCACTAGGCCTAGGCTTATTAGACAACACCATCTCTTGGTTCAGGAACACCTAGTAATCACTTCAAAGCTACTATATCTTCCACCAATTTTCACTCAGCAGCAGGAAAATACTTGTTACATTGCACATCAGGCCCCTCGGAAGTACAAAATAATACAAAACCTAATCTAAAAATAGATCGATATAGCCAATACGAAGCCAAATCCCTAGATTCACAAATGCAAAGAATCGACCGATATAGATCTAACTTAGTTCCCTCTTACAATCGAGCGTTAAAATCAAACATTTTAGTACCGAAATAAAGAGAGCTAAAGCTTACACCAAGGAACACCGAGGGCACCGAAGTCAGAATCAAGACCATCGAAACCGAAGAAGCTGAATCTGGAAGGAGTAGCCGAATAAGATGAGATGCAAACGAGGCTACGAGTGTACAAGACGGCGGCGGAGGAGAATAAGAGTAGGAGGAGAGAGAGGACGAGACATGGCCAGAGGAGGCCATTACGGGAGATGTAGTTGGAGGCTCGTGTGGTGAGGGGGATCGTCTTCCTCGTCTTGGACTCGTCGTCCTCGTCAGCGGGGGATGTGGCGCCGTCGGAGCTTACATCGGCAGCAGCGCGGCGATTAGAGGGCATTCTTTCGAGTTTTTTCTCCCTCTCCATTGCTGCTTAATTTGATGCTCTCCGATATCTCCGACGACGATGAAGTTGGTGACTGATATAGTGACTGAGTCGAGTTATTTTAACAAGTTTTTTATTATTCAGAAAGATCTAACTTGAACGATTAGTTTTTCTTGTTAAATTCATAATAAAATAAAATTAGTTTTAGAAATTTTGATTTACGCAAAGGAGTATAACCAAATGATAAGTAATATTTTTCTAAATTTACAAGTTTGATTCAATACAAATTAAGTTGCTCCTAAAATAATAGAGATTTTTATTTATGAATGCAATATATTGAGATTGTTGTGGATGGGGGAGTTGATCTCATCACTAAGTCATCGAGAGGTATTCACCATGGAGACCCGTTGTCACCATACTTATTTGTTTTGCGCATAAAAAACTAAGTCGTCTTATCAAGCACGAAGTTGAACAAGATAACTGTCGTCTTATTAATTAGAATTTAAAATGTAGTCACTCTCGCGGGTATCACTCCTTTGAGTGTGACGTTTGCACCGGACTACGATGGTTATGAAAATAGCAAAATGAGAAACTATTTGATATTGAAAAGATTCAACCCAAGTAAGTTCAAATTTGTGGCGTTTACGTAAAAAGAGTACGTAGTGGTCATTAATGGGTCTAGGAAGAAGAGGACTAGTTTGGTAGACTAGACTAAGAGAGTGTTGGGTGAAATTAAATTTAGAAGGGGTTGTCGGTCACCATTTGAACCTTGATGCAATGGGAGCGGTTTTGAAGGATGAATATGGATGTTAGGTTCAGGGGTTTGTGTACAACATATGGGTCTACTCGTTTTTGGTGATAGAGGTTTGAGAGGTTTTGGAGGGGTTACAGATGACGTGAAAATGAGCTCATTGATGAATTGAAGTGGAGACGAACTCCGTCCTATGTTATTAGCTCATTAGCAAAGTAGCATATATTGTTCATCGACTAACTAGCCTCGTACAACAATATTGAGGCTTTATTTGTAGGGTTTGCCTCCTCCTTCTAAGCCTTGCACTACCTTTTTTGAACCACCCCTTGTTGTTGATGTCGATTTGACTTTTAAATGCATTAAGCCATTTCTCAAAGGTACTTCTTGTGGTAGAGACGACTTGAAGGCACAACACATCTTAGATGTCATGTGTGGTGAGGGTTTTGTGGTTGCCATGCACGAGTCTTTTGAGACGATTACCTAAGTGGTTAAACCTGTGGTTAGGAGGAAGGTGTCCGCTGAGTTTAGCTGAGTTTGTAGCTTCGGATCCTCTTATGCAGTTGCTGAAGTCTGGCGATGGGGTTCGACCCCTACAATGGGTACTATATGGAGACGGTTGGTGTCTAAAGTAGCCATGTAGGGAATTTGTAAACATATGAGAGAATATCTTGGAGATTTTCCGTTTGGATTTGGTGTTTCAGGTGGTGCAAAGGTTATTTTGCATAGTGCTAATAGGCTTTTGAATTTGCGTTATGACAATGGTTCCTTGGCTATGCTGACAATGGATTTTTCTAATGCCTTCAACCTAGTTGATAGGTATGTTTTGCTTAGGGATCGGAGGTTAGCGAGATGTCCGTCTATCTCTTTATGGGTTGATTTCTTGTATGGTCAGGTTGTTCGGTTATACATTGGAGATGGATGCCTCTGGTCGGCTACTGGTGTGCAGCAAGGGGACCCTCTAGGACCACTCCTTTTTTCTCTTGTCTTGCACCCTTCTGCATAGGATTAGAGACAATAGCAAGCCTCTCCTTCACGCTTGGTATTTGGATGATGGTACGATTATTGGTCGGTTTGTGGAGGTGGCTAGAGCTCTTGATATCATTCAACAATTTGGTCTGGGTTTAGGGCTCGAGTTGAATGTTCGCAAAACTGAGCTCTTTTGGCCTTCGTGTGATGGGTCGAAACATAGAGATGGACTATTCCCACAAGACATTGCAAGACCGGTGATGAGAGTTAAGTTGTTGGGTGGGGCAATGAGTAGAGACATCGGGTTTGTTAGAGAACTTGTTATGAAGAGAGCGGTTGAGGCAGTTGAGTTTATGCATCTTCTCCACAATTGAGGGACTTGCAGAGTGAGCTTCTCCTGCTTCGTTTTTGTATGGGTGTTTCTAAGATGTATTTTGGTTTGAGGACTTGTCATCCGAAGCATTGGGAGAGTGGATCAGCTTATTTTGTCGATGAGCTCCGTGGATCGGTCGAGGATATTGTGGTGTGTGGGGCCCTTTCTTTGGGGATCTTCAGTGGCGGCTTGTTTCTTTGCCCCTTCGGTTTGGGGGTCTTAGGATATACTTGTTATGGAGGCCTCTTCGTTTGCTTTTGTGGCCCCCAAGGCCCAATCTTGGGTCCTTCAGGACCACATTTTGCGGGACAATGGAGTTGTGGATATAGGCTATGAGTTTTGTGGAGCTTTGGGCAATCTTCAGGATTTTATTCCTGATTTCGATATTTTTGTTTTTATTGTCAAAAACACCGTCCCCCTAAAGCCCAACATTCTTTGGCAAGTGCTCTTTTCGGTAAGATTATACAGAAGACGAATTGTTGCTTTCGATTTGACCCAGAGACAAAAAGTGGTTTTTAATTGTCTTCAATCATTGCATAACCAAGATTTCCTTTTTGTCATACTCATTGATGGGCTTGGGCGCTGTAAGTCCACGGTTGAGTATCGCTTGGTCCTTAAGTATCGCCTAGTGATTCCACTTTATCCGGTTAATGGGATATGTCATATGCCCAATTGTCGAAAGGGTTTAGATATTTTTAGGGAGCATGTTGTTCATTGTAAAGAGCTTTCTGGCTTCAAATATAGGCATGATCTGGTCCGTGATATTTTTATGCGACATGTTTAGGACAACGGGAGTTTCTAGTTAAAAAGGAGACACATGTGACCTTCTTGACTAATCCACATGAGGGAAGATCTACGTTGAGGCCGGAGGACGTCTTAGTGTTTGGATGGGTGGGTGAGAAACATGCTTGTATTGATTTCACAAGGATCTCCCCACTAATTAGTGTATGCAACGGCCCTTTTGTGGTGGGTAAGGCGGCGCTTAATGTTGCATCTGCTAAGGTGGCTAAACATGAGATGACGTGTATCGAAAACCAACATGTGTTCCTTTCGTTCGCTTTTGACACCTTTGATCTTCTTGCGCCCGATGCTCTTGAGATTTTCAAGAGGGTGCAACGGGTTTTACACGGTAACATTATGTCTCTTAGTTCATCAAATGTTGTTTTTAGGAGAATCAGTTTTGCAATTCAGAAAGGGTTCCCGTCTCCCTCTATCTCAGCTCGATGTAAATAATTATATATATTATTTACATGCATTTAAAATAAACTTTTGTAAACAAATTTTTTTTTTTTCCCGCAACCATTGTTAACTAAACAAAAAAAATCCAAAACTTGTAAGAACGCTAAATCTCGCAAATATTCAATTTTAGTTCATCGTAAACTAACATATTCATTCAATCCATACCTAATATAACAAATTTCAATTAAAAAACATATATTTTTTTTTAAAAAAAGCGAAGAAAAAAAGGTTAAAATACACCTCTAACGAAGTCAACTACGTTTTCCGTTTCGGTTTACATCCGATTCTTGTGGATCTGCATCGGACATGTCCTTGTCAATTTATCGTAATCAAATTTGGTGTGAGATCGAGGTGTTTTCTTTTTGCTATATCGGTTTTTTTGCTCTTTCATTATTTTTGGCGTTTTTAGACGTTTTGGTGGTGGGACGGCAACATAATGCGTGACGCTTTTAAGATTAAAAGTTAAAACCCGGCAAGCTCGCAGCACTCTTGCATCTATAACCGAACTTACAATTTCATTTATCGTTTCCTAATTTTTTTACGGACAAAATAACATCTTTTAAAAATCAACCCCTATTCCCTCAATCCCATTTTTGTTCGACAACTCCTTTCGAGCTAGATTTGTTGTTCAAATTCGAAATTTGAGAATTACCAGCTCATACGACATGTACAAGGATAGAGTTGGAAGCTCGTTATCCTTGATTGATTCAATGCTTTTGATCTTCTTCATAACTTGAACAATTCCAAGTTTGAACCCGTAAACAGCAATTCCCCATTTCCCACCCTTCAACTCAAATTAACTTAATCTTTTTGCCGCCTCCGACTCTTCAACCCTTGGTCCAACTCTCTCCTCTTCCTCCACTACCATTAGGTCCATTACCAAAAATAGTCTTTAACAAAGCTTCCATGGCGAATTCGGAAGACCCAGTTTCTGGGTTTAACAGAAAGAGGGCTCAGGGCGAGGATAGGTGCCATAATCCCAAAACCCTTCAAAAGAAAGTTCGACAACTTAACCATGCCTCCTCCGCTTGCTATGTACAGGTTACAATCCCTCTTTTTAATGTGTTTTGGGATCTTTTTCGATTCAATTTGGTTCGGCTGCTAGGGTTTTGATCTTTATTGATTTAGATTTCTTCAATGTATAATGGGGATATCATTTCATTGCTACATGAACTTGAATTTGTAAATTCATTGTGAGATTTGAATATGTTTTATTGAATATTGCTATTTCTTGACCATTCAGATCATGGGAACTGGACTGGATACTCAAGATACGTCTTCCTCAGTTTTGCTTTTCTTTGACAATCAAAGGATCGTATTCAATGCAGGGGAGGTAAGCCTTCATCTGAGTTGCAACATGGAACATTTATATGATTAACATTATTTTGTCTCTAAGATGTCCTTTTGAGTTTGGTCTTTTCAATATTGAAGAAATGGTATTTAAATTTGCAAGTTTAGTTCTATCTCTGATGATAAGAAATCGGTTTATTATGATATGGTTTCTTCTTGAGATTCCTATATCATAGATGCCACATGATCATCTGCCTTTTGAATGTTTTCGAGCCTTTTCTGTACCTTAATTTACTTATTGGAGGTAAAATACGTAACCAGGAACTAAATTGTTTGTGGCTGTGATGATGCTGTATGGTTTCAACATGAAATGAGAACTAAATTGTTTCCTTACCTAAACTGAGCATAATATCTGCTGCAGGGGTTGCAACGATATTGTGTCGAACATAAGATTAAACTATCCAAGGTACCACCACCCCTTCACCTCTTTTCTTGAGAATGAACTATACACATTCTACTTGTAAAATACAGTAATGGTTCCATCATCTTTTCAGATGGATCACATATTTCTCTCTCGTGTGTGCTCAGAAACTGCAGGTGGCCTTCCAGGTTTGTACATGCGATGAAAAATTATCTTTTCGGATTTTTTAATCTTATTTTTTGCAATTAAGTTGTATTTGTTTAATACTTTCAGGTCTGCTACTCACATTGGCTAGTATTGGTGGGGAAGTTGGGATGTGTGTAAGTTACTTGTCGATTTAGCCGCTCAAAAGTACTTGTTTGTTGAATCTTGTTTACGGAATTTTCCCTTGTTCTTGTACTGAAGGTGAATATTTGGGGCCCTTCAGATCTCAATTTACTTGTTGAAGCAATGAAGCTATTTGTTCCAAACGCAGCTATGGTTCATACTAAAAGCTTTGGACCTTCTCCAAACCCTGAAGGCATTGCTGTTTGGGATAATCAGCAATTCTCTGGACCCATTGAGCTTATCAATGATAAAGTAGTTAAAATATCAGCCATTCTGTTGCGACCAGATGGATTGTCTAGAAATGGGTCAGTTCTAAACCCTGGTGAGTTGTCTGTTGTTTATGTTTGTGAATTGCCAGAAGTTCAGGGGAAGTTTTACCCGGAGAAGGCTAAGGCTCTTGGGCTGAAACCTGGACCAAAGTATCGAGCATTGCAGTTTAATAAGTCAGTGAAATCAGATGAACTTGATATAATGGTAAATGTACTGAACATGAACCTTTGGGTTTTCCCTAACCTAACTAGCATCTTTCATAAGCCTCATGTTTTTTTTGTTTAATTTCAGGTTCATCCGAATGATGTGATGGACCCCCCTGTTCCCGGTCCAATTATAATTCTTGTTGACTGCCCTACCGAGTCTCATTTCCAATACTTACTGTCTTCTAGCTCCCTTGATGCTTACTACACAATATCCTTTGGTGATCAGTCCAAAGGTGACAAGAAGGTGAACTGTGTAATCCACTTGAGTCCTTCCTCTGTCGTACGAACTCCCCATTATGAGAAATGGATGAGTAGATTCGGAGATGCACAGCATATCATTGCAGGGCATGAAATGTATTTTTTTTATTCTCCTTTACATCCTATTATGGTATTTGTGTTTATCTGTTCATAAAGATTCTATACTGTTGCTTTTATTTGCAGAAAGAATGTTGAAATTCCTGTTATACAATCTACTGCTAGAATCTCTGCACAGCTCAATTACTTGTGTCCGCAGTTCTTTCCATCTTCTGGGTTTTGGTCATCAACCAGCAGACGTGGTTTAGTTCATCACTCTAATCCATCTGATGAGGTTTGTTGCTGGTGATGTTCAATTTATGGTTTGAGTGGTTCTGGGAAAGCATACTTTAATGTGTTTCTTTTGTTCACTTTCTTCGATTATAGGATTTCCAAGGAGTTTGTGCTGAAAATCTAATGAAGGTATGAACAACAATTACTTTGCCTTATTTTTTAATCCCCATATCCAAGTCATTGAGAATTTTGCATTGATAAATAATGCAGTTCAATCTGCGACCATATGCGCAACTTGGTTTAGACCGTTCTTGTATACCCAGTTTTAAGCCCCATGAAGAAGTGATCAGCAAATTACTTGAAGAGATCCCAGAAATCAAAGATGCTGCAGAACAAGTTAGAAGATTATGGATTGATAAAACAAAAGTTGAGGAGACAAAGCTAAATGATGAAGATCTTCCCAGTTGCCTAAGAAATATCACGAGAGAAGACATGGAGATCACTCTTCTAGGAACAGGCTCTATGCAGCCTTCAAAGTATAGGAATGTAAGTGCAATCTACATCAACCTTTTCTCAAAAGGAAGCTTGCTTTTGGATTGCGGTGAAGGAACTCTAGGTCAACTGAAACGCAGGTAATGAAGCATCTCCAATTTCAGTGAGCTGAAGATATTAATATTTGCATTTGTGTTCTTTTTATGAAAAACTAGTAACTTCTGTGTAGATTTGGGATAGAGGGTGCTGATAATGCTGTTAGAAGTTTGAGGTGCATTTGGATTTCGCACATTCACGCTGATCACCATGCGGGTCTTACACGAATCCTTACCCTGCGACACGATCTATTGAAGGGGACATCCCGTGAACCAGTATTTGTTGTTGGCCCCCGGCGGCTGAAGCGTTTCCTGGATGCATACATAAGACTCGAGGATCTAGAGATGCAATTCCTGGACTGCAATTATACTACAGAAGATTCTTTGGATGCTTTTAAGGGGTTAGAGTCAATTACAGATCCTGAAATCACTCAGATGAATACTGATGGCGCTGTCTTTGCTGGAGAATGTAATATCATGAAGAAATTTATGGAGTCTCTACGAGAGGCCGGTTTAGAGGCTTTGGTTAGTGTTCCTGTGGTGCATTGTCCACAGGCATTTGGTGTGGTCCTCAAGGCATCTGAAAGAATAAATCAGGGTGGTGTTATAATACCTGGATGGAAGTTTGTTTACTCAGGCGATACAAGGCCCTGTCAGGAGCTGGTCAAAGCATCTCGCGGAGCAACAGTTCTTATACACGAGGTAAGTTTTCCGTTTGGTTTGTGTTCATATGTGGTTCGTGCTAGGTTGGTTTAAAAGAACTTGTGGATATATGATGGTGCAGGCGACATTTGAGGATAGCATGTTGGAAGAGGCTGTGGCCAAGAACCACAGCACAACCGGAGAAGCTATACAAGTGGGAGAATCAGCTGGTGTGTACCGAATCATCCTCACGCATTTCAGCCAGAGGTACCCGAAGATTCCTGTGTTCGACGACAGTTACACCCATAACACATGCATTGCATTTGACATGATGAGTATTAACATGGCTGATCTCCCTGTTCTTCCCAAGGTTCTTCCTTACCTTAAACTTCTTTTCAGAGATGAATTGTTAATTGAAGAACCTGACGGTGTCATAGAGGATGCTGGTTTATAGTCAGTTATGACTTCAAAGTCTGTTTACAGTATTGAGAGAGTAATGTACAATTTTTATACAAGGTGAAGGAATGTACAAATTTATTCATATATGGACAGCATTCAGTACCAGTTACAGGAATGAATGGGATTACATGTTATTATTCCATGATCTGCAACTGTTACATGTATGGATCTGACAAAAATTAGCAGGGAGCAAGAGAAAAACAAGTCCTAGAAAGATGCATTATGCCTATGATTGCCGTATAAAAGAGGGGCGTAGTCTATCAAACTACCAAACGCGACTAACGATGAGAGAAACCAGATGATAGGTTGATGCTTAAGCTCTGCAATGATAAGTACCTCAAGGAACGAGGCTAGGCGAGGTTTGACAGTAGGCTATTGAGCTGGGATGCTGAACTACGATTAGAATAGAGTCCTTTGTAATTTCGTTGTTGGAAAGGGAAGCCGGCTGCATGAGAAAATAAAATGAAAGCAGAGGAGAGTAATTAGTTTAATTAAGCGTTGTTTGAGTGCTGTACAACATTGCTTTCAGTTTAATGGCATTATATAATTGGTTTACTTTCTTTGAATTGGTTGTTGTATCACTTACCACTCCGATGTGCCACTCTTGACTGCAAAAATCTTTGAAAGATGCTGCATCCATCTCCTGGTAAAAAAGATGTAATTCTGAGTCGCTAAATCTTCAACTATGAAAGCCAAAGAGTAGAAGCTTGCAAAGCCTTGAAAACTTACAATACTGTAGATGGGAGGAACCGTCGCTCCACGATTGGACTTCACAGTAGGCATAACAGAAAACCTGGGTGCCAAATCCCGAGCCCGGAAGGTCCACCTGCAATGAGTGGCAGGTTCACATTCATTTCAGCTTTCAAAGAAAAACCCTAAAAAAAATGTCTTGAGCAAAACCACCAGGGTGAGTTTTGTACCCTATATACAAGAATATACAGTAGTGAGCCCACTCGCGAATAAGTAGACGAAACCAGTAAGTTTCCGCTGAATCATCCATGTTGATATATATCTGAAGAGTATAAAAACACTGATTAGCTCAAAGGCAACTGGGAAATTCTCCATTAGCTGACTATCAGAAGATTTTCATACCGCGGTTTCTGCTAAGGCCATAAGTTGCATAGCAACCTGAAATTTCCTACAAAGGAGATGAGTGAACAGATTAATCAAAGTTAAAATGACTAATGTTCAAGTTTGGTTTGAGATAAAGTTCAATATGATTACATACTTGAACATAATATATTTCAGATGTACTGCATCGTACAATACATGGATATCCTCGTCTTCTATGACACTCAACTGCTCTTGTAGAGCCAACAAGTTCTGAGATATATGGCGAAAGATCAACGAGAAAGAGACAGTATAGTTGAGTAGCAGCAGAACCTGGAAGCAAAATCATATTCCAACTTCAAAAACAGCATTAAGTATCAGGAGACAAATCAATTTAGTGTCTTCATCATTGCAACCATCGAGTATATCCCAAGAGCATAACCTGTACAGATATGGTCAAGGCAATAGCTTCATAGTTTAAGGGGAACTTTATTGAGAAGGCCAAACATACTTACAGTGAAATATGGGACAGAAGCTTTGTAACCAATTAGAGTTAAATAGAAGACACATCCAAGCAAAGCAGTTATGCGCCGTTCCTGAACCGAAAGGTGCTCGCACATGATGCAGTAGCCATGAGATATGAGAAGGAATGACACAAATGAGGCTGTTTGAAAGAGGATTCCTGTTATATACACTCCAAATGACATCCATAGAGAGCATGTCTGTGAGTAAAAACACGAATACCTGCATTGATAACCAGTCCATGTGAGAGATAATTTGCGTTGAAAGAGAGGAGAAACCATAAAATAAACAACGAATTGAAAGCCTGTAAAAAATCAACTTAGACTTCAATCTGGATGCTAAGAAGAAGAAAACATACCAAAAGAGGAAAGATAATGATAGCTGCAAAGTTTTGATCAGAGGAACAGTTGCAAGCATCCACTGCAACTTATTTGTCTGCTCCAGTAACACAACAAAACCCCACATCAAACATCAATAAGATGATTTCACAAAATAAAGCCACGATCATACCAAGAAAAGCACAGATTAAAACGCTATTATCCGATCCCAGGAAAGATAAAATCAGAGGCAGACAAATCGAAATCATCCAATTAATCCAATGAATTTTGGTTTCAGTCGCGACACTGGTAAACTTATCAGAAACTCGGCCACATCAAAAAAAAAGAAGCAAGCAATCTCTCAGCCGGAGCGAAATTGTAAAACCCTAACTCATCAAAAATCACTTTGCAAACAGTAAAAAAAAAAAGTGCGAGAGAGAGCCGAACCTCAAAATGACGGTTTCGCCAGGTAATGATCGTCCAACATAATGCGGAGACACACCAGATCGACAAAAGAGCCAAGTACACCGCTGGTAACGGCCGATACGCCTCCGCGAGATCTCCAGCAGCAGCAACTCCGATCTTCATAATCTCCGGGCAACAAATTTGAACTCCTCGTCACCACCCAAAATCTCCAAAAAGAAGGAAAACCTAAGTAGATTCACGAGAAATGAATCGGAGAACTGAGGTATGGCTATCGAGGTGAGGAGGTCTGATTTGAAGAGAAAAACAGGGGATCTCTATGAATGCGAAAATGGCGAAGAAGCACGTCCACAACGTGTAATTTTTTGAGTGAATGAGGAGCTTTTTTTTTGTGCATTTATAATCACAAATTATAAAAAATGGTTACCACCATAACTAATCTACTAAAACTGTGCAGTTAATTAGCTTAACTACTTCTTAATGCAAAGTCTATATCAATAAATAGTTTCGATTTCAAATACCAATAATTATAAAATCATATATTATTAAATTTAAAATATAATAAAATGACAATATTATTGTACAATAGGAGAGGGTTGGATGAAGTAAATAGTTAGAGAAAATAATAATAATAATAATAATAATAATAATAATATAATAATAATTAGAGTGCAGTTGAATGGTGTTGGAGATGAAGTTATTCCAACCAAACCACCAAACAAACCAACCACAATTAGTTAACATTTCCCGCTATATTTGGTTGGTCTCATTGTCATACACGAAAATATGGAATATTTTAATCATGTTATTCAAACGAGGATATCGTAGCAATTTGTCACATGCAAGTCCTTGTCACAACGCTGGAGTGTCAAACTTCTAGATATATAATCAAACATGTTTTTATCTTAATCGTGTTGGCTTGAAAAATGCAAACAAATTTTAGGATTTTTATTCTTTTCCTATTGAATTCCGAGGTTTATGTCTAAATCATGGTCATATATCGAAATTATTTTCATTTCCGGTGGAATATTTCTACTAAAAGACATTTTGGTAGTTTTGAACAATTACATAAAAAGAAACGATTTAAAAAAATATTTCAACCCTTTCTTCGTAACTTATAAGATGAGTTGTTACCCATGTCAATAAGAATTCTTATATTCGAGTGGTAGAGTGCGGACAAATAACTCTATAGTTAAGTGTGTTCGTGTGCAGTGGCGGAGCCGGAAAATTTTCGAGAGGGGCACAAAAAAATTCTAATAACACATTTTGCATATTAATTTACATATAAATTCTCATATTATGTTAAAAATTAAACACTAAAATCTATAAACTATATAAAAAAATTATACTAAAGTTTTTAAACTATAAATTAGAGTTTTTCGTTGTATATATTTTTTAATTTAGATGATAGTTAAATTAATTTGTATATTTAGTTTGTTTTTATAAATAAATTGTCAAATAAATTGGATAGTGGTTGATGAATTATTGTTATTGGTTGTAAAGCTAGGATTTTTTTTAATTCTAATTAAAGATGATTAATGCATATTAAACTTAATCATCAATAGTAATTGACTTATAACTAGCAAATAATGCGTAAATGACGAGTATGAATTTTACCGTTATGGTTGTGGTGTAATTTTGGACTTATGAGAAAATTTTCACTTTTTTCTTCGGGGAATAATTTTACCCTCCGGTGTTATTTGGAGCATTGGGAGCTCCAATTAATAAAATTGCAGTTGAGAGAAATGATCAGGACATCGGATATGTCCTACATATGAAATAACATAAAAAGACAAAACGGCCAAAAGAGTCTCTATTTTGTTTCTTAGCGACTAAGAAAGACGGCTTAAAAATACGCGTTTTCCAAGAAAGTTGTGGAACAATTATCCAGATAATATTCCGGATTTATTACTCCAATTTCGAAAAGTTTGGAGAATGGGCTCAAACCGCCTTCAGAACGGTAAAAGGATAACTATCGATTTTGCTAAAGGATAATTATCGTCTGCACTATAAATAGCGGAAATTCATTTATTAATTAATTTCATTTCACATTTCTTCGTAAAAGCTCTGATTTCTCTCAACCTTCAAACTCATATCTACTATTCATTTGTAATCCGATTTCAATTCCGTTTGAGGTTTCGGATTCCTCTCTTCATTTCGGTACCAACGTTTCTCGTTTCTGTCGAAGTTAAGGCCAAGTCGTGCATATCCCTTACCTAGCCGGTTCCGTCGCTCAGTTTCCGGTGAATTTGGTGGTGTCCGAGCGTAGCCTTCGTCCCTGTGATTCCGAATCTTCTTTCGGTTCGTCAATCGGGTTAGTAACGAATAATTTATGAATTTATTATTCGTTTTTTCGTATTGAGGGTTGCTCTAATATGACCTTAAGCTTGTCAAAATGGATAAATGGAAATTCCATTATGCTCGTTATATTATTCTGGTGAACTTTGGCTATTTACTTGTTGAGATCTAATAACAGGTTGGTTTGGAAATTGCCTTCGGGCAAAATATTATGTTGCGGAAATCTAATTAATTAATTAAAGGATTAATTAATTAAGTTTAGATTCGGGAAATGCCGTAAAGCTAATTAAATTCAAAGGAATGAATTTAATTGATGTTTGAAGCGAGAAGTTTAATACGAGGAATCTGATATTCCTTACAGAGGTGTTGAAGGCTACTAGTTACCTGTATCTTAGGTTGCTTTGTGAGCGTATCCAGGTAAGTCTTCGGACTTACTTAGCTTCGATTTGCAAAAACTCGTGCCTGAGAGATTCATATCTTGTTGTGTTGCAATGTTGTGTTGTGTTGAATTGTAAATGATGTTATGCATTGTGATGTGTTATGTTTGAAGCATGCTGATGTGTTTTATGACGAGTATGATGATATGATGTGTAAAGCATGCTTAATGTTATTGTGAATATATCATGTCATGGTTATGAGAAATGGTTAAATTGATATATGTTAGCTTGTTGAGGCGTGGTAAATGCGTGACATGGTAAGCCTATTGAGGCATGTGATATGATGATGACCTGTGAAGGTCAAGAGCGTGTATGATGAGTAATTGACGCTGAGCTTAACCATTAGCTAGGTTGCTAGCAACAGCAGTGATGCTAGGCCGGTACGTCGCCCAGGTCGCTAGCGTAAGTCAAGGCGCTGAGCTTACTTATTAGCCAGGTCGCTAGCAATTGAAGTGATGCTGGAGCTTGGCCAAGCCCGAATCACTTGCGCTTGTATAAGAATGACACCGAATCTGATGGTTTTCCAGGCTTGGGTCGTACACGTAATTAAAATGGTAAATGTTTGCATTAACATGAATGGGAAAATGTTGCATGTGGTCAGTGGTTAAGAATACAACCCGCCACGAGTAATCCTTGCCCGAGGCTTGGTCAGCCTAGCTCCGACCTAAGAGCAAAATGTCTGAATTAACCTAATATGTGCAATGGTGATGCTCACACCAAAGCCAGACCGTATAAGCAACGATTCCGGATTTGGTTCGGGTCGCTAATTGTACATTCCACATTGCATTCACGTGCATCATTCATAAAAGCATAATATCATCTCATGAGCACGGTATATGGTATCTGAATACATGTGTTGTGTTGATATGAACTCTCGTGGATAGATTATGATCGGTGGCTAACGGTTTTAAACCGATTCTTTTTAGATAATGCCGATCATAGGAACGCTACAAGGACGTCAGTTGTAGGAAGTGGACCCAAGGGTTGGTTGAATTTCTTTTGAAACTAATCGCTTGCAAGCGAGTCTTTTGTTGCCTATGTGCAACTGTGTTGTTTTCAGGATGATGTTTCAAGGCAGTTGTTTAGTTGTCATATTTTGAAGTGTTGTTTTGGGATAATACTAACTACATGCATGACAGTCTTATGAAAATGTTTCCTATATGACAGGTTGGATGTTTTCTTTATTTTATCGTGCTTCTTGTTGCAAGGTCTTATTTGTGAAGTTGTTGTCAGGCTAACTGATGGGACCCACTGTGTGGTCTCTAGCCTAGTGACGTCTTGTGTTATTAAAAACTCGGGTTGTTACATTGGTTACGTTAGATTAACTAAATTTTAATTAAAAAATACGGTTTGTTTTGTATATTAATTTTAAAGTTGTGTTTTATAAATAAACTGTCAAATAAAATTAATTAATGTTTGATAAAATAGTATGTTAAAAATTATATTGGGTTGATTGTATTAATTAAGAGTTAAGCAATAATTAAAACAAATAGAATATTTTTTCCTATTCTTAGGACTCGAACCTTCCCACCATCTACTAGATGAGCTAGCAGAGGAGCATGTATAATATCCGCCCACGTAAAAATAATCCCGCTGGAAGCAAGGGCACAGCCCCCCCCCCCCCCCCCCCCCAACACCCTCTGTCTTCGCCCCTGCTCGTGCGGGAGCAATATTAGAATGGTGACCTCTTGAGATTTTTTTGCACGTGCATGGTTGACATGGGGACAACTTCTCTAAGACCTCGGGTCTTACTAATGAACTAGAGCTAATTATGAGTTACGAGTTTAAGTGGAGGAGATTGTAACATCCCGTAAAATTGTCATCCCACAGCATTTGAATGGGAATTTGTGATTAACTTATAAGGATAGGTTGCTAACCATGTCAACAATAATTCTTCTTTTCTAGTGGTAGAGTTCTGACAAATAACTCTAGAATTAAGCGTGCTCGTGCGGGAGCAATATCAGGATGGGTGACCTCTTGGGAAGTTTCTGCTAAAGAAGTTGTAAAACTGACATTTCTTGAACATATGGCCATTGTGACATCAATTATTTTCAGAAAACTAAGTGCACGACGCTCGTTTTACATATTGCACTACAAAACGAAAATCGTTTGCGCTTAAAATAAAAAGTGGTTCGAGCACAATTGGCCTGTATTGAGGTTTATAAAACAACTCAAATGCAAGCCGACCTTACCCAAAAACCACTTTTTCAATAATTTTTCGTCTTACTTGAAGATCAAAATTTCAATGTCATCCAATACGTTGAAGTTGAAACTTCATCGCAAGCCGACTAAGTTGAAAATCTTTTTTTTCAATGCAGTCGACTTATACTGAAGTTGGTTCTTTTCAACTTGATCAAATTGTTTTGATTTGTATAGTTAGTAAATCGGAATCGGACATTGTGTGAACAATAAAATATAATCTTTTTAATGGCCCTAATAAATTTAGTGTGAATCAAACTATGGAATCGAACACCCGATTTTAAATTTTACGTAAATGACCCACAAAAGGTGTAATAAATTATTCAAATAGAGTAAATAATATTTAAGATATTTTCAACTTAAAACTTGAGATGTCGAAGGATGACTATGTAATAAATGCGGGAAAAAAAAGAAAAGAAAGAAGACTTTGACAAACTAATGCCATGATGTTTGTTAAGTTGACAAACATGCAAGTTTGGGAGAACTTGGTAATACAAAGTTCATACTAATTGTACGGCCTATTAGTTTCAATTTGGTGTGTATTGATAAACAGTTAACATATCATATCACGTCATAAGGCGTTATACATGGGATTTGTTTTTCATATAAATTTGTCACAAAATATATACAAATTTGTTTCTTCTTCTTTTTTCTTCTAAATCTAATGTATTATTACACGGTCATTGTTTTAGAAGATATTAGAACATCAATTTGTACGTTCTAAACTCAATTAAAATTCAAAATATTCAATATCCAATACATAAAATATTATAATAATAATAATAATAATAATAATAATAATAATAATAATAATATACTTTTAATTTTAGATAAAATCCGTACAAAGTATGGACAATGAACTAGTTTCAATACTTAAATTATAGATTAAATTATACAAAATAACCTCCTATTTACCTATATTTTCATTTAACCAACTCTTACACATTTATTTTTATTTAATCACCCATCATGTTAGTTCCGTTAACATAGTACCACCGTATTACCTTTCTGTCAAATATTTTGTTGAGAAATTCCATTTGATGTCCTTGAGATTTTGCTTTTTTCGGTTGGTGCCCACCAAATTTCATTTTTCCGCTTGATGTCCTTAGGGTTTTAATTTATTTCAATTTGTGCCCATTTTAATACAAAACTTGTTATAAAAGGTGTATTTATTAAAAATTAATGAAATATTAGCAAAAAAACTGATTTTTTTGACAAATAATTTAATTACTATAGTTGTCACCCACCTAAACTATTTTTTTTAAAATAAAAACCAAAATTAATTTTTTTTATATGCATCTTCAATACTTTTACAATAAAGTATTTTAAACAAGTCATAGATTTGATTCTTAGCCATGAAATAATTTTATTGTTAGATTAGATTAATGTGTTTACTAAGCCTATTTACTTAATTTATAATAGTTAGGTGTATGTTTTCTTTTTTTTTCCCAATTAACGCTATTTATATATAAAAAAAACTAATTGAAATTTGCTAAGTTAAATATTTGTTCATTTTATGCATCTAGAATAACAACGATTTAAGACATTTAAATAAATATATCTGGGCAATTTTGATTTAATATTATGGGTGTTTGTTAGTCATAAAACCAATCCATAAACTCCAATTAGTTTTTTTTTAATAAGTAGCATTAATTGGAAAAAAAATAGGGAACACACACCTAATTGTTATATATTAAGTAAATAGGCATAGTAAACAATTTAATCTAATCGAATATTAAAATTGGTTCATGGTTAAGAATAAAATCTATGACTTTTTTTGAAATACTTTATTGTAAAAGTATCTGAAGATACATATAAAAAAAACGTAATTTAAGTTTTCATTATTAAAAAATAGTTTAGGTGGGTGACAATTATAATAATTAAATTCTTTGTCAAAGAAATCAATTTTTTTTGTTAATATTTCATTTATTTTTTAAAAATACATCTTTTATAACAAATTTTGGATTAAAATGGACACCAATTGGAATAAATCAAAACTAAAAGGGCACCAACCGAAAAAATGAAACTTAATGGACACCAACCGAAAAAGGCAAAACCTCGAGTGCACCAAACAAATGTAATTGCTCTATTTTGTCTGTAGGTCCAACAAGTCATTAATGAATTTAGTTAAACTATTTTATTGATTTTTTTAAAAATTTGTTTGAAACCCTGGATTAGGCCTGAAATTGAAATCTGAAATTATCCCGAGAAATACAATAAAGCTTCATCATACTCACGGCAAATCAAGTCAAACTTAACACCGGACTTGATGCAATTAGAATCTGATATTAATGTTGCTAATTGTGTTTTGCTTATCCTAAAGAAGAAAAGGAAGAGGAAACATGGATTGTTGATACAGAGCCAGACGAACGCGCAGACACCGGCCAAGTGAAAATTAGGGTTCCAGCGAAACGTTTTCCTTCCTCGAAACATATGGCTTACTCGGATCCAAGACAGGAAGTGTTGTTTGATGAGATTATGCGACGAGAGAAGCGGATGACTCATTAACTTCTCTTTGCCATGAGTTTTTTGGAACGTGTCTCAGCATTTTCCCAAAAATTTCTCAAACATAACCCACGGAATTCGTAGGTGATTTTGGAATTTGGGTGTTCACTCTCTTATATTCTTCTCCACAGATTTGTCAACTCCGACAGAATTAAAAGTGATTTTGATTTTTGGTGTTCAATCTTCTTCTGGTCGCCACTGATTCTTAAATTGGAAAATGCGTAAACAAAGACAAAATCAAAACTGAAAGAGAGGGCAAACGAAGAACTAGAATCGGAGAATGCTAACCCTTAAAAAAATTTAGAACAAAATTGATATATTTAGCTAAGTATATTTTATTCAATAAAATAGTTTTGTTAAACTCATTTAATTACCTAGTGGGACCAGAAATGGAATTTTTAACACAAAGGATGTGGTAGTTGATTGAAAATAAATTTATAAGAGGTTGTTAAGTGAAAATAGTAATAAATAAGAGACGGTTTGTGTAATTTACTTTAAATTATACTTTCTCCGTTTTTCAATAGATGTCATTAGGGGGAAATCACCCGTATTAAAAAAAAACTAAAAGTAGAAAATATAGTATTTATTGATGTATTATAATTTAAAATTTTGTATGAAAACAATGATAGAATGTAGAGAATTGTATGAGAATAGAGGAAATAGTGTTTTGAAAAATACAAATAATAAATGAAAAAGTAGATAAAATTATATTTATAGAAAGTTGAAGTATTAATAACACTTATAATGTCAAATATTTTGAAACAAAATTTTAAAGCTCTAATGACAAGTATTGAGAAACAGAGGGAGTAATACGTGAAACGAATACCTTATCCGCCGAGGTTCAAATTTCAATACCAATTTTTATTAAGCAAGTTTAAAACTCGATGAAAGTACCCAATTTTAATTCCTAATTTCAATACTCAATTGTCGGTCTTGTTCTCCTAGAATTACTAGAGTCATAAACTTAATCTAGCCATTGGATTATTATTCAATGGTTGTGATTTATTCAATTATAGGTGAAGTTATTTTCAAGAATTTCACCGTAACTAGAGCCATCAACCGTAATACCAATTTTAATAATGCACAATGTAATATCTAAAATAGATATTAAAAACCTAATTTGCAAATCTGAAGTTTGTTCTTCTTAGTAGGTGCGTGATGCCGACAATGGAGTCCATACCGGAAGCTTTGTCACTAGTGGTGGATGAGGAGAGGCACCATAATGCATCATTTCGTTGTTGGTTCAAAATGATACGACTTGAACAACCTAGATCAACATTCGGTTGTTCGAAATCCAAATGACCGTCGTTGTAACCCTGTACCGTCGTTACCACTATGACTTGAACAACCTATACCGCACCGCTGCCGATCGGTTCAATTCCACCAAAAAATCGTTACTGTATTTCACTACAACAACACATGGATGCATGAGGCCTACTCGAGATCGACATCGTTGCAACAAACATGGATGAAGCTTACTATATTGCGAGATCGACATTGTTGCAACATACATAGATGGATGAAGACTACTATAACAAACATCATGAATCATAAGCGCTAATCTAACGGTAATAAACGCATCAATAATAAATTACATATTACATGGGTTTTTTTTTTTTTGGTTAGAATATTACATGGGTATTGATATCCCATGACCGTCATATTTGCTTGGCCAGTGCGCTTTGATAAAAAAAAAATCAATTTGGTGGTCAATAAACGCTTTTTTTTATAATAATAAAATATTCCGATATATTGTTTGTGAATAAATTCTCTTTTTTTCATTTATAATAATAGGAACACAAAATATTTAGGGTATTTAGTTTTAGGGGGTGTTTGATATTGGGGATTATGAGATTATTGGGCTTGAAAATTAAAAAATATTTTAATCCCCTTTCATTAAGATTATGAGACTATTGGGATGAAAGTCTTCAAATTAATCCTCAATAATCCTACCAACGGACCTTAATTTCGTCTAAAAAGCCAAATTAATTATACACTTCTATAAAATAACATTATCCACATCTCTTGATTAATTCTATTGTTAATTCTTAGAATCTTTTTCAAAATATTTATTACAACATTATGACTTTTTAATAATGATCTTATATATATAGTTCATACATTGTATTATTAGATTCTTGAGTATAGTATTGTTCATCCGGTACAAAAAGTTTTTGTTTGATTAGTTTAAATTCGTCCTATCACTTCTTCTTTTATTATTCATTGGTTCATTTTTGTTGTTCAATTTGTTAATTATATTTGTATACACTAGTTTATTTGTACATGTTTGAAAAATATAACACGATATTTGAATTAACGGAATACAATATTCGAATTAATAAAACACAAATTTTGAACTAATATTATAAAAGTTCTAAATACATAATATCGAAAAAAAAATATAAACTAATAATACAACTTTTTTTAAATAATGGATGACTCTATATGAAGTAACAATGTAGAAACTTTGGGCTAACAAATATTATAATAAATATAGAATAATAAAATATGTGAATCAAATTAACACAAAATTTGAGCTATTAATATAATAAATTTTGAACCGAATAAGTAACAACACTAACTTTTCCAACAAAAAAAGATTGTAAAAAATTCAATATCACCTTAGTTTATTTTTTTACACTAACAGTCCAATAAAAAAATATAAACATTTAGTTCATATTCCATTACCACTAACTATTAGGTATTTGAAATGAATCACTGTTTTTTAAATAATATTTGCTATAATATCTTATTGTCGTTGGATTTCAAGCAAATTACGGTTGTTGAATTTATTTTCTATAATTTCTTATCCAAAAAAAATTGTTTTATTTGTATCACCGTAAAACTGATATAATTTACTAGATTTGGTAATAATGCAGTATGTTTATAAGCGTATAATTAGTATAAATTTAGGTGAACTACATTTATTTGATACAAGTCAATGGTTCCTATTATATAGGCAGCATATGTCACCTGGAATACTTATCCACCTATTCATACTTTTCAACTTTTAACTAATAAATACACAACCCTAAACACTATAGTTATTATAGCCGTCCTAGTTAAATTACCTCTAGTTCGATTTCTATGTAGCTTCCTACCTAAGATATGTTACACAATGTTATTATTGTGTAGCTAGAATTGGGACACATAGGCCAAGTTCAAACCTAGGAGTATCTTAGTTCTATTCTTCTTATTTACTATCCGATTGATTTAGGGTACGTTATTATTTGAGTCGAACTAGTCGAATTCGGTTTGATTTTGTTTACTTTTTAAAAAAGATGATATGAACATAATTTTAAACTCGATTAAATTTATATGTGACTTGAATTCATTGTCATCGTTCTACTTAACTACTTAAAAAAATGTTATTATTGTGCATTACAAAGATTAACCAACTCATAAGTGTTTATAAATAGTGCATTACAAAGATAAAATTGAAAGAACTTATGGTAAATGATAAAGACATATTTTTCATCAAACAAACTACTCTTATCTCTAAAGAAAACAAAACTATTCATATTTATTTTCGTAATTTTATTTATATTTGAACTCTTGTATTTCATCTCCTTTTATACCCTTAGTTTAAAGGCTTGAGATTTATTACCTAAAGGTTTGAAAAGAGATGCAAAATCCACATGGAGGATATATATATATATATATATATATATATATATATATATATATATATATATGTCATGGGCCTAGTGTCCAATTGAGTTACAAGGACCATATTAACATTATGGGCCTAGGCCCAACGTTACCAAATAGATTGGACCGGGCTCAGGGTAAGTCAAATAGACCACACGAAATCAGGAAAGTATATGCCATTAGGTGATTGTCCGCTGAATCAATAGAGATCTTTCTAGTTTACGATGGCAAATTGGCAATCCATTCATTTCATTTTGTCCGGAAATAGGATTGTGGATCGGAGTCGTGTTTATACGAGGACATTATGTACTAAAAGTATGATATATAAGGTTGTTGATGTTTCATCTTAAAATAAATTTACGATACGAGGAGTATATCGATCTTACACTAAACTTGACATATTTTTCTAATCAATGTGGGATACACATCTTGATAAGGGGTTTTTTTATGTTTGAACACATGTGTGTGTCACTGTGTTAGGTTCAAACCTACGCATGAGCTTTGTGAGAATTCATCGAAAAACCAATAAATAATATAAAAGAATAGTATGCTGAATTTATAAACTACCGTTTGCACATCGTACACAATTACTTTAAACCAAAATGAAAACGAAAACGGATTGAAAATAAATCGTCTAGTTCACATTTGTACCTTGTTCTTGTAATCATTCCATATAGTTTTATAAAAAATGCACATGTTTCCTCCCATTTTCTTACTCTATAGGGTATCAAAATTAATGAATTTTTACCACAATTACTTTAAACCAAAATGAATGATTCTCATAAACTTCATGAATATAGGTATATGTATGAACTAGATACGTTTTTATTTCGTTTCCGTTTCCGGAGTTCAAAGGCACTTAGTTTACCGAAATTTATGATGAGTTGATTGAAGTGAGGGGATGGTAGATAGGAAGATGTACCTTGAAGAGTACGGATCGAAGATAACAAGTTGAGATAAATAATTGGGGACTGCATGGGGTTCCACCTCCACGTACGATTATTACGTATTCTACATTTTAGTGAAATCATTTATACTTTCAACTTCCCAAATAATTGCGCAAATTATTTGCAGTACAATTTACAACTTATGATATAAAACAAAACTTAGGGGACCCATCTAATTTATAAGCTACCTCGCATTATTTTTGTGCAAATTATATTGCCATGTGTTACACGTAAAGTATTCTCCTTTTACTTATATCAAATTCTTTTCTTAACCCTCATTTAATTTGGAAACGGAAAGCTGCATATATGTTCTAGTAAATTAACTTGTACAAAACACATAATATCGAGTTCTACTATTGTTTTGAACCAAACGAGCCCTTAGTAGATTTAGGTGGAAGTATTTTCTAATATAATTTCCAATTTTAAAAGATTTGATCATATTCAATCGTTCAATTAGTAGAAGGAAGGTAATGAAATTCATGGTATAAACTTGTAAAAACAAGTGAAGTGTTCATCAAGGTTACCCTACTTGATGGGAATTGGGAAAAATATTTAAAGACCTAAGGGATTATTTATTTTAACTTTGGTATGATAATAACTAATACTTTATTTTCCATGAGCAATTTGCCCCCGATCTAAGTCATCGAAAAGCAAAAGGAATAGAAACATAAACACAGATATACCATGTGCTAGACCACATGTAATCTTTTTTTTTCCTTCCTTTTTTCATATAGTAATTATTTGCTCTTAAACACCAATTAAAATGTATTTTAAAGTACTTAGAATGGGAATATTTTATTTCTTGAAATTAAAAAAAAAAGTTTTATTTATTGAAATTATTTGTAAGAATAATATATAGTTTTTTTTGTGATAAGATATAACTTCTTATAGAGGAGGGTTAGGAAAAGAAAAAGTAAAGAGAATAAAAGAAGAAGAAAAAACCCGAAATATGGGGAAAAAAGAAATTCAATTATTCGAAGAAGAGGGGAGGAAAAAAAAGAAAAGGTTGAGGGTCCTTTTTATCTATATTTAGAAATACCATGATTTATTAATGTAAAAAGGGTGCTTTAATTTTAATAAATGAGTCAAAAGAGTTAAAGATGTGATTAATTAATAATAACACGGATTATGAGATAGTATTAAGCAATTAAAATTGAAATCATATGATGGCAAATTGGAATCAAATCTATTTTGTTAAATTTTGGTGCTTTATGATATTTATGGGATTCCACGTGGAAATTAAAGCATCTCTTTTACTTTCCACTTTCCAGTTATAAGTCTGCCTAGCTCTCCAGTAACTTGCTACCTATTACCATCCCTTTTTCTATATAAATATAAAGGAAAAAAGTAAAAGAGGGAACAAATATTACTAATATAAATTCTCTTTCATTTTACAATATTCTTTCGTAGTATGACTTATGAGTTATGATAAGTGGTGTAATACCAGCGGAACGAGTCGAGCATTGACATAACCTCAAGTCTATAAACGAGTTGAGTTTGAGTGAATTTACATTTTATACGAGCTTTAAAAATGTGTTTATATTCGTCTCGTTTAGAAAGTAAATGAGCTCGAGCCGAGCTATTGACAAGCCGATCTCGAGCCAAGTCCAAGTAGCTCGACTAAAAGAATGCTCCTATATTGTTATTTTATCCGAACGAGCCGAATATAAATATTATACGAACTTTAAAACGTGTTCATATTTAGATCGTTTATAATAAAAATAATGCTTCTATATTATTTTAACTAAAATGATATAACTAAGAATGGTTTCATGGACTCAACTTTAAAGCTTTAAATTTAATAATGATCATTATGTTTATATAATAGAGATAAATATGGTAACATGGTTGATGTGAAGGATTGAAAACTAGTAGAAGAGATGACAATACTAGTAGCAGGACCTATTTGTGTCATAGCACAGGTTTGAAGAGGTAAAAAAAACTCGTAGAATGAGCAATTTCTTTCTGTTTTTTTTTAGTTAAAAGAATGAGCAATTTTTGTGTTCGTCTTTTCCCTAAATTAATCACGATATTAAAGTAAATCAATCTTAAACCTCAAACTCTACTACCGTTAATCTAGCCACCAATCTACTGGTGGTCCTAACTGTTGGCACCGATTTACATGGGCATCACATACCTTCGCTTGCATGTTGTCAGTGGAATGCTTTAGTCTTTAATTTCGTTACTCTACCGTCGCTTTGATTAACGGAGCGTATTGAAATATATGATATATTATTATTAAAGAAGTTATCTTATTAATTTAGGTTAGATTTTATTTGATATTTTCTTGTGTAATCTTTATTATTCTCTCTTTAACTCTATAAATAAAGCAATATAGTATCGTGTGGCTATTTTCACCATTTGTGTGATCGATCTTCTCCACCCTAAATCTATCAACTTGGTAACTAAGAAATTCACATGACGTCAACGTCTAATTTTCTTTTTAAATTCAGGCACGGCGTCTAATTTTTGTTTAATCGTACATGATAGTGTTGCTTGAAGATCTTTTTTCTAAAATGATGGAACAGTTGGCACCAAGAGATAGCGTGCAAAACCCTAATATTCACAAAAGTAAAAATTAATTTAAAAAATTAAACGGGCGTCGGCGTCCGATACCCGAGCTCAATTAACACCATCACTTTAATATATCTAAGGTCGTGTGTATAGATTTTTTTTATTGAATCCATACAACACTTTAAAAACAATTAATCATTAATATAGAATATTATATTTTTAATTACCAGTTGAAAATAAGTTAATAATACGAAGATAATAATTTTCTATTCAAAATAAAAATAATTAGTATAAGATTTTGTTATGAATGGCATTTTAAACATATTATAAAATATTGGAAATGTGAATTTGAAATGTTTTTGATGATTAGATTTGTAGTTATGTTGTAAATTAATGACTATATATGTTAAAACTTAAATTGAGATTACATTTTAATTAAATTAATATTAAGATTTATAAATAAATTACTAAATGGGTCCGTTCGGTGTGTCGGTTCAAGTAGTATGAAGTCGAAATTGAAGTGTTCACTCTTTTGTCCCTCCATTTTTCTATTTGTTAACGACCTTTCTCTTTCGATTAACAACAATTGAAACTTCAAAGTCTCAAGCATATCATCCTTCGCCTAAAAAATACGATTCTTCAGTTTATTACACAGAGATCAAATTACCTCAAGATTTGATTTCTTCGTCCAAAGAACAAACCTTCAATACATCCCGTCGAGAATCAAGGATGTCTACTAGAACTAACTAACTAATGAGTACATCCCGGTGAGGAGAATCACCGCAATATCAACCTTCTTTGCGACAATCGCAATCAAAGGGTTCGATTTCGTGAGATAGTTAACATTCATGCTTTCGGCCGGAAGCTATGAAACATTAGGGTGACATTAGGGTGTATGACTGAATTGAGAATGAAGTGGTGAAGTGCCATGAAGATGGAAGGTGTTCTGAAATTGAACTAGACTTGCATTCCGTCAATTGGGGCTCAAAGATAGGTTAAAGATGAGTTGATTATATATATATTTTTTTGATAATATGAGGTAAGCGGTTAGGAAGAATCATCTCCTCGAGACTCTCCTCCCTAGAGCATCCTTCCGGATGAGCTCCTCAACTCTAGACATTGACGAGCTAGCTGCCGCCTGAACCAAAAAGCCCAGATTAGCAAGCAAATCAGCAACCCCATTGACCTCTCTGAAGACATGCCTAATTTTAACCTGACAGAAACCAACTAAAATATTAGTAATGTCAGACAAAAGAAGATCAAGTTCCCAGGGGGTTTCCAGGTTTGCTTAATCGAATTAATAATCGAGAGATTATCTCCCTCGATCACAATGTTTTTAATCCCCAAGTCATATGCCTTAACAAGTCCCTCCCTAAGCGCACAAGCTTCGGCTTGCAGGACAGATATGTTGCCACATTGTCCAAAGCCTAAGGAGATTGTCGAAGCATCCTGATCACGAAGGATAAATCCATAAGCTGAGTTCCCAGATACTTTCTTAGATCCATCAAAATTAAGTTTAATAAATTCTTTTTTAGGTCTAGTCCAGCAGATATTTTTCGTTTTCCTTCTTTGCTTATTTATCTTTTCTTTGCGTATTTTTGATTTATTATTGAGTTGTTGTCAATCTTTAATTTGATTGCGGACATTATGTTCAATATCTTGAGGTTCTTTATTACTGAAAATTTTCTGATTCCTATTGGTCCAAATGTTCCACCAAGTCATGATTAGGTAGTTAAAGTCGACACTCGAAAGGTTCGTCCTCAACCAGTTAATCCTATCTAGTATCTTCAACCTATTTCTACCAGATGTGTTAACCGCACATTTAATCCGTTGAATAGACACAGAGTCCATCAGGAGTTGGCACTTAAAGAACAAATGGTCAACTGATTCAAAAGGGTGATCACATAAACAGCACACCATAGGGACAAGGACTTTTTGCTTTTTCAAATTTTCCTTTGTTGGAAGCCCGTAAATGGATAATTTTCAGAAGAAGTTCTTGACTTTGGGAAGGAGATCCAAGTCCCAAATCCAGTCATTTTCATTAGAAGGGAGATTACTTCTTTCATAGATAAAGTTAAAAGCGGATTTCGTTGTAAAATTACCACATTCAGAAGGGGGCCAATACAGACGATCCCGTATAAAGGATTTCGGGAGCGGGTACGATTTGATCGCTTTAATGATTTCAGATGGTAAACAATTACCAAGTTCATTATCAATTTTGTTCACATCCCATTTATTCTCATGGATTAAATGATTAACAACAATGTCATTAGGGATAACGTTTGGGTTATAACACAATTTGCTGAGCGGTTTGTTGTCAATCCAGCAGTCTTTCCAGAACTTCATTGTACCGCCATCACCTATATTCCATCTAAAGCCAAGGTAGAAATCAGCTCTTAAATTCATAAGCTTCTTCCACTGCCAAGACGTATTCTGTCTGGCCTCGTAGTTCCATAAAATAAAGCCTTTTAGATATTTTTCCTCAACGATTTTAACCCAAATATTCTCAGGTTCGTTTAAGATTTTCCATAGCAATTTCATTTGGAGTGCTTTGTTCATGTCCTCAGTTTTTCTAATGCCAACACCACCAAATTTCCGAGGTCTACAAATTCTGTCCCAGCTAATGAGAGGATGGAAATTTGTGCCTGTGCATCAGAAAAAATTCCTGTTGATCTGGTCTAGCTCTTTATGGATGCTGGCCGGAAGCATGAAGCTTTGCATTATAAAGTTGGGTTTGGCGTTTAGATTAGCCTTAATAAGAGTAGTTCTACCTTCTTGAGATAAGGTCGAGGCCTTCCATTTAGAGAGGTTAAGTTTAGATTTTGTGATGACATCCTCAAAGACCTTTTTATTACTTTTCCATTAATGATTGGCATCCAAGGTACTGTTCTAGGCTGCTAGAGCTTGGAATACCAAGGCACAACTGGATTTGACGTTTGATAGCGTTTTCTACATTACTCGAAGTTTGGAAAGCGGATTTATGTAGGTTTATTTTTTGGCCTGAAATCTCACAATACCCATTCGGGATTTCCAAAATCCTGGAGCTGGCATTAGTCGAGGCTTTGGTGAAAATTATGATATCATCCGCAAAGGCTAAGAAAGGGATGCAGGACCCTCTTCTCGAGATAGGAAAACCTATGCTCTTCTTATTTTGATCACATTCTTTCTGAATATTTCGCATAAGGATTTTGCTCCCAGATTAAAGATCAGAGGGGATATGGGATCCCCTTGTCGAAGTCCTCTTTTAGGGGTTATCAGTTCAGAAGGTTTATCATTAATTAGGATGGAGTAAGAAACAGTCGATATGCATTCCATGATCCAATTGCAGAATTTGGGGTCAAATCCAAATTTATCGAGGACTGCTTTAATAAAAGCCCATTCCATTCTATCATAAGCTTTTTCCATATCTAATTTAATTGTCATATATCCTTCTTTTCCTTTTTTTGTTCTGAAATTGTGGAAAATTTCGTGCGCAATCGGTATATTATCCTGAATAGCTCTTTTTTGGACGAAGGCACTTTGAAGTGGGTGGATTAATTTTGGGAGGACATTCTTGATTCTATTATCTAAGATTTTTGCAATTATTTTATAAGTTGTGGAGCACAGACTAATCGGCCTGAAGTCTTTTGTCGATACCGGGTTATCGTTCTTTGGGATGAGAGTTATAAATGTGTGATTTACTTGCTTCAATAATTTTCCGGAATGATAAAAGCTTTTCACAGCTCTACATACGGCCGAGCCAACAATTTCCCAATGTTTCTGATAAAACCCGCCGGCATACCATCCGGCCCGGGGAATTTCTCGCTTCCGATATCGAACACCGCATTCTTGATATCACTATTTGAGAAGGGTTTAGTTAGGGCTATATTGTCTTCATTATTAATTTCTTTGGATACAACTTGGAGATAACGATCATAGAGGGTCCTATCGCTCGTTGTAGCACTGAATTTGTTATTAAAATCAAAAAGGAACTCCCGAGAAATCTCCTCATCTGTTTTTATCCATTGTCCATCCTTGTTCTTGATTTATTAATTATTTTCCTATTCCTCTTGCCTGTTGTTTTTCTATGAAAATACTTCTTGTTCTTATCGCCTTTTTCAAAAGAGTTCGCCTTTGCTCTTTGTTTCCAATATTTTTGTTGAAAATCTATCAGGCATTCTCTCTTTTTATTAAGCCTAATTAGTTTATCATTGGTTTCTTGACAAAAATTTCTATAGTTATGATTTTGCAGTTTCTCAATATCACAATCGACTTTCTTGACTTGTTTATTAATGTTTCCGAATTTTTCCTTACTCCATTGTTTAATTTTAACCTTTGCTAGATGGATTTTCTTTACCAGTTTAAACATATTCATGCCTGAAAAATGGGCACGCCATGCTTGTTTAATGATATTTGAACAATCTTGCCTATCATTCCACATAAGTTCATATCTGAACGGTTTATTTTCGAATTTTTGTTTAGCTAGGTTGAGGTGGATAGAAATCATAAAGTGGTCGGAGGAAGCAAATGCATGATTCCAAACGTTCACTTGGTTATACTGGTTTAAAACCTCGAAGTGGGCCAACACTTGTCAAGTTTCTCAAATGTATTATTGTCTCCATCTTTTTTCCGTCTCTAGGTGAATTCGTTACCCCTTGTATCAAGATCCACAAGGTTGAAATTTTGAATAATGTTATTTATTCTAAGGAATCTGTTTTTGTTAGGATAAACCCCACCCAATTTATCAAAGGGGCAGCTAATTTCGTTGAAATCCCCCATGATTAACGATGGAAGATTTAGCTTAAGAACCAAGTTTGTCAACAACGCACGCCCAAAATGCATCTTTAGCATTTTCTTGCGATGGTGCATAGATAAAAAATAATATTGCAAGAGAAATTGATCTCGAGATTTCGATGTTCCATAACAAGGAGACGCTCATCTAGGTGAGTAATTTTTATTTTTTCGTTAACTAATTTATAATTTTTCCATAGTAAACACATGTCACCCGTCCGACCAATAGACGGGATAAACGCGCAAGAATCAAAACCTGCATTGCGCCAACAAGATTCATTAGGTTCTTTTTCAGTTTTAATTTCAGCTAACATAATCATGTCAATATGTTCGTTTGAGTAGTAATTTTGAGATCCGTCCAAAAGTTTTTCTTCATCATACCCCGACAATTCCAATACGCTATCTTCATTTGATAATAGTGTTAAACAGTTTTCGTTCAAAATCAATCATCAAAGGTCGATAATTTGATAAGTAGTCGCACTTATGGGCTATTACGAGAAGAATAACCATCAGGTGATTCAACTTAATAAGCGGCTCACAAGGATTTAAAACTTCATTAATAGACATGATCCAGGAGAAGTAGCTAAGTGTAGATTCATAGTAGCTCACAATAGGAGGAGCTACCGAGACTCGGATGGACAAATGCACTAAGGAAGAGCATTTATCAGAAATTCCTTGAGCGATACTTGGAGGTAACAAAGCCAAAATACCCTTGCCAAGATCATAAACCAAGGGAATATACTCATAGAGATAGTAAAATGAGCATAAAGGAGCAGAAGTGAACAAACAAGCCAGATCCCAGTTGAAAATCCAGAAACAGAGTTCAATATTGCATAAAGTAACATACAAACACACAAAAGTGCATCCCGTGAGAAACGAAAAATTACATAAATTCATTTCGGAAATTGGAAGGGTAGTTTCAAAGTTAAGAGAAATGCTCATACAAACATAATTGTAAAGACAATAGAATCCCAAGAGGGGCATAAGGTTCATGATTTTCCACTTAAAGATAAGGCTGAAGTAAGATACATTCCAAGGCCAATAACAGCATAGTAATAAGTTCTTTGCCAAGGTTACGCTCTTCAAGATGACAAAATTCAAAGCTAAACTGAGCATAACCACATACCACGAGTCAATAGCATTCACTGCTATGATTCTAGTCTTCTTTAGAATGATTCTAGTGCTTACTCTCAAACAAGAGTGAGTTTGACATCCCAAACGAGTCCGGATTTTATTGATATCACCAAGGTACATATTATTCCACTTATAACTTATACAAAAAAAATTTCCATCACAAACAATGGTCGGTTCCAGGCTGCAGACGCCTTCCATAACAAATGACCAGGCCCAAGTTTTAAGCAAAAAAATAAGATTAGATGCCCATCATATACATCATACTCATGTTCAAATAGAAGAAATTTACAAAACAAGATCCAAGTTCTATTACTACGGATATCATTCGAACCACAACACAACAACAGGCTATCTATTAAAATTGACAAACAGCAGCTAAGCCAAAACATCAGACTGCTAGTAATATCGAGAGTTCGGTTCGTGGAACAAAATGCCAAGAGGGCACAAATTTTTATACCAAAAGCAAGTATTAAAGTACATCTGCTTTGGGTTTCTATTTGTCTTGCAGTTGTTGATTGGATCTTCATCTTCATATTAATGGATTGAACAATCATCCATTGTGCACAGATCAAGAAGGAATCGAAACAAAAATCAAGATTAAGCATAGAGAAAAAGTCAACCATCACTTGCAAATGGGAAGTTCTAGAATTCAGTTCATTACACAAGGGTGAAAGGAGTTTAGATATTTTAAGGTTCTTGAGGGATAGGTTATAAAACCTAAATCCATCAGCACTCCAGAGGAGTTTATTCAAAACCTCTCGAATAATCAAGAGGAAGGATCGAAAAAAGGTGTTCAAAGACCTCATATTACATAATAGGCAATAAGGAGCTATCACACTCAGATGAAAAGATAGGGAATAGCATACCATACGAGAGAGGAAGTCTCAGATCAAGAAGCACTAGATCCAGATAGCAGGTCTCAACCTCATGACCATTATAACCACCAGATCGCATAATTGAACAAACACGATGCCAATACCAAAGGCACACAGTTCTGCAAAACCTATGCCAAAGAGGAGGTGATTCGAGGATGAGTTCAAAGAAACACATGCTTCATTTGTTTGTGCACAATTCAGTCTCATGGTGCCACACAACACTTGAGCTAAGTTTGGCTCGAATTCCTACAAATTTAATCACAAAAAACTGGTTTCTATGATTAAGATCATAGATATGAGTAACGCTCGCTAAAGACAGATAAAAATTGTTCATCTTAATGAACAAGGGCTTGTTCGTAAGGCAACTGAACAAACAAGTTAAATTATCAGCATATAGAAGACACCTGCAACTAACATAAATTCATTCCATACAATATAATACCAAAAGCCAGATCATTCTGGGATCTGTTCATTTGTGGCACACACCATCTACGAAAGAAAATGAAATAGAGGCCAGCCAGATCGTATGAGACCATGAGTTCAGTTATATCATATATATGTTCTCCATGTATTCTCAGAATCACAGGTCTTAAGTATTCATACAAAGGGCATAAGAACATAGGTAGACAAGAGAGATGGCACCTGGTTATAGGAAACTTGTTTACAACTTTCGCTTTGAGCCAGAATTCGCGAATCCTACTCAGACAGGTCCAAGAGGAATTCGTATCACCGAAAGATCGGACTTGTTCATCAATAAATCCATCAGGATTCAGTTCAAGAAGGACACCACCGGGGGTCCCTCTCGCTAATATGGAGAACCCGAGACTAGCCAGCCTCGATTTTCTCCTCTGTTGACGACGTCTCACGACGTTTGAGCCTATTACGGACTGTCTCTTATTCCTTTTCTTTTTAGCTTTGTGGACTGGATTAGTATTAGTCTGTTCTCTTGGGTTCAGAGTCAACATAACCTGTCGATTCGCCTTCGGTTGGCATGGAGAACCCCAAACGAGGTTCCCGTACCCTTCTTGTTGTGCACAATACATGGAAAGAGAACCCCTTCGCATACCAACGCCGGCTTCTTCCCCCTTCCCTTTTGTATTCCTTTGAATCATATTTCTTAAAATCATTGTCTTTTCTTTTTCTTTTTTACGTCTTTTTCTCTTTCTTCCATTCTGGTAAAGTAAAACTTCAGATCTCACACGGTATTAGTGTTTTGAGAATCGATTGAAACTAATTTTTGGATTGAAGATCCCTTTCATTTGATCCGGGATGTGTTTAGGGTTTTTTAGTTCGACGGTTTTTGGTCGATTTGGAAAGAGGATTGGGAGGCGCGTGAGGTCGCGTTCTTCATTCATGTTTAGGGTTTTTTTTTGAGTTGATTATATTAATAATCCTATTAATAAATATAATTATAAAAAAGTTAATACAAATTGTGTTTTTTAATGATATTAATACGTTCTTATGTCTTCGCTTATATTTTGTTTGGTATTATTGTGTAAGTAAGCTAATAATGAGAATCATTTAAAATAATACAAAATTATTATGTACTTTTTTTTTTAATTTCACCAATAAATAATTTCTTCACACTCATTTGATAACATTCTTCCCAACGAACACCGAACCAAATAGTTTATTTCATCCCCTTAAACTTCATTTTTCATGTTCATTATCGACTTCAATGTCATCAACAATAAATCCCGACCTACTGAACATACCTTATATTTATAAAGTAAACCTTTGTCTAAAACTTTCTAGAGATAACCGAGTTAATAAGGCCTTTTGTATCAAATATATGAACTAGACTCCTCTTTAATTAATATATATTTTTAATTAGATAAAATAAATAGGAGAGATAATCATATTTAATAACCCAATTGAGACAATCTTGTAGGCTTTCCTTTTTTCGTAATTTCCGTTACATCTCGTTGTCGCCGCCACTCACTTCTCGTTGGGAGTGTCGCCGCCACCACTCGACTCTTGCCTGCACTGCCAGGATTGCCTCGCAGCCGCAATTTCTGAACAAAGTGTTGCTTCCATCGTGCAAAAAACGGATATTACGATTATTTATTAAGATTCTGTAAAAAAATTGATTATTGAGATTGGATATTGAAAATATGAATATTGGGTCGAGTAATTTATATTTCGTATAATTACGATTTAAGTATAATGTTATTAGAAAATTATAATATTCAATTAGTTCAAATATTTCGTATAATTACGATTTAAGTATATAATGTTATTAGAAAATTATAATATTCAATTAGTTCAGTCAATTTTAGAAAAAGTAAGACTTTATTTGATGTTTTAATGACAATAAAAACTCACTTGTCCATTTAACCCTACTTTTTGCGCTTTATATAAATGTTAATCTCAATTTTCTTAAAATCTAAATCATTTTTTCCGAAACACAATAGATCAATAGTCATATTTATTTGTTTTACTTGTTTCAATATATAACAGTAAAAAAGATTAAGGTAAAATGTGAATCAATAATTTATCGAGGATAGAGACAAAAATAATGTTGCAAAAATAGAGGAGGCAAGGGAGCAAGCTCCAATGCAGAATTGCAGATATGACGATATCATATCTGACCGTATTATAAATTTATAATGTAGTAAAAGGCCAAATTTAGGAAAAGGTTAAAAAAAAACAAAGGGGGCTCTACGTTCTTACAGTACATGGCTTTTTACTTTCCAAGTCACCATAAATTTATCATTTTATTTGGTGAACATTTTGAGATTATTTAAAGATTATAATGGTATAATTATCTCGTTAATTCAAGTCGAGAGAATTAAAAAAAAGTTAGAATTACCTCGTAAAATAACCTTTTAGTAACCTCACTCAAATAACCCAGATAATTCCAAAAACTTATATTGCCTTAGTGACATATATAATTTCACCCTCAATTTCGATCATTTGGTTTACAATTTAATAGCTTATTGTAAGTTAGTTTTAAGAGTAAAGACTTCCGTTTTTAATACCAATTAAAATATATATATTCGCATCACGACTAGTAACTTTTTCATGGTGGTTTTGGATAATAAAACCGATGGAGGAACCCCACGGTCAAATTTAAATGCGTCAAAATTAAGTTTGTAAAATCCATGATTTATTTTTCAAAATTGATGTACTCTTTTCCTTATGGTAGTCATTTTATTTTGACCTAATATCGTAGTCATCCCCATCTTTGATTTTTTTTTTTGTCATTCGCGAATTTGATTCTTAATAAAGGAAAATTGTGTTATTAAAGGAGTCAAGAAACACATAATTAAAAATATTGTTTCTGGAAAAACCTCATGTAGGTATTATTGATTGTATAATGTTGTTCATCATGAATAGTTACATTCTATAAAATATAACTCATATTATACTCATAGTTTTGCCGGGCTGATATACCTTGCAAAACATTATAAAATACAAGAGAATGATCACGAATATTCATGTTGTTATGAGCATAGTGTTCCAAAGAAGGCAAGTCAAATCCACATATTATACTATGCAACAATTTATAAAATGATTGTTGGTTTCTCATGACTTCATATGAACTAAATGGTATATGCAAGAGGATAATTTTTGTTTGCTCCCAAAGCTTACAAATGGTCTATTGTAAGCTCCCAAAGCTTACAATAGAACCTACCCTACCAAGAAACCCACATATATTCGGAACTCATTGAATGTCTTATAAATGGTCCGGAAATACTCTTGCATCATCCTTAGTAGGCATATATTGCCAACGAAGAAATTATTCCTTCCACAAAGTTAGTGAAACATTCTCGTGCAATTTTTTTAATGTCTTATTTGAAGATACTCATCCACGCCGTCTACACTCAACTATAAGCCAATATATGAATGAAAGCCGTGTACTTTTGTAATGAAAATGTCAACTTTATCAACAACATATCGTCCATGGTGAACAATTGACAGATGCTCCCAACAATTGATGAGGAAGCAAAGAAACCGAGACGAATTTGCTACGATGCACACGATATATACCATTATGATATGGGTGAAAATGTTTTGTTTGAGTATGCACAACGTTAGCTTCAAAACGAACCAAAATGGTTCATGACATCGAAACAAGTTGAAAAAAATTAAAAGTGCCGAAAACTCCAAATGATCAAATGTGATGAAACTAGAGTTTAATCTTAAGTTTGAACACGTCAACTCCCACAATTGTCGCAATACTTGAAAATACGATGTTTATCAGACAAATAACTGATCTATCTGACCCATGTGAAAAGACAATCGCGAAAATTACTCAAAAAAAGAAAAAGAATGTAAAAAGTTTAAGTAATCACAAGGATGAGAGGATAATATGTTCTTTTTAATGCTACCTAGTATAAAATAAATTGTTTAGGATTGCAGGATTACTCAAAAGTTTTAATGATAACTACTATTATTACAAACAAAAACCATGGAGATATTTAAGTGTGATGGGATTTAATATTTATAAATGATGTAAAATGTCTATTTATTTGTTTGTTTACGTGTTTTGTCAAACATAATTTTTGAAAATAATTAGTTCATGAAAACGAATAACATTAAGGAATTTATATTATTTCACATCAGAACATGGAGGGAAGCCAAAAAAAAGAAGATAACGACGAGCCAACGAAGAAAATATAGCGTAAGTAGGCGGAAAAAGACAAATATAGAATGGAAGCCTCTAAATAATAAATTTGTGAAACTTAATTTCGATGGGTCTAAAATACCTAATGGCTCAGCGGCTTTTGGTTTCATTATTCGAGACCATAATGGTAAAATCGTCTCTTTTGATTATGAAAAACTTCAAGAAGTGTCGGTTTTTGAATCTGAAGCTCATGCCCTTCTAAAGAGGTTGTTAAAGTTAAAAGAGTTAGGATTATAGAAAATTGAAATCAAGGGTGATAATCTGAGTGTGATCAATTATATCATGGGTATCTGGAAACCGCCATGGCAAATAGAAATACTTATTGATGACATTACGTTTCACGTGCAGGCTTTTGAGGAAGTCTGGATCAAGCATATTTTCAAGGAAGTCAACACGGTGACCGATGCCCAAACCGCTCTTGGCCAGTTACACCTTGCTGCAAATTTTGTCATCCCTCGTGCCATCGAAGAGCTCACTCTTGTGGACTCCGTCCGAAGGCCCGTCTCAAGAAGTGGAGCTTGACTTTTCTGTCTTTTCATAAGCTAGAGGACGACCACTCAGGCTGCTATTTTCATCTCTATTAGTGCCCCGAATTGATTTCCATGCACAAAAAAGTAAAACATAAGTAAACAAATATCCTTACAATTATGATATTTTTTTTATAAAAAATTTATTTATAATGTGTTATAATTTATTAAAATTTTATTACTTATTTCAATCGGAATTAACCTAATCTTTTCCAACAATTGTTAAAACTTAATATTTTTAAACAATAAGAAATCCTATTTTGAGTAGTTTTAGGTGATACCAGAATTCCTCATAGTGTGATATCTTAGGTTTAAAAATAACAAATTTATGCTCAACTCTGTGGTCTATAGTTATGCTAAAAGTTAAAAAGAAAGGAAGAAATTCAAGAAACGATTAATTTGGGGCTTTATATGGAATATAAGACAGAGGAGCCATTGTTAAAAATACGCGTAAATTCAATGGCAGACAAGTAAAGGTTGAAAAAGATGTGGCATCCATTTTCCAATTGGTCAAAAAACAACATAACGGGCAAAATTTAAAAACAACGACCTCTTTTTGTAATATTTGCTTGGAAATGTAATACAAAAAAATCACCCCTCTGTATATCTCCATCCTCCAACTCACCAACGTTCTAATGGATGGAGACGTCAAGGAAAGGGACACTAGAAACAAATTTAAAATTTTAATAGTTTATAAATGAAAATTTACATAAAGTACCCCTAACTTTGAGAATATTGTGAAAAGAACCCTGATTTTTAAAAGTATGAAACTTTCTAGAAAAAATGTAACTTGTATGTGATTGTTTCAATTTAGTCTTTATTATATGTAGGTCAGGTAACTTGTTTGTGGCTAGGCTAGGCTGAGGCTAAGTATAAAACTTGGTATCATTACAGCTGTAAGACTTTGCATATCAACAATTAGACTTCTACTGTATTTATTTTACTGTCTCTAATCTTTTATACCTACTTCTACTCATTTGTATCCTTTAATCACTTTATCCTCACTAATTATATGATTAATACTCTAATTCAAATTTACTCTTTCCTAACTGCTGCTTTTATACTTGTCCCTTGTCTCCTAGTTACCCAATTTTTAACATTTCTGTTTTGTCTCTCTTTCTCTTCTTGCTCTTTGCCTTTATATATTTCCATAAGTGAGCCAGTAGTTGTTCTTCTTCCATCATTATAGCTCCTTGTTATTGTTCTACTTTGATCATCAGAATAACCATTTATGTGAAATCAAGCTCCCTAACATTCCAATCCACTTAATCTCTCTTTCCATTCAAGCAATTTCACAAAAAGAAGTTCAGCTGCCATGGCAGAGACATTAAGCTCTGAACTCCACCTCAGTAGCAACGGTTTTCCTTTTTGCCAATCTGGGTCGTCCACTTCACAAAATTCCCCAACTGGGTCGACTTCATCTCCTCCTAACTCGGCCTCTCCATCCTCCTCCTCAATTTCCGACTCAGTCTTAGCTCGGACACCTGACTCGCCGGAGAAAATCAGGGAGACTCATCGGCGGAGAGACACTAGCCGGCATCCGGTGTACAGAGGGGTTCGAAAGAGATCCTGGGGGAAATGGGTATCCGAAATCCGAGAGCCGAGGAAGAAATCAAGAATTTGGCTCGGAACATTCTCGACGCCGGAGATGGCTGCGCGTGCGCACGACGCGGCGGCGCTTTGCATCAAAGGTGCCGGCGCAATTCTTAATTTCCCGGAGCTAGCGGCATCACTGCCTCGACCAGTGTCTAGTGCACCTCGGGATGTTCAGGAAGCGGCAGCGAAGGCGGCGGCTATGGAGGATATTTCTCCGGCGGAATCATCGCCGGCAACGGATTCTGCAGCGCTGGCGGATGATGGCGGACCGGAGGAGCTGAGTCAGATCGTTGAGCTGCCTAGTCTTGACTGTGACTCGGCTGAGTCTAGAAGCGAGTTGGTATGGTCTGACTCGGCGGAGGGATGGTGGTTGTATCCTCCGATCGGTGTTGAAGAGGAGGCTATGGGGTTCTTCTGTGGCCACTTCTCCGATCACTTTTCTAGCTTTGAATAAATTCCTCTCCTTTTCTCTCTCCTAACCTTTTGATTCCCTATTTTTATTATTTTAGGAAAATATTTATGCTTTTTATCTTTTTTCCTTATAGTGTATAAATATCACGAGATAAAGAAATGTTTGGTTGTAAATTGTAATATAAATATTCTACAGAAAACAAGAAAAGAAAGAAGACTGTACCATATCAATGCAGCAGAATTAATCCTTTGCTAATTTTTCATGATATTTTTGAGTTTATGTGAACTACTCACTAATAGTTATGACAAAAAAAATCTGAAATTTATAAAAATGTGAAAGATAATACAACTTATTAACTTATAATTTAAAATTCACAAATCATCTTGTATAAAATTTATAAGAAAATTATATATTATGTTTTATATCTTTAATCTTAAAAATATAATCTCGTTCTACAATTTAAATTTAATAAAGTTATTTTTTTATAATGTAGATTAATTGCATACTTTTAATAATTCTCTTTAACCAAGCACCTAACCAATTATTTTTCATTTCATCATTTCACATTCATCTTTATTTTTCATCTCCAATTCAATTCAATCTCAACCTCAACTTTATTTATTATAATTTATTTTATTTTTCATCTCCAATTCAATTCAATCTCAACCTCAACTTTATTTATTATAATTTATGACCAACGGAAGAGATCATAGTCTCTAACATGGGTTGAAAATTTTCCATAAATTTCATCCCTTTAATTCTCTTGGTCCCCATTATAATCACTTACTGAACGGATCCTAAATAACCAAGCAAAAATGAAAAGGTAAACAATATTATATAATGTGGGTTTGTGGCAAAAAAGTGTTTGAAGGATCGGGGTTGTGTGGGTTTAAGGTAATTAAGTATAGATGGATTTGGGCGAAATTTTGTGGTTCTCACAAAATATTCCGAGAATAACACAATCACAATGATAGAGAGGTGATTTGTCAAAACCTTCGAATTGTTTAGGGTTCTCTCTAGCAATTTACACTTGTAACCACCGCAAACCTCTTGGCTTTCGCTCCGGTGTGTTGTGTTAGATATGTATTCACCACCAAGGTCAGAAGGAGTGTGAGCTTTCCTGCTACTAGTGTTGTGACAATGGAGAAAAGAAAATAAAACATTCATCTCACATAAGATATTGTAGTTAAGGCAATTGATGGAGCCGACTAAACATCAAAGTAGACAACTCTTATAGAACGGTACTTACTCTTAAACCATTCAATTTGTACACATTGAGGTCCACAGGGAACGGGACATGGAGGATGACAAAAGGTTTTCTTTTTCGAGAATTGAAACAAAGTTTATAAATCTTCCAATTTGCAAGTTTGGAGTACAAGGAGAAGGTGATGATGGGGTTATCTGGGCTTTTGACAAGTCTTTGCTTGAATTAACAAAAGCATGTAACGGTCAACCCTCTAAGGCAGAATTTTCTAGCATTCCATTATAGATTTGGGTTTACGATATGTCACTAGATATGATGAGAACTAAATTGCGAGCTTCAGGTCTCGCAAATAGATGTAAGACCCATTATAGTGTAGGGAGTCGGGATCGAACATGGGAAAGACGATGTCTTGCTTTGACGTATTAATTAGGAAACTAAAGTAAAGAAATAAACTAAACTAAACTAAACAAACACCAAAGATAATGAAATTAAACAAAAACTAGAAACCAAAGATAAAAAAATCTATAAACTAAAATAAAGTTAAAATGTTAGTTCGAAACCGGAAATCAAGGTATAAATAACCAACGAAACGGAAAAAAAACTCAAAAGTTAGAAACACGAGTCACTCGACCTCCCTCGGTTATTTCTCGATTGCTTCATAAAACTGTTTATAAAAAAAAGGAGAAATAAATGAGAGAGTTTGGATCTTAATAGACTCAAAATCAAATATTATATGAGATGAAAGGCAAACAATAAGGAACCATCCAATAAAGCAATAGCAAAATTCAGATCACCACGACATGCATATGAATAGATCTCAGTTAGAAATTCCACAATATAGAATGTAAGTCAAAATTAAGTAAATGACAATGTTGTTCAATTGTCACATGGTCAGGTCTTTGCTTGGCATACATCCATGTTGTCACCCACTAATTTTCACGTACCCAAGACGATGCCTTATCTTCACATCGAACTCGGCGTGGAAGTATGCAAGTTCGATTGTCACATGAAGCCATCATCACCTTGAGGAACATATATCAAAGTAATACTCCAAACACTACTATAACTTATGTAAACAAACATTCCATACATAAAATCAAACCAACGTCATAGATCAATGTAGTCGGGCTCACCATACCCTAGAATAGATAGAATTAGTCATACATACGAAATAAACTCTAAAGCTTAATTTATTATCGAAACAAAGGGCCAGTTGAGCGACTCTATAGATCGTCGAACAACCTCTATCACAAACGGCGACAACAACTCTTGGAAATTGTAGAAGAAGAAGAGGATATCTAACCTAATGGCCGAAACGCCTTATTTATATGGTCAGGGATAACTTAAAACCCTAGATCTAACTGATCCTATCTTCTATCAAGATAAGATCGAAAACTAAAAGATAATTGTCCAACGGGACGAGCCAAATGTCTAGCCCAACAAAAGGGGAAAAGGGAAAGCAGATAAGACGTCGAAACAAGTAGGTCGGGAGGGCTAGTCGAGCCACTTCATGGGCTAGAGTCGTGGGCCTGGTCTAGAAATGCTCTAGGACATACCTTGCTTCAACATGAGGTCATTTTGAGGTCACATGCAGAAGTTGTGGATGGAGGTTGAGTGAACTATAGGGTGATCGAGCAATTTTGCACATTTCCTGATGTTCTTCACTTTAATTTTGGATCTCAGTAATTTTTGCCTTGACTTCTATGACCACAGGGAAGTCCTTAGTGTGTATGAGGCCATTCTGCTATATTTGTATTCTGTAAATGCCTAGAATGCTTGCATTTGCATAAACCAACCGTTAGATCTCCAAAACCCTATGTCAATAAACCCAAAATAGGTAGGGAATGAAATAGAATGATGATAGAAAGATACGATAAAATGAGAGGTATCAAGGAACAACGACAAAAACACTTACCAAAGAGATTGTAGATTTATTGGGAGATTTTATGAGCCATGATGATGACAACTATATGACTACTAGAGTTTCATGTGAATTAGGGTTTCCTTGGATATCATGAAATCACTAAGCAGAGGCATTTTGATGACGATAAAAGGGAAAAAGATTTGGATGCTAGTAAAGTACGAGAGGCTGCCTGATTTCTGCTACACATTGGTAGAATTGGCAACGTAGAGGGAGAATGAAACGATGACTAGAAAAACGAATTTCATAATGAATATAGTGACGATTGAGAGCACCGACTTTGATGATGATAAAGGACACGACTGAACTTGTCAACTTGAGTAGAACAGGGATAAAAAATAAGGAACGAGACATCTAAAGAAGATTTTGAAGCAAATGATGCAAAGGAAAACACATTTGACCAAACAAAAAAATAGAGGAAGGGCTTCCCTAGCGCTTGAACACTTACTCGAGGAGAAGGAGGATATGAAGATTGGATACAAAGCTAGGAGGAAACAAATCTTTCCAAGAAAGTGTTGATTATACAACTACAATCGAACACAATTTCCAAAAGAAGACATGCTAGTTTTCTAATAAAAAGGAAGTGGAAGAAAATTGCTAGATCTCCAAAGCTAGGTGAGAACCAATAAACAAGTAAAGTGAAAACTAGAGGTAATCGTAAAGAGGGTTTTGTGATTGAGACATAAGAGATACAAAGAGGTGTGTTGTACAAGATAAGCATAGGTTACAATACATTGTTAGGATCGACTGGAGAGATGAATAATCTCTCTTACCGAGATAAATGAATACCATAGTTCGAGAGAAGGAGACCAAATTTCACTTTTTGATCGAAATAAAAAGTGATCGAATGAAAATGAAAAACTTAAGAACAAAATTACATTTTGAAGGTTGTTTTGTGTGGAAAGTATAAGAAAAAGAAGAAGAAGGAAGATTGTGCTTAATTTGAAAAGGAAAGATTGATACTCAAATGCAATCATATACCCAACACAACATATACTCGAGTGGTATGTGGATATTCACTTGAATTTGCGGGCGGTTCAGAGCACAAGAGAAGTCTCAAACTTTAGAGTTGCTAAAAAAATAAAGGAGAATATGAATGAACCATGGGTTATGATGGGAAACTTTAACCAAGTACTCACAACTTCTGATAAGAACGGGAGTCAAAGTCCAAAATCTAAAAGCATGGTCACATTCAGGGAGGTGTTGGAGTTTTGTCAACTGAGGGAGTTGAATTTCGAATGACCTAAGTACATGTGAAACAATGGTCAAAATGGAGATTGATTCAAGAAAGAATCGATTTAGGATTTGCTACATAAGATCGGATGATAAAGTTCCCACAAGCAATAGTGAAACACCTCTCATATACATTATCAAATCATATTCTTATTATTTTGGATGTGATTACAGAGGAGGATATGAGGAGAATTCGTTCAGGTTCAAGACCTTATCAGTTTGAATCAATGTGGTTGCAAGAGGAGGGATGTAAAATTGTGATACATAATGCGTGGGATATCCCGGTAAGTGTGAATTTAAATAATGGAATCATGGGGAAGATAGGCCAGTATGGTGTTGATCTCATCGATTTTTGTAAGACAACCTTTGGATAGACCGACTTTGAGCTAAAATAGGTAAGGGATGGAGTTGATCCAGCTACATAGAGCTAATATGACAGGAGAGGTTGTACAACGAAGGAGAATCCTAAAAGCAAAAGAGTGAGATCGTATAACCAAAGAAGAGATCATGTGGTACCAAAGGGAAAAGACAAGAAATCAAATGGGGAGAGAGGAATACTACTCTTTTTCACCAAAAAAGTGAACGAAAGACAAAAATAAAATAAGATTACAAAGCTTATTGACGATATGGGTCGAACCTAGAGATCAACAAAAGGGAAGATGGAGGTTGCAACGGCATACTTTAAGACCCACTTCAGGTCAAAAGTTCTTGAAAGGGATGTAATCCTATGGGTCAATTGATTGTACTCCGATGTTGTGAAGGAGGACATGCCCAATCTCTCCGATACAAGCGAGATCTATTGAGGCATATCCTAGGAGGATAGTAGAGTAGCCAATCCATAATGAACTTGAGGGGTTTGTTAAGGTTCCCTGTGATATATATGCATTGAGACCAAATGAGGGGTTAAAGTCCTTTAACATCATGTGTGTGACCCCCTTGGACGAAAAATAGAGATTGGAAGTGGAGTATTGGCTAGCTATTTCATGTGGAGTATGATTTATAGTCGATTTCTTGTCAGTACGATCATAAGATGGAGATTGTTCAAACTTTGTTTAGAGGGCATGCACAATATTGGTGGAGGATTGTTCGTGACTGGGTAGTAGGGTTTCATGAGATGAAAAGGTTGATTTGGGACATTTTTGCCTAGTTGCTTTGAAAAGAGAGAGGATTCAAGATTTAAGGATGTTAGGTATACAGATATCCTGATTGCCAAGGCAATTAAGAAGTTTGTATGTGTGGGGTGACTTTCTTTCATTTGGGTCAATTGCTCATCATGTTGTCATTTGTACTTGTTCTCAAAGAGTTGAGTTGCATTTTGGTAAGACTTTCAACTCGTTAAGTTACACTAGAATGAGATTTTTTTAGAAAGTGGCTTAAGTTGACTAGGCTCCAATGCTCCACCCACATTTTGAGCATGCATTTACACGGCTGAAAAGACCCACCCACAACCCTATTTTCATTTTGGCCTTGCACAAAAAAAAATACACGCAAACACCCCTCCCTTTTTTAAGAAACTCATATACTACGATGACATCTTTTGAAATCTTCAAATTCAAACTCTTCTCGATCTTTCTTCTAAAATTATCGTTTGATTATTCCTCTCCATTTTAAAAAGATATAAGGTGAAACAAAATATTCCGTACTCGAGTCAAGCCACCTCAACAAAGCCTTTTTGTTGCCTTGGAGCCATCGTCAAGTCGGGTTTTTGGGGTGACCAAGTATTGTACACAATTAGGTGAGCAATTATATTTGATAGAATTTTATGAATTTATGGAGATGTATAAGAATTATGGTAGAATTACTCTTGTTATCTCGATAGGTTTTGCCGGAACATTATCGAGTTCATCGGATTAAAAGTATAATCAAAATTATTTTGTAACCGGATCATTGTATGTACTTCCTCGTATATTAGATTGATGGGTGATGATAATTTGATAAGAAAACCAAGAGGTTTTGATGGTGATGAGTACCTTTGTGTTACAAAATTATTGTATAGATAAAATCGGTTATCAAGTAGAGTCCCCGAAAACAATTGAGTTTAGTAATGCAGTTCGAATAGGGCCTTTGGAAAAAGGTAAGCCCTTATGAAACCAAAAGGCAACATATATTCAACCTACGAATGAAGGAAAGTTTGCAATTTCGTGAACACTTAGATCAATTGAACACAATTTGCTATATTCGCGTAATATGGATGTTAAGATTGGTAATGTTGCGTCGATTCTCTTGATACCTTTGTCATCATCATACGAAAATTTTGTTCAGTCATTTGAAAATATATCAATACTCTAGAAGATGTCAGACCTCCCCATTATATAAGGGAACTACACCATAAGATGAACGAAAATATTATAGGTAATGATAATCACACATCTGAAATGGAGGCAAAGGACAAGGAAGAAGAAGGACAAAAATCGTCTTTTTTAAAGAATACTAAACCTAATGGCATCTACAATTATTATAAAGAAAAGGGATATTTGCAAAATTAATGTCAGAACAAAAGACCGCAAGTGCAAAAACTTGGTTTCCAATATTGTTGCGAAAGATGGCACAAAAGCTAAAGAAGATTTTGATCTGGTGAATAATGAACACACCTATCGTGGAATCTAAGTTTTAGGGTAGCCTATCATATATGTCCGAAGAGAGAATGGTTTGTAAGTTACAAGCAGGCTGATGATGACAATGTTTTTATGGCCAATAACTCAGTATGCAAAGTAGTTGGCATAGGCTCGATCAAGTTCTAGATGAAGGATGGTAGATTTTGTACATTGAACGGATTCAGGCATGTTCCACTCATAACGAAGAATTTGATATCACTAAGCTTGCTGACCAATAAGGTTTTTTTTTGTTTCAAAGATGAGGCGGAGTTTTGAATTTCTACAAGGGTTATGATGTTTTTCTAAGTTGTGGTATATGGGATTTGGTCATATGGGTGAAATAGGGATGTCAATTCTATCAAAGGAAGATCTTGTGGATGGTTACAACAAGATCAATTTTGACTTTCGTGGACATTATAATTTTGGGAAGCTACATCACAACAAGTTTATCAAGGGTATTTACCGGACAAAAGACACACTCGATTACATCCATTCGGATGACTGGGGTCCGTTTAACGTCTTGTCTTCGGGAGGTCACAAGTATTTATTGACCATCAATGATGATTTTTCAAGTAAATTTGGTTATTTCTCATGGAAAACAAAGATGAATTTATCAAGACCGAATTCTTAAGCTAAAATGGCGAGCTCTCTTTAATGAGTGGAATACGCTAGTGGAAAATCAAACTAGGAAGAAGGTCAAGAGGCGGAAAACTTGTAATGGTCGGGAATTTTGTTCGTCTAAGTTTGATCAATTTTGCAAGGATGCAGGGATTGCTTGTTACACACAATTAGATACACACGGGAAAAAATGGTGTATTTAAAAGGATAAATTAGATGTTACTAGTGAGAGTGAGGTGTATATTCTCTAATGCATGTTTGGATAGAAGATTCTAGGAAAAGTTAGTGACTATATCATGCTATTTGATAAACCGTAGGTCTCACGCTAGCATAACTTATCCTTATGAGGTGTGGTCGGTTAATCTTGTTGGTTATTTTGATATTACGGTTTTTGGTTGTACAGTTTACTATCATGTTAGTGAAGGTAAACTATAGCCTCAAGAAAAGAAATGATTTTTTGTAGGTTATGTAGATGGTGTTATGGGATATAGAGTTTGGTCTCCATAAGAGTAGAGAGTTATTAAGAGTGTCATTATTGATAAGTAGGTGTAGATGCAATGTTTTTCTTAGAAAGAAGAGGAACATCTACAACCAGAAGTTAAGATACTAGAATCTCCATTACCAAACAATCAACCACAAAAAAATTTCGTCAAAGATTAGCGTATGATTGCTCAAGGAAAGTTGGATTTAGGCCTCCTCAAAGGAATGATTTTGAGCATATTGTTGGTTATGCTTTGTAGGTTGATGAAAAGATGGATACTCATGAATCATCCACCTACAAAGTTGTATTTGGGTTGATTTGAAGTTGTAGAGTGGTTTATTGAAATGGAAATTGAGACGGAGTCACTTCATAAGAATCATACTTGGAAGTTAGTCATACCACCTACATAGAGAAACATTATTACTTGCAAATGAGTTTTCAAGAAAAATGAAGTGACAACAACAGTTGAAGGGGTACAATATAAGGCTCGATTGGTGCAAGAGGTTTTCATCAAAGAGACATATTGGATTACAATGAGATTTTCTCTTTGGTAGTCATGTATACTTACATCATATTGTTATTAACAATGGTGGAACATCATGATTTAAAGTTCAAACAACTTGATATGATAACATCTTTCTTACATGAAGAACTAGAGAAACAAATATACCAGACTCAACCAGATTGTTCCCAAGTTCCAATGAAGGAAAATTATGTTTGCAAGTTGCATAAGTCTTTATATGGATTTAAGTAGTCTTTGAGGCAATGATACAAGATATTTGACAATTATACGATAGATATTGGTTACAATATGAATGCTTATGATTTTTGTGTATACTAAAACAAGTGGAAGGATGATTCTCTCATCTACATAGTCTTGTATGTAGATGACATGCTAATAATTATAAATAGTAAGATTGATGTTTAGAAGGTGAAAGATCTTCTATGTGTTGAGTTTGAGATGAATGATATAAAATCTAGGAGCAAATTGAAAAATTCTAGGAAAAAAGATTCTAAGAGACGTGGTAAAAAAAAGCTCTTCCTATCACAAAAAGGTTAGTTGAAAATGAGGTGTCAAGATTTGGAATGTCATCAACCAAACTATTGATTCACCTAGTGTTACTAACATCTATCTTACAACTTTATTTTCACCCCAAACAGATGAGGAGAAGGAGTATATGTTACAAGTCCCTCATGTCAACGTAGTAGGGAGTTTGATGTATGTTGTGGTTTGCACCAGAACATATCTTGCACATGTTGTTAGTATTGCGAGCAAGTTCACGGGAAAACCACGAAAGGAACAATATAAATCTGTGAAGAGGATTTTCATGTACGTTATAGGTATATCTAATATTGGCTCGATTTTGGGATGATACACGGTGTTTGGTCGCAAGATACTTTGAGTCTGATTATGATAGAGATGTTGACAATATAAGATTTATGGTTGTATATGATTTCACTCTTGGTGGTTTTGTTGTGAGTTGGAACACGACCTTACAATCTTTGGTTACCATGTCTAACATAGAGGCAGAGTATATGCATGTGACGAAAGCATCTAAAGAGGGTTTTTGGTTCTAGTTAGTGATTTGAGCCTACATCATGATTAAGCTATCGTGTATTGTGATAGTTTGAGTGCAATTTGTTTGGTCAAGATCCATGTTCATCATGAGAGGATTAATAATATTAACGTCATGTATCATTTCTTGAGAAGTGAGAAGAGGTCCAAGATGAAGAATGTTGGTATTGTTAATAATCCTATTAATATGTTCACCAAGTCTGTACCACGCAACAAGTTACAATATTGTTTGGACTTACTAAATGTTGTAAGTTGTTAAGTGCTGCAATATAGGTGCACATTTGAATATATGAGTTAGTTTGGGCATTAATGTCTTAATGCATTTAGTATGTTTGTGAAGATTTAAGTTAATATGAAATTTTTTTATATGTTTTAAATATCACACTTCATAAATTCAGTCAGGAATTGAGGGGACGTCTCCCTCACCTTGTTTGGTGGTCACGTATGTGAACACACGTATATGTGTGAGTTTTGTTATGATGTAGGTAATGTGATATTCGCTCACTTGCATAGTATGTCATGTAAAGTTGAAGTATGTCAAGTCTGCAAAATGTTTTAAGGTTGTAAAATAAATGTAAATTATGTAATTTGTTTGAACTAATTATCAAAATACGTTTTTTTGGCATGTGTTGTGCTCCTTATGAGAAGGTATATGACCTATAAAGATGTTATCAATGTTTGCATTATATCCATTTTATTTTTAATTTTTAAATATAAAATCATTAATATATTTTTTTTACTTGTGATGTACATTTTGCATGAAAACATCCGGAATAATTTTATAAACAAGGTACATGTGTACTAGATTAATTTTCAATCCGTTTTCGTTTTCGGTGTTACAACCAAACTGGAATAAAATTCAATTTTTGTTTCCCTCGTATCAGGTGAGCTATTTATTTCTTTAAGCATTTCCAATTTCAATACGGGTTAGTCTAATTTTGATGTCCAAAATGACACAAGAACAAAAAGACAAGGCATGTAAGTGATCATAAATGAAAACACTCAACTAACTTATTTTCTTCTTTGATAATTTATTTGATTTAATATTATGTCGGGAGAGTTGGTATTTCTGATTTTTTTTTTTTTGTTTTTTTGTTTATGTATGAAGAAAATCACTTGTTTTTCCAAAAAATATTCAGGATCGATCTGGTGATTGGCATTATAAATCTTATTACAAGTTGAGAGATTTATGTCATTGACGACATGATCTTTGGATTTTATGCTTTAGAAAAATGAAAGCTTAGGGTTTTAATAATAATTTTTATTTTGTTTTTGGTGAAACTAATGTAGATTGTTATGTATCACTTACTAGGTATAATTCTTCGTCGATCAAACACTTAATATTAATAATTAGAATTAGAAAACTGCCAAATATAATAGTATCGTTTGCTGATAGGCTAGGCTTTTTATATGAATCGTATTAACATTTTATTTGCATGGGTCTTTATTTTAGTTGAGACAAGCTAATCATCATTAAGAAGTGTAAAATGTCATCATTAACAAAAGGTCAATGTCAATGACGAGAGTAAAAGGAGAGTAGATATTTGTGGAGCAAACGAAAGCTAAGGCATAACAAATTGAGGCAAGTATTTATGTTTATGCAATTATGGTATGTGTTCCGTAGACGGAGTCGTCGCGTTGAGCAGAGAGGTGTGGAACTATTACGGGATTATAATCTCATAATAATTTTAATAATCTAAGTTGAATTGAAATTTAAAATTTTTTTATTAAGATTATGATCCTAATAACCCTTGATAATCTCCTTTAATCGAACACGCTCAATATCATAGTCTGTCCGCATCAAAACTTCGGCTTTTAGAGCAATCACATTGAGTTGGAGTTAAAAGGAGTGTATAATATTGAGATTCCGAGCGTGTGATTAAGAAGTGGTAGAAGATTTAAAGCCTCGCCTTGACTCAATTGTGACTAAGGGACATTAAGGGAATGTCCATTTAGGTACGAGTGTAGTCGCGTGGATGATGAGTAGTCAATAATACATTGGACGTTTAGGGGTATTATACGAGTCGAACGAGTCGAGCAGTGGCATGTTCAAGCTCAGCTCGTTTATAAACGAGCCGAGTCCGAGCCGAGTTTTTGGCGACCCGAGTCCGAGTAGCTCGCCTAAAATAATGCTCACATAGTGTTATTTTAACCGAACGAGTCGAGCCTTGACATGCTTAAGCTCGGCTCGTTTATAAATGAGATGAGCCCGAGTCGAGCTTTTGACAAGCCGAACGCGAGCCGAGTCCGAGTAGCTTTTCTCATGTAACAGCCCTATGAACGCTATATTGTGTATTTCTCGTGTGAAGACTTGAGGGAGACTCGCAAGTTGAGTAAGGAGAACAAAATGACTTGGGACTTGGGAGCATGTCATGTCAACAATGAAATGAGTTAGTTGTCTTAGTATTTTATAAATTCTTATAATTTTCATCCCAATAAGTCTCATAATTTTCATAATACGCCCTTACCGCAAGAACATGCCTAAAATCATCGAGATGGATCATGGGCAATCCTCCAAACTTACAATATTTTATTACTTAATCCATTTATTATGTCAATACTAAAATATTTTCTCGTACAATGAAAAGAGAAGCCGCCCAACTTGCGTGACCAAATAATTGATGATTGTAGATATGTACATAATTTATTGGGTCATTTGAGTCTTGAGAACATGTAACAGATAATGATTTAAATGCGGCAGTTACTGATTAATCATAATTAACGACTTATACAAACAGTGACACAGTGGTCACACCGGACACTTGGATTCTTCCAACCTTGTACACAACAATCATGCTTCTCATAAACTACAAATACTGTACTAAATCGAAATTTTTATAATATCATTAGAATTTGGTATGGTTTACTAATGATAAGATTAATATAAGAGTAATCAATCATTAAGTAACCGCTTGTCTTAGTAAACCCAAGCCAAACACGCCAAGTATCTGATACGTCCCATTAAGGTGTTATATGAGCCGAGCATTTATATGCCTACGTTCAACTCATTTGTAAATGAGGTTAATCCGAGTCAAGCTTAAATTTTATATGAGCTTTAAAATGGGTTTGTATTCAGTTCGTTTAGAAAGTGAACGAGTTCGAGCCAAGGTTTTAACCATCTGATCCGAATAACTCACCTAAAATAATGCTTCTGTAATATTATTTTAGTTGAACGAATCGAGTATGAACTGAACCTAAATTTTCTACAAGCTTTAAAAATATGTTCATACTCAACGCATTTAGAAAAAATACGAGTTCGAACCAAACTTTTAACGAATCGTACTAAGGCCAAACACAATTAAGTTATCTCATATAACATTGATACCTATACGTCTATATTCACTAATCATGGACAAGTAATTGTTTTTACTATTTTAATTATTTTTCCTTTTTGTCTTCTCTTTTCATACCTTTAATCATCTCTTTTAAATTTTAATCATGTTACGAAGTGTTTGATTTTGGGCTCTTCTGTTTCCATTCTTCTCCCGGTCACTACCCTATAAAATATAAATGACAAAATTCATTGATATTTAACAATATTCAACTCAAGAGGGCTTTTTAAGTAACTCTTATATACTATCAAGGGTAGAATAAAATAGAGAAATTACGGACGTTCTTATATTTCAGATTTTTTCAGATTATAATCAAAAAAAATTTAAAATCTTTGGATGATGTCCCGAAATTTTATAATTTTTCGAAATATGTTTTTTTTATCATTTATAATTAACATTTTGAGAAAAAATAACTATTATTTACTATTTATAATTAATAGTTATTTTAAAGTAAAGATAACTTCTTAAATGGAAATTTTTTTTTTTGTGTTTCCTTAAAATGTTAATAAATGAACTTATGAATCATAAAAGGGGTATAATTTAAAAAAAGTATAAAATTCGGGAACGTCATCCAAACTGAAAAACTTTAGTGTATAATCCAAAGGGTGTAAAGTACAAGAATACCAATCAAAATTTCTCAATAGTTAAAAATAAAATATTTTATTTTGTTGAAGAAAAAACATGTATATACATATAAGGAATGAAAGACGATCCTATTATGAAGATATTCTTGTTTTTTTATAGATAGGCTATTAATTAAATAAGGAGGAGATAATATTTATTCTAATCTAATATATAATAATATTTTTTTTAATACATCCCGTAAGTTGAAGCTCGAAGATCTTGAGCACCCAAGGTTGTCCCGGAGTTTTTGTGAAAATATCCAACAATTGACCTGCAAAATGAAGATGATGTGAGACGATTGACCGACTTGTACTTGAATCCAAATAACATGACAATCCACCTCTATATGTTTCATCGTTTATGAAATATCGGGTTGTAAGCAATGTGAAGAGCCACTTTATTGTCACACTATAAATGAATAGCTTGTAGAAAAACAGTGCCAAATAAAGGTAGAGAGGTCAACCATATGAGTTCACAACTTGTAGATGCCATTGCAAGAATTTTTTACTCTGTAGATGAGCGAGATATTATTCGTCGTTTCTTTGTTTCCATCTTATTGGTGACACTAAAAAAAAAAAAAAGTTGGCGTCCGCATTGTGCCGACACAAAAGGTTGATTTCCCGTCGCAAACAGTCTTTAGCGTCGGCATAGTGAGGACATTGACGTCGACGTAATTGTTTTTGACGCAAAAGGTATTTTGCGACGGGACTAGCCATCGTATAGTAGTTTGTGTAGGATCCACGACGGCATACCACAGACGCAAACATTTTTCTCCAACGGCACCTATTACACCATTTGCGACGACCCTCTAATTCTAATTTGCGACGTCCGTCGACATCGGTAATATTCTTCTGTCGCCCATACCAGTATATGTGACGATCTTTTGCAACAGGAATACCGTCGCATGACTTTTGCAACGGTGCTGCGACGGGATTTTTCCATCGTATAGGTCATTTGCCATTTAATAAACTAGAAGACTTTTTAACACAGAAGTATTAGGTCCGGGTTATAAAGTGTGTATTTTTTTAAAAAAAACAAACAAACAAAATGTCCATATTGTCCCATTCGACACTCATCAATATAATTTTTCTCCTTACTCCAACGTTCTCAGGTGTTCTCTGCCTTCTCCTATGGTTGGTTTGTTCCGACTTTTTGGATCTTGTTGACCTTTGGGGTCATTTTTGTTGTGTTTTTCTTTTAGTATTAGCTTTTTGCATGACGGTTTTTATGTTTGTTGACTTTCGGCCTCGCGATACACCAAGTATGTTTTGGAGTAGTCGAGCTTCTTACCTTCCAGATAAAAAAAAAATTATCATTTTCTTTTTTCCACATATCATTGCATATTTTAAATTTAAAATTAACTACAAAAATTTCATCTATATTAAATTGATCACGTACTTCTCAATCTAATATGTTAACTAATAATGAGAAGAGTTAATTAGATCAAAAGGTCAAATTTTAAAACTAAATTAACTAAGAAAACTAATTATATGATAAATTTGGCTAATTGTATAAGTCCGCTATCAATTCAAAAAATGCTATATATACTGACATCGTTATACTAACTTTAAAAAAACCTCGCAATCTGTCAATTTGAGCCGGAATCCAATTTATTTAATTATATTTAAAAAATAATAAATAAAATAAATAAATAAAACTAGGCATACGTCCTTGGTGCCTAAATTGAAAAAAAAAAAATTTGTTTATTTATAATAGATTCATTTATTTTATTAAAAATAATTATTTATTAAGTGTTTTTAGCAACTTTTGTTAAACATAATCTATCTCTAGGCGGTTGAATTTTTATTTATAAATCTCACCCACAACTATCCTTTTTAACCTCGTAAACTCCCTCTAACGAACAGACCCTATATCGCTTGCATTATTATGTACGGGAAAAATCTATAAATTAAATGAGCTCAATTTTTTTATATTCTTCGAACATCGTTTGACGTTGAAGATGAATCTAATGTTAATTATCATGTGATTTCATTTACTACTAATCATCACGACCACCCTCTCGCTTTGAAGATTATGACAGTAACGTCACTTCTATAACAAGTTGTCTTTGGTTGGGATGATTGAAACTCGTGCATTTGACCAAGTTGTTACTAAAAGTGTGTTTGTTAGTAGATTAGATAAGGTTATTTTAGATTATAATTTGAGGATTAATTTTATTGACATGTTAGATTGAAGATGAAAATTTTAAGGGAGATTATAGGGAAGATTATTAGGGATTAAAAATGGCTCAAAAATAATCTCCTTTCAGCAAGATTAAAGGAGATTAATTTCTTTTAATTATTATAGATTTCACGTATACCCTCACATATACAAAACCTAACACAAAAAAAAAACCAAAAGGAGCTCCCAAAAATCATGTCCTGCTATTCTTTTTCTCTTGCCTTCTTCAACAATCTCCACTGCCTGTCAATCGTAACCGTCTACCCTAAGGGTCCTCTCCGATCACCTCATTGGTTTATCAAGTCATCAATTTGTTCTATTAATCGCTGATCATTGGCTTGATCTCGATTTCACATGTGCGATGATCCTGAGGGTGAATTTATAAATTTCTATTAATTAAGCCCATTACAAAAATTCTTACCAAACCGCCCATCTAAATTATCTTAAATTAATTAATCCCTAATAAATCCTATGTAAAATTTTAATCTCTTTAAATTTCCATCTAAATAATCTTCAAAATAATCTTAATCTACTGACAAACACGCCTTAACCCTCGCTCGTGGAAGACTATGCAATATGAAACCCAAGCACTTGAAGATAATAATATGTTGGATATCATGCCCTTGCCTCCTCGTAAACGTGTTTTAGGACGTAAGTGGGTTAAGCAGTCCCGGTTCAATGATTTTAGAGGTCCAGTCCAATTACATTAAAAAAATTAAAATAAAAAGGCCTATAATTTAGAAGGAGATAAAGTGTAATCTAGAAAAAAAATACTAAATGGGGGCCTCGAACCTGAACCTCACGCAGAAGGGAAACACTCTATACCAGTTAGGCTACTAATACATTGTACAATCTATCTATTTTTGTTTATAATGTGGCCCCAACAATTGTGAGGCCTTGTTCAACATAACAGAACAGGTTGCACCGGCTCCGAGCAGGCCTGGGGTTAAGTACTTCTCCGGTAAGTGGTTAGAACGGTACAAGGTTCGCTTGGTCATATTTGATAATCAGTAAATCGAGAGAATTGACTACACCGAAACTTTTACAAACTATTCAAAATAGTTGATTCACTCTATATACAACACGAGATATTATTGATAAATTTACTTATGTTGAATCTGCCAAGGAATTACGGGATAAAATCTTGGAAAAAGTCGACATGTCAAATTTTCTTTTTGTTCAGATTGATAAAGATCTTAGTAATTTAAAACAAGAAGAATGCTAGTTTGGTTGTTGATTACAACAAATATTAAAATGCAAGAAAATGTCTATTTTTTATTCTTTTTTGGGTGACTAGGGGTGAATGCCTAATTATGTCCAAATTAAGCGATATAGTTTCACAAATTAATATGTATTATTGGTGCCTAGCTATTAATATATTTGATTCAAATAAATTGTGAGTCAATGTTAGCTAGTGTAGTTAATTAATTAAATAAGAAAATGTACGTAGTGCCATATATATATATATACTTTTAAGTTTTTAGTGTGGTAAGGTATGATACGATAGTCGATATGGAATAGACATATTCTCCTTGATGATTCTTAATCACCTTCAATGATTAATCAAACTTCAATTATTATAGATGAAGCTTAATGCATACCATCAATTAAACAATGATGAAATGGGTAAATAAGTTCCTTTTTAAATTTGTGTACTATTAAGGCTTATAATTAAATTGATTAAGATTTATATTTAAATTGATTGATAAAATAAGCTTCTCTTAATTATTTATAAAAATTAATTAAAAGGCTTAATTGGGCCAAACCCAATTTATTTAAGCCCATGTCCTATTAGGCCCTCCCACCCGCCCTTTTATCAACCAGACTAATTGAACTTGATAATATATTGTTATTTTTTTAAAGTTATTCTTAATATCTACTTACACCAGCAACGTCGAAGTGAGTTACACAAGCTTCGAGGTACACAAGTTACGTCGAAATACACAAGGCTCGATTTACGTCGAAATACAGAAGTTACGTCGATTATACAAAAAATTGTAATTACACACTACCTCTTTTGATTTACACAATTTGTATCGATTTACACAAGTCGTATTGATTTACACAAGTCGTATCGCCTTAAACAAATCGTTTGGATTTACACAAACACTACCGGTTTACACAAATCAAGCCCATCGAGTTACACAAGTCAATCCCAATCGAGTTACACAAGTCAAGCACAATTGAGTTACACAAACACTATCGATTTACATAAACACTATCGATTTACACAAGTCAAGCACAATCGAGTTACACAAATCAACCCAATCGAGTTACCCAAACCTAACTCAATCGAGTTATACAATACAACCCAATCGAGCTACACAAGTCGAATCCCAAATCGACCGAATCGAGTTACACAAGTCGAATTCCAATCGACCGAAAAAAGCAAAAATCTTATTATTAATTTAATGGCGATTAGTAGAACATAAATAAAATGAAAAATAAAAAGCCAACTTAATTATATAGATGTTCACTCAAAAGATATACTCATTGAAGGAAAGTAATCAAAATACATACTTGTTAAAGGAAAGAAATTAAAATACATACTCGTTGGAGGAAGGAAATAAAAAATCAACTTATTATTAATTTAATGGTTAGAAATAAAAAGCCAACTTACACAAATCTTGTACACAAACCTGTCCAAGAAATCCGCCATTAAAGCAGAAAACAATAAACTCAATCGACATGCTTCATATTTCTCGTACCCCGATATGTCGCCTCATATTCAACACTATATCACTTCACACTTTCAGATCCACTAAAACTCCTTGTTGCTTTCTGTAGATAAATCAACTGTTATATTATGGGTACAAATCCATACAGTGGAATGGAGCGTACTAAATTTGAAGATGGAAGTTGGAATGAGGGTTACGGTAGGCGAGACGGAGATGAAGACAAACGAAGGTTGCGGCAGGCGAGACGGAGACGAACAAGGGCTGCGGCAGGCGAGACGGAGACGAACGAGGGCTGCGGCAGGCGAGACGGAGACGAACGAGGGTTGCGGCAGGCAAGACGGAGACGAACGAGGTTGCGGTTTTAATTTGCTAGGGTTTTGGGTAAGCTTTTAATATTTGGTTTATAAAAAAACTTCAGAGCCTCATTCTTCTCATTAAACACCGTGAAACAAGTAGTATATAAACTATGAGTATTTATATGGATCGTCAAATTTCACATTTCGATTGAATAGATGAAGGTATGTAATAGATATTAACATTTGTTGTGAATTTGAAAATCAAATAACACCTCGTGGTTACTCGTGATTTTCAATATGAAATCAAATGTCAAAGTCGTGCATATCAAGCAAAAGATTAGGTTTCTCACACCCGTTATTTAATCATAAATGTCCATCTAAATCAATCTAACGGTTATTAAGAGTTCATATTCCTTACCGTAAAATAACTCTCTACGTAATCCTAACTATATATATATATATATATATATATATATATATAAGTTTGTTTTTATTTTTTAAAGAGATATATGTGATATATTAATATTTATATATAAATATTTTTATAATAGGCTTTTATTATCCCCTGCGAAGTTAGTAGTACTTAAAAACAAATGATCAGAGTCGCTGAAAGTATTAGTGCTAAGATTGCATATTTTTCCATCTCGTGAAAAAGAATGGGCTTTGCAGCAAGCTATAATGGGCTTGGGCTGCTACCCAAAGGTTTGCATTTCTTTTTGTGTGGTATGTGCTGACTTTGATGGATCTCTTATGCCTTCTAATCGATGTGGGACTAAATTCTGATGCACCGGTTTAATATTCGATTTCTTGGGATAATTCTTATCCTGTTGGGTCCTCCTTCTCTCCATTTGTATGTATGGAACATGAAGTCAAACTCTTTCTCTGAAACCAACAAAGCTGATTGTTATATATTTTGTTGTGCTCAAAAGTCTTCCAAATACGGTGATATAAAAAGGTAACAGTTCCAGCCATTACTTCTTACCTAAAAACGGTGGATGACCCAACTTCTTTCACGCATCTTTCTTTCTTATTTGTTGCACGCAATTTCTTTTATTTTCGTCTTGGATTACTTGTTATTTTGTTTGTTGTTTTTTTTAGTTATTGTCTATAGTTTGTTTGATTCGATCAATTAATATTGTTCTACTCGGATCGCGTACTTCGTAAATTATTTATTAGTCGCTTATAAATATATCGGGTTTAAATTATAAATTTTGGTAAAATGAGTTTATATTTACCCCAGTTTGGTTGTAACTCCGGAAATGGAATGAAAACGAATATAGTCCATATATGTACTTTGTTCATGGAATCATTTCGGTTGGTTTTATGCAAAATGCAATTGCTTTCCCTAATTTGTTACCCTACAGGGTATTAAAACTAATCAAATTCTACTACAATTAGTTCAAACCACAAGAAATGATTTCCAACAACTTCATGAACAAGGGTGTACGTATGAACTAGATTCGTTTTCATTCCGTTTTCATTTATAGAGTTTAAACCAAACGAGCCCTTAATGTGTTTGATTAAGTAAATGGGCATGCGCTGAACTTCTTTTTAATCCAACCTGACTTGAGCTCAAATAGCTCGGTTTATATAAATCTACTGAAAATTGATTCACTTACTTATTTTTCTGTACTGTAGAGATGTTATTCGAGTTGAATAAGCTGAGCTTTGATATGATCATGTTTAACTTGTCTAATTATATTTGGGGTCGTTATTTGAGGTATCTCGATATTTCATCGAGTTTAACTTTTCCATTTGTTTCTCTGCCTAAAATAGTGTGATACACAAGTCCTCCTACAATGACGAGAGACCTCAAAGTTTATAGCCTTAATTTATAGAATTAAAAACCAGTGAAAATAGACAAAACAAAATAAATAATTGACACTAAATTAAAATAAAATGATAACTAAAAATACATAAACTAACTTGAAAAAAGATAAACGGACTAAAATATCTAAACTAACTCGAAATAAAATAAATTATTTAAAACACATAAACTAACTTCAAAATATAATAACAAATAACTGAATAGAAAAATAATAAAAGTATAATAATAATAATTATTATAATATATTTTTTATAATCATTGGGATAGGGGCAATAAAGATCTTCTATATCACTCATATTTGTATACTTTGTATCTCCTTTACGTGATGGGTGGATTTCATATTGTTTATTATTTTTCTCGTAAAACAGTAATATTTTAATCCCTATTTATTTAGCTTCATCCAATCACTAAAGAGGGATACATGTAACAGTGTTACAGAAGATCTTAATTGGATAGGGGGTGGACGGCTGATAACGAATCATGTTCCATGACCCTCATAAAATCCTATGAAGATAAATACGCAATAATCTCAAGTTCGATTTTATGTTTTTTTTTCATTTGATTTAGACTTCGTGAAAACTACAAATTATATAACATTTACATACCTTAAAAAATACTATGATTTTTTTTCATTTCCAATAAGAAATATCGGGAATACCAATTTCCTTAAGGCGTTGTAATGTGAACGAAGATAGTTTTAGATCACAACATTTATACGCGTCCAAATTTAGTCAAGCATAAAAATATATATATTTATATATAATTAAAACTAATATTTTATCGAGTTAAACTTGAACCAAACTCGGGTTAAGGTTATGAACGATCCATAACGAATCATGTTCCATGACCCTCATCATCTTATGAAAAGATAAATCCGCAATAATCTTAGAAGATATTTTGACATTTTATTTTCTTTTTATCAATTTAGACTTTTGTGTAAACTAGTTATATATCTTACCCTTTTTTACATACTTATAAAAATAATACTATGAGTTTTTCATTTCCAACTTCCAACTAAAAAACATCAGGAATATCAATTTGTAAAGTTAACAAAGATAGGGAACATATCTTAGATCCAACATCTAAATCAAGACAAGTCCAAATTTAGTCATGATTAAAAATATATTTATACATGGTCCTGTTTGGTATGGTCCTGTTTGGTAGATCTAAAATTATTGGAAATGAAACTGAAACTAAAGCTAAAACTTAAACTAAAAATGTGAATGAAGATAAAAAAGATGAAATGAATTATTTTAATTTGATGTTCGTTTAAAAGGAGAATGAAGGCATGAAAATTAATTAAATTATTAAAAGAGGCTCAAGATTAGAAAAATCATATGTTAACATTTTGATGTAATTTGTAGTGATCAAAATGAATAAGCAGGTTTTTCTTAACGTTTATGTGGGCATGATATACTGTATTTTGCATCAAAATGAATCAGTAGCAACATATCATAGTACTCGATTATTTTGAGTTTTTTTGACCAGCTTGAAAATGTTTGTGGTGCCATCTGTATGCAATAATCTTTTTTGTCCAATTGGGAGTTCAATGAAAGACCACTATACAGAGACCCTACGTTGATGGGTCATTATGTCAACAACAATGCTCAATGCCTAGTCTGAATGTAATCAAAGAGTAGCACATAAACTCCAGTATTGCTAGAAAGCACACGATAGTAATTAGTGATTATCTCAAAACTAAGGATCGAAATCACATTCCATGTGCAGCAAAAAAAAAACAGAACTATCTCCATGTCCTCCAAAAACTAAGGATCGGAATATAAGAATCTAAAAATGTATGTAAATATGCTAAGGATCGAAATCACATCCCATGCAGCAATAAAGTTTCAACAACAGACATGCAGAAATTCAGCGTAATATATGCAGAAATTCACACACAACAGTGACATAAATTAGGCTATTAACACCATAACCAAATCATTTAGCCAATCTTTTACAAATATATATGTATTTAGTTCCAACTCAACAACATTCCAATGGAAGAGAACGTCAAATTATGTGTTACAATTTTCCTAATATTGCAAAATTGGATTAGGACGTAACTAGACCAAACCTGGAATAGCTTCTCATGATTCCAAAGCACACCCCATCACCAGATCTCTCGCTATCATTTTGAAGTTTAAAAGCGAAGAGCTCTATAATGAAAGCTAAGCCACCAATAAATCCATGTTCTCTCAGATATTTTATCAAACACCTAGAGTGCAGTCCCAAACATGTGTGCGTTGTCAAATGGAATCCACTGACCATGTATATATCATGAAACTCGAATCTATAAACAAAAGTGATGCATTGATTCCATAAAGTTTTGTAACTATGATGATTTTCAACCATTGAAATTGAAATTAGACAAACTTGTGATTGTTAGCAGACTAGTGAGACTACCATGAAAATGGTGGTTACAAGGTCGAAATTGATATTGTCGTGATGGTTGTTGACAAACCCGTGAGCGAAACGCGATTACAGGGAATTGAAATTGAGCGGTATCAACACATCGAAGAGACTAATATGGAAACGGTTGGTCTGTGAAGAAGCGAAAAAAATCGACGAGGAATTAGTGAATTGTGAGAAAAGAAGATAAGTGAAGAGAGAAATTACGAGGGTAGAATTGTGAATGAAAAAATAAATCCTTCAACCTTCATATCTATCGGTTGAAATAACTTTTAAATTTCATTCGATCTTTCATCCACTTTAGTCGACATTTCATTCCCTCAGTTTTGGTACCGAACAGTAGTTTAACAAGCTGAAATCTATTTCAGTCGAATTAAAACTGATATTTTTCAAGTTAAACTTGAACCGAACTGGAATAATTGGACTCAACGGAGTCCGTATAACAAAAAATCATTATATGTCTTTCTAGGTTTATGTGAAATGTGAATGACCCATAAAAGAGTCTTGGTACAGAGGCCAAAACCTGATTTCAAGCAGGACAGTCTGCTGTTTTCTTTTTCTTTCCTTCTTTTAATGTTAAGGACAGTACTGTTTAGACTTTAAATGCTGTCGTTGGAACTGCTTACCCAACTTCTACATTTTGTGTAATTTGCATGACATCATCTCTATCATAAATTTCACCTAAAATCGCACATTATATAAACTATTTCAATTTATCACCCATTAGGTCCCTTGGAAATTAGGATATGAACCGCTCTAAATATTTTTTTTGGTTTTCTTTTAAATTATATTTTTACTCCTAGGTAACCTTTTCTTAATTTTATTACTGTATACATTATCAGTTATTAAAGAATTAAACTTTCTTATTAATTGTCGACATTTAAACACTGTTATATTTCCTTCTTAATTAAAACACAACAATTTAAACGAAAAATATATGGTTTGAATTAGATTACTTTCATTTTTAGCTACAACTTCTAATTCGATTAGATTTTATATTTATTTAAATTTCGTTATTTAAAAACAATTAAAACAACTTCTACTTAATATTTATTGTAATTACAATTTACAAATACGATAATCTATGTTTGGATATTTATAATTTAAAAATATATAATAGTTTTTGAAAAATAAATAAACCATATAAATTAGATCATTGAAACAATGTAAGAGAATTAAAATAATTTCAAATAAATATTTAATCACCGAACCCCATCCTATTTTTTTTCTTCACCAAGTAAAAGAAAAAGAAAGAAAAACACCTTTTGACAAAAATGTCGAGTGAAAATCAAGAAACCATGATTCCACAAAAAAGAGAGGCGTGAACTGATATTAAAATCGATTTTTCATTTATAAATAATTAATAAAACGACAAATATAGATAATGCCATTGCCCGTGAACAATCTATGATCTCAAAAGTTTAGACGAAGAAGAGCATATTCAGGAAGGAGTGAAGAATGAGGACTCCAACGGATACTCAATGTCTGAAGCTGGCACTTTGGGTAATTTTGCTGTTCTCCGCCATAGCTTCTGCGGATTATGTACGACCCAAACCCAGAAAGAACCTGCAGCTTCGATGGATGTCAAGGGATTCTTCACAGCCCCAACAGGTCCATTTCTCCCCCTTTTCTTTTCAATTTCTTAGGGTTCTTTGAATTTGATCCTCCAAAAACCAGGTCTATGTTTTTTGTTCTTTAATCCCGTTAATTTCTGATGATTTACTTCCTTTTATGGTATTTTTGTTCAAAATTTGTCATCGCTGAATGTACAATTGAAAGAAGTTATGATGATTCAGACATTGAGTTGTACTGAGTCAGATAATTACCGCTTTGCTTGATTTTAGTAGATCAAGATGTATTTGATGTTTATGTGAGAGTCGGAGATTGAACTGTTTAGAGTACTATTTGGTATGTTCTGAATATTGGGTTGGAATCAATACCAAACGAGCCCTTAGTGTTTGGTTTTGTTTGAGTTATCAGTCAGAAGATTTCCCTGTTATTGTTGTTGCATTGTAGGTGCATGTTTCATTGGCAGGAGAAAATCACATGAGAGTATCATGGATCACCACTGATAAATCGTCTCCTTCGATTGTCGAATATGGAGATTCGCCGGGAGAATACAGCAGTAGAGCTCAAGGAGAAAGTGCAACATATAAATACTTGTTCTATCACTCTGGCCTGATACACCATACAGTCATAGGACCATTGGAGCCGAATACGGTATACTTTTATCAATGTGGAGGAAATGGTCCCGAATACGAGCTGAAGACACCACCAGCTGAACTTCCTATTACTTTTGCTGTTGCTGGTGATCTAGGTCAAACTGGATGGACAAAATCTACTCTAGACCACATAGACAAATGCAAATACGACGTCCATCTCCTTCCCGGAGATCTTTCCTATGCGGATTACTTCCAACCTCAATGGGATACGTTTGGCCAGCTCGTGGAACCACTTGCGAGCACACGGGCTTGGATGGTTACAGAGGGTAACCATGAGAAAGAGAGCATACCCTTTGTAAAGGATGGGTTTGAGTCTTACAATGCTCGGTGGAAGATGCCGTTTGAGGAAAGTGGTTCGAGTTCGAATCTTTATTACTCGTTTGATGTGGCTCAGGTTCATGTTCTCATGCTCGGCTCGTATGCTGATTTTGATCAGTTCTCTGATCAGTACAACTGGTTAAAGGCTGATCTGGCTAAGGTAGACAGGAAGAAGACACCCTGGTTGATTGCGTTGTTTCATGTTCCGTGGTATAACAGTAATTCGGCTCATCAAGGGGAAGGAGACGGAATGAAAGTGACTATGGAGCCGTTGCTATACGCTGCTGGTGTTGACATGGTGCTTGCTGGACATGTGCATGCGTATGAGCGAACGGTATGCAGATCTTACCTCATATATATATATATATATATATATATATATATATATATATATGTATATATTGGTTTCGGTTTAAGTAAGGAGGCTCCTTATAGAGAGGTCTAAGGATAAATTTGTTCATTTTATTTTTGGTATCTGTTCATTTTTTTTCAGATTATAGACACAAAAAAAAAGGTTTTGTTTAATTAGGATAAAAGTTCAATTTTGAAAAATTACAAAAAATGAACTTGGTAGTAAAAAAATTTGAACTAAGGAGTACAAAAAAAACAAAAATTTTCGGACTGTGTTTTCCGGATTTAGCTGGAATTGTTGTTATGTATTGAACAGGAACGTGTGTATGGCGAAAAAACAGATCCTTGTGGCGCTGTACATATCACCATTGGCGATGGAGGAAACAAAGAAGGTTTAGCTCGCAGGTACAAAGATCCTCAGCCAGAGTGGTCAGTGTTCCGCGAAGCGAGTTTTGGACATGGCGAGCTGAGGGTCGTGAACTCGTCACATGCTCTGTGGAGTTGGCACAGAAACGACGAAGATGAACCAATGAGGTCAGATCAAATCTGGATAACATCTTTGGCGAGTTCAAAATGCCTAAATGATAAAGCATCTGAATTACAAAAGATACTAATGGAACCATAGTATATAGATTGTCAAGAATGTAGATGATGTATGACAATCTGATATGAAACTCTTGTTTGTGCTATGTTTACTGGTTTCTTTGTTATCCTGAACGAGAGTAACTCGAGCAGTAGCGGAACTCGAAAATCATAAACCAAGCACAAAGCTGAGTCACAACAACTTTGATCAAATAACCCCTAAAACACACAAGTTAGAATCAACACGAAACTAATTATAAATTTATTTGATATCAGTCTCATCGTACCAATACTTGACATCTTTGGCATCAACACTAAACGAGCTCTAGGTTTATTTGGGGTATGGTCTCATTTTTATGTATGATCAAGAGGGCTTCCAAAAATAAAGAGCTTGTACAAATTGAGGTTATAAAGAGGGATAGAGTGAGCTGTGAGCAACAAAACACCTACATATTTGTACAATCTTCTTGTATTTTTTACAATATATGTACATATACTTTCGTACTTTGAATTCTTGTAGGTCACGGTAAATATACAAGATATTATATATAGTTTGTGAGTTGGGAATGACACACATTTTTTTTGACATGTGATATTAGAGTCAGGTTCCTATAGTTTGTGAGTTGGGAATGACACACATTTTTTTTTGACATGTGATATTAGAGTCAGGTTCCGGTGGCCGGTGGGTGGTGATCGGGTAAAGTGTGTTGCTAGTAGAATCTCACGTTGGCGTTATGACAAATGACATGATAAAACCATTTGAGATTTCTCTTCGATGAAAAGATAACTTTACTTTGTGGTAGAGTACGATTCAAAACATTTTGATATAGCAAGGTATTGATCAAACTTTGGAGGAGAGAAACCCGAATCGACGAGTTAGGAAAAGTGAAGAAGCAGCATCTAGAGTAAGCCGGTAAGTACAATTCAATTGACGCTTGTTCTCGAGATCTATTATAGCGTGTTCAAGGAAATTACACCGCAAGCATTGTGCATCATCAAAGTCGTTGACCAACCGGTTATGTTGGAATATAGACCTTTACTCACTTTTTGGTGCTTATTCTTGAATTTTAATACTCGAAACATAATATCCAAATCATTATACTTGAAATTCAACGCCCAAAACTTTATGTTTGAAATTCAATAACCGAATTCTAATTAAAAAACTACTTAATTTGTCTATGTATATAATAAAAAGAAAATTCTTTTTTCATCTGATTTAGTTAAAACTTAAATTTAATGCCTTATTTTTAATCTTTATTCAATTGTTTTACCTTTAGAGTTAACATTGATTTTTCAATAATGATTGCATGATTGAAGCGATGTACCGAAGGAAGTAGTATGAAGACGTGACATTGATCGTCAAGTAAGGGTGTGTTTAGTAAAATTGGATATGTTATTAGTGTCGTAATTGTAGTTGTCATTGTTATGGTAGTTGTGTTCTAAAATAACTTTTTTTTTTCTTTTTCATATTAGTGTTTTGTAGAAAATTGTATATAAACCGTTTAGTAAAATTAGCTTGTATTAGATTATACAAAACACTAATATGTTATTAGTGTCGACGTTGTGTGTGAAAGACTTGTCGTTATTTTTATTTCCCTAGTGCAGTGCATGTGTGAAGTATACAAATGAGGGGTATAAGAGGAATCAAAATTATAAACCCTCCCAAAACTCCATCAATCTACTAAAAGGAGTTTTCATGCTGAATACATCTTATATGATAGGCTTATATTATATGCATATTTTGGGTGTTAATACGTGACTCCCCACATTGACTTGTACAATTGCTCAATACAAGGACTTTAATATTGGAGGATAATATAAGATATTAAAAATATACCTAGTATATAAGGTTGATGGATTATTTTTTTTAATATAAATTAATTTTAAGATAAAGTTTATATTAGTTATATACATGTTGAGTTTGAACCTAACACATATAACATCCTACGAACATGTGAACTCCATGATAGTTTGCAACACATGAAGCCATATAGAAGTTGTACATCATTTGGGGGATACACAATAGTTATGAAGCTCGGACCAAAAAGATCCAAAGAAAGAAGTGTGTTATTTTTGTCTATTGTTTTCAGTAATTGTGTTCGTGGTTTCTGCATTAGAACTTGCATCGTAATCAAACCTTCTTCTTTTGAGTATTACCGATAGGCGATGAGTCTAGGACGAGACTCCAAGGGGAAAAAAATAAAAAATAGAACCATGGCAACAAATATTGCATGTCTTGATCTTCTTGTTACATATTATGATATATTTACAGCAAAATTTGAAAGCCAAAAGGTATGTAAATTAATATAAAAAGACTTAATACAATAAACACAACATTTTTATTAAACAGGAACTTGATTTGCAATAGAACATATAAAGGATAACAATATCGAAGAGTTTGTTTAGCTAGGATCCTATAGATTAATTAGGATATCTTCCTAGTTGCTCATTAACGTATCTTAACAACTAGACTCTTTTCCATGTTAGGATTTGCTCAATTCCCAAAAGCCCTTAATTAGTGAAAACCCTAATTTGGAATTTGGATAATATCTTTACTTGCTCCAATCAAAGCCTTTCATCTCCCTTGCAAGAGCAGGCATGCAACTTGAGCTCCTAGCAATCCCTCCGGGCCTTGGTCCTTTGTTATGATCCTTAGGACTCACGGATTGTGCCCGAGCCCTAGAGCTACTCTTCTTCAACAATTCGCGCATAGCTTGTGCTTGACACAACACAGGGTAAGCCCTTCCAAGTTTGTTGAAGCTCATACGACTCATATGAACTTCAAGAGCCTCCTCCACACTCTTTCCTCCGTTCTTACCCATCTCCTCCTTGACGGCCTCAGAGCAGAGGCCACATATCCATTTCCCGGAATACTTCTCCCTCACCTTCCCTATGTACTCTAGGGTACACTCCTCGCTCATCCCACAACACTCGCACTTTGCATCCTCAACTTCCGATATGGGAGGGAGAGCATTCACCGATGAGCTTTTGAGTACCTCCTCGTCTATGTTGCTTAGCTCAAACGAGATGTCTGAGATCGTTCTATAGAGGCTATCGGATGAAAGTTTTGGAGGCGTCGTCATGTTCTTGCTTGACCTCTTGCTAGAGTACGAGCTAGATATGACTTCTCCATGGGGTGCCATGTCTTAGGTAGCTACAAAAAGGCTTGAAAATATATTTTCTTTGTGTTAAGGCTTTTTTAGGGTTTCTCTCTTTGTTTCCTCTAAGGTTTCGAGATCGATGACGGCTTATATATAGACGATGTCGAGAATCGAAAAGCTCATTAGAGTGGACAGTAATGATGAAGATTCATGCATTGATGATTAATGTCCACATGAAAGTAAAGGATTCGTGTCATGAAAAGACTTGGCCAGATTTTTCGTGAATGTACGTGAACGTGAATCAATTACTAATTGCATGTAGTTGTGTGTCTTTTTCGTGCGTGCATGCAAATTGCTAGCTATAATAAATATTCAACTGTACTTTCTCGTTGTTTATCGTTTCAGTTAATGGTTTACTTGTTGCTGGTTTTCTTGTTATCAACTTTCAAACTTTTAACACTTTTTCTAAAACTAGAAAATGGTTTTGCAGCACATCTTTTGTGTACGTTTAAATAACTCTTTCGGACAACAATATAAGACATTTAACATTCAAAGTAATATTAATAAATATATCAAATAACTTAAAGTTATTACGTTTTTAATAAAGAAATCCAGTTTGTTACTAATAACATTTGTTGCTCTTACCGGTGGCTACAAATTAAAAATGTAAGCTAATGATAATTTTGTAACTTACTATTTTTAAATAAAAGTGTCTTATATTCTTGAACAAATATTAAAGGTTAAAATATCTTATATATTTGGTCGGAGCTCACGAAAAACCTATTTACACAGTATTTTTTTTTTTTACTAATGTCGAAAAAATTCGCAATCCGCCGGTGTCAAGGAGGCGTCAACGCCAACTAACGGCGTCCATTTATTTTTTTCAAGAAAATAAAAAGAAAAAAGAAGAGCTCTAGCGCCCTGGGACAACACTCAAAAGCCCTTTCTCTTGTTTATGTTTAGCATATTCAGATTTTGAACCCCAATTTTTATTCAAACCCTTTCTCCATTGTACAAACCAAATTATATCAAATAACTGGAATCTATGGAAATAAACCAAACCAAATTCTGTCTACTTTCTCTTTGAATCTATTTCCTCTTTTTGTACCGAAGACTCGTAGTGATGAATCAAATTAAAACCACTAAGAAATCTAATTTTCTTCTCTTCAGAATCAAAAGTCACTAACACATGAATTCGATTATCTGATCGACTGAAAATCTCTCAGTTGAACCTTTAATCTGACCAAAATCCTTTTGTTAAATCTTTTCAGATCTAACCATATTACTTTTGTTGAATCTTAATCTCTCCTAGTCCTAGGTTCCTTCTCTCCGCCTTCTCTCTTCGTTCCATAGTCACCACCAATACAACACAAAGACCTAAGTCTCTTCAAATGTGACTAAACTCTTCACCTGAATCTTTACGAACAACCAATAAGTTTCAAGAAAAGAGATTTTCGTCATTCTAAGAATTTCAAGAAAAGAGATTTTCATCATTCTAAGAAGAAAGATATTTGAAATTTGTGCCATGATGTTCGAAAGAGAAGAAGAAAGCGAGTGACCCAAAATACTCTGTTATTTTCTTCTTCTTCTTCAATTTTTTATATGTCTCCAAAAAAGATTATATTTAAGAAAATAAACGCGTGCAGCGTCACATTGCCCAAGATATGGATGATGGCGCCTTTCAACAACGTTAATACGGACGCAAGTTCTTTGCGATTTTTATCGACAATAAGAAAATCGAGCGCCGTGTATATAACATGTCCCTTAAAAAAAATGTAAAGTCGTAAGCTTGAACCTTTTTTAACAAAGAAAGTTTATATTTTTCATCTAGCCTGTATGGTGTATTGGTGTTCCAACGAATAAAAAATGAGTGTTGCATAGTTTTTTCTACTAAGGTAGGCATATATAGTGAATACTCCTAAGGATATTTATGTGGGTAAAATAACATCCTAAAAATCAGAAATGAAAAACAGGAAGAGGGTAAATTGGCTAATTGGACCTACGGCTATATTCCTGAAAAAACAGCTAGCCATGTAAAAAAGCCCTTATTAATTAATTAATAATCTTTTCGCATAATTAAGAAGATCACGATCGCATAAATCTGAAAGATAACATTTAAAAATCAAAAGACAGGAAGAATCCAAAATATAAATTAATCGAAGAGAAGATCACGAGAAAGAAATCAACTCTAGAAAGAAGTAGTCATTTTCATAAGGTCGATCACATAAGTCTTGGTTGTTGAAGCTACCTTTTTATTTACCATCTTCTAATATATATATATATATATATATATATATATATATATATATATATATATATATATATATATATTTGTGGTAGTTGTATTGTGTTGTACGTGTCTGTAGCTTAACAACCACAAAATTCATATGCTTCTTACATCTAAATTCAATCAACTTTTTTTTTTCTTTTTCTTTTTCTTTGGAGGATTTCTTTGGAGGATGGTAACATATCTAACATGCCACTATACATTGTAGAGGAGTCTAGTAAAGAATAATTATAAGTCAGATGAATATATATTACTCTAGATTATTACATTGAATTATAAGTTAGATGAACAATAAGTTGTGTTGCTAACCCTTTCTTAATAACAAACCTGATTTTCTTAAACATTATATTTGAAGACCAAGGTGACACAATATTACCATATAAGACCCGTTACACCCTCTTAAAAATCTCGACGTCATCAGGCGCAACAATTACTCGTGAAAAATTAGCCTAACTTTATAGGTACAATTTTTTATTATTTTATTACGGAGTATTATAGATGAATTGTAGCACTAATTAGCTCAAGTTTTTTTTTTATAGGAATGTTATACGACGTGAGCTAATTGAGATTGGTTCGGGCTAATCTCAACAAAAAGTTGGTATGAGCTCTTATATTTATTAAATGAGTCGAGTATGACAATATTTTTATATTCGATTTAAATTTAGGTTTGGCTTGAACTTGACTCGATTTTAAATGAGCTGAACATGAAAACACTAAAGCACACTTCGCCTAACTCGAATTAAACCCTAATAATGACCAAACGAGTCAATCATCAATGAGAGTTGTTATATTATTCGATCTACTCGGCTGGACTTATCGGTTGATCAACCTCTTTCACTTAAACAAGTGAAGTACGTGCACATTTTTAAACCCCATAGATTTGACATGGACATTTCAAAACTTTAGTCGTTAAACATCCTTTTCTTTTACAAATTAAAATGGACAACACATTCAAACAGTTTTTTTTTCTTTTCCCACTAATAAGTTGGCTGAAGACGAATTCATTCATTAAGATGTTAAAAAACGGTATCCGCTAATTTGGGCTTGACATATTATTATCTTTATTATTGGGCTTGAGATAGCCCATTTTCATGATTCAGGCCCACATTGGTTAGACTATATGGGCGGCCAGTAGGTTTCCTTATGTACACATCTTCCCACTTTACTTTCTCCAAGAATTTTTTTTTTACAAAACCAGTGCTTCAATTGATTTGTAAAAAGTTCTTAAATTTACATTGAAGTTGATTTATAAAAAGTTGTAATATATACACGTCATTAATTATATTTATACACGTTAATTGTTGATAAACAATCCTTGTCGTTGGAAGCAAAACATTTCCTTCATCTTATTTTCTGTATAATGTGTGAATTTTTCTGCTTGTTGATGGTTCATTTCAAGGATTCAATTCCACAATTCTTGCGTATAGTTAAATAAATCAAATAATGCTTGGTGCTTTGCAGGAATAGCCTATTACTTTTGCCGTTATATCTTTGTAGCAGTGATGATAGTGAAACCAATTTGAATTTAGTTGAAAAAAGAGTTATAGATATGAACCAATAGTATTTTGACTATCAGATACATATCATTGTTCTATGTGGGAGACATAGAGAAGCTTAGTGAAAACTATATGTTGTAAACATGTTGCAAAGCTTACCAATTAGATTATCGTCGAGCCTTATGCAGCAAAGAATGTTCTTATTGTCTTCTTACACTGTCGTCTTTTGTTCTTCAAGAGGAGGCGGTGTGGGATTAGGCCGAACCACCATCATTGTCGTCTTCTTCTATTCTATTCATAATGAGTGTAGTTCTATTCCATTTGAATTAATATACTGTGATGTTTAGGGTCCATTCCCGTTTCTTCTCTTAGTGAAAATCGTTAATTTTAATCATTCTTAACGAGTGCACAAATTTTGTAGAAATCTACTTCTTATGGCAAAAATAACGGGTTCTTTCCACCTTCCAAATGTTTCACAAAATAGTTGAGATGCAATTCTCTACAATAATAATAAAAAATGTTACAATCTGATTGGGGGGAGGCGGGACTTGCAGTCTCTCGGCATTCTCCATGGTGTCAATCGTGCCCTCATACTCAATCTCAAAATGGTGTCGTTGAACTATATATGTCATTGCACCATTGTTGAGAAAGGTGTAGCTCTTCTTTCTCATGCTTTCCTTCCGACAAGCTTTTCACGTATGTCTTTCATACATCTGTCTTTCTTTACGATACGACTCTTGATAGGTGATGAAATCACTATCAATTTAGGTAGCTTTTAGAGTCGTTTTTATGTTTTCGAGTCATATTATGTTGCTAATACTTTGATCAAGATAAAAGAGTCTAAATGAAGCAAAAGAAGGCATTAGCAACACTTAGGAGTTGGAGTAAAGCGTAGAAGACAAGTTTTTGGTGCCACACCGCCCCTGCGGTGGCACCCTTGCCGAGTGCCGCAGCCAGCAGCTTCACCTGCGCCGAGCGAAGCTTGTCACCGCCCCAGCGGCCGCCCCTGCGGTGACAACCCTGAAGACCCATGCCGAGCGCCGCGGCCAGCGCCTTCGCCCGCGGCCAAGAAGAGACATGTCACCACCCCTGCGGCCGCCTATTGCCGCCCCCCGCGGTAACCCAACCTGAAGAAAGCGAAGACAGCGCCCCAGCGCTCGTGCCTGCGCCCTTGCCAGCAGCCATGTGAAGCTGAAGATCCAGTGTCACCGCCCCTGCGGTGACTCTGGGCCGCGCCTGCGGATCTTCACCAGAAACGTCCCGAAGTTGAAGAGTCAGACGTTCAAAGAGCATTTAAAGACCCGCCCCTGCGGGAGTGACGAGCCGCCCCTGGGGCCAAGAAGAAGATGGAACGTTTTTGCCTAAACCGCCCCTGCGGCGCCCTTGGCCGCGGGTGCGGGTTAGCGTCAGAGGAATTTACTCCGGCTGTTTTCGTCGACTTTATGGTCTTAACTTTGGCTGTTTGCACAACCTCTTTACTCCATTTTTTATGGTGGCTGTTTGTACAGCTTCTTTACTCCTTTTAATGCATTTTGTAGTATAAATAGAGCCCTTGACTTAGGCTAGAATCATCTCATTTTTCCACAAAAACTTCTATATTTCATTTGTCTTTTGTATGGAGTGCTAAGTCTTCCTTTGCTACATTGGGTGGATTGAAGCTTCATATAAGTTGGTTGTAAGTTCTTTTAAATAGAAGTTTTATTCAATATATATTTGTGTTATATTCCTTGTGTTTAACTTAGTTTGATCAACTAAGTTGTATAATTGCATTCAAAAGGCTAAGGTTAATTGGTTCCGGGTTTGGGTCATTAAACCAGTAGAAAACTCTTAGGTATGAACGGGTTGTGAGTATCTAAGTGTAAAAGGAATATAACTACATAATAAGATTAATGGGTTGTTCTCTTTTATGTATCTCTTTATCTTTGGTAGAATGCTAACTTGTTGTTTGGTCTTGTATGTTTACGGATTAGCAACTTGTTAAGTTGTGTTAATGCCGGTTGACTTAATGCATAAATATGATCAAGATGAGAACAAATATTGAATGTTTCTACAAAGAACCAACCAAGTTATATGCAAGCGGAAATCTAACCTAGTGTAGTGTTTGTCTTATTATTTTTATCATCCTCAATCTTTACTTCAATTACATGTTTGTCTTGTCACATTTTACAATCCGATCCCCCCCCTTTTTGTTACCAAATCAATAATTGAATTTAATAGAAACTTGATAAAACTCTCTTGGGTTCGACCCTTGCTTAATCGCTATACATTGGTTAGTATTAAGTTCGGATTTAACTTGATAAGTTTATTATAACGAACTTAGGAAATAAGCTTGTCAAATTTGGCGCCGTTGCCGGGGAGTTTAATTTCAGTTTTTATTTTTGATTATTGATTATTGGTTTGGACCATTTTCATGGTTCAAACCCGTGCTACTAACTTAGAATTTGCTCCTTTTGATCCAGAAATCGAGAGGACATACAATCGGCAAAGAAGACAACGTCGGAACGAAGAAGCAATGGCGAACCGCACACTCCGACAACTCACGCAGCCGGATTTGACTCAACACCCCCTTGCGGTAACCATACCGGCAATTGGAGAGGGGGTCAACTTCGAGCTCAAGCCGGGCTTGATCCATTTGCTACCTTCCTTTCATGGGCTAAGCGGAGAAGATCCCATCAAGCACTTGGGGAAGTTTCATACCGGTTGCATGAGCATGAAGCCGGAAAACGTGACCGAAGAGAAAATCAAGATGAGAGCCTTCGGTTTTACTCTCAAGGATGCGGCGGATGATTGGTACTACCACCTTCCATCCGGTAGTATCGATACTTGGGAGAATCTACACAAAGCCTTCTTGGAGAAATACTTTCCAGCCAAGAAGGCCAACAACTTTAAGAAGGCGATAAGCAACATCGAGCAAGAAGCGGATGAAACTCTGTATGTGTATTTTGAAAGATTTGCTAAGTTGTGATCAAGCTGTCCCTTCCACGGGTACTCCACCCAAGACCTTGTGTTGTACTTGTACAACGGGCTCTTGGACAACGGAAGAAGGATCGTGGACGCCGCTTGTGGAGGTAATATTCTTAACTCCACCCCTGAAATTGCTATGGAGAAAATGCAGGAAATGGCGGAAGGTACGAGGAACTTTGGTAGATCTTCTACCAAAAAAGGAGTCCATGCCATCAACCCTAGCCGTCCGGAACTTGTGCAAGAGATTTCTGAACTAAAGGAGATGGTGAAGAGGCTCACCATGATGGGAACTCCACAACAATTGAAGGCTTGTGGAGTATGTGTCGATCCCTTCCACCCCACGGACTTGTGTCCACAAGTCCAAGATGACTCCGTTGCTGAGGTGAACGCCATGGAATATGGACAACAGCAGCAACGCCAACGGGATAACCCATATGCTCAAAATTACATGCCGGGTTGACGTGATCAACAAAACTATCGATGGAAGGATCAACAGAACCAACAACAACAGAAGCCCCGCCAAGGTATGTCCCAATCCATTGAAAATATGCTACAAGTTTTAACTAAGCATTTTGTTACTCATGTCCAAACCACGGAGTCAAGCATCAAGAATCTTGAGAAGCAAGTGGGGCAAATGGCAGAGGCAATTACGAGGATCGAAGCTCGATCCTCGGGGAATCTGCCTTCCCAAATTGTTGTGAACCCCAAGGAGAGCCTATGTGCCATTACTCTCAGGAGTGGAAGGCTCCTCAAGAAGAATGAAGAAACAGGGACGATTAACCAACCTTTTGTTGGTCAACCGCCCCTGCGCAAGGAGGACGCCGCCCCTGCGGCTCAAGTCACACCGCCTCCGCGGCCTAGCCACTCCGCCCATGCGGTCAGCAATGCAGAAAGTGCTCTAGAGGAAGATCCTTACGTCCGTCCTAACTTTCCACTCCTCTATGCTGAAAAACCGCCAGCACCCTTCCCCGAGGCACTCAAGGAGAGAAGAGTGATAGAAGACAAAGAAATATTTGAGACCTTCTCAAAGTGTGAGGTAAACATTCCTCTACTTAAACTCGTGAAAAGTGTGCCTAAGTATGCTCGATTCTTGAAGGAACTTTTTACCATCAAGAGGAAGCAGAAGATGAAGGGAACACATAAGGGAAGTGAGAAGGAGCACGTGTCCGCTGTTTTCCAAACCCAAATGCCGGAAAAACATAGCGATCCGGGTATGGTAAGTGTTCCTTGTGTCATAGGCGATACTCGCTTTGACAAAGCTATGCTTGATTTGGGTGCTTCTATAAATGTCCTGCCTTTTTCCATCTATCAATCTCTAGGCTTAGGACCTTTGCATGAAACACGGACTATAGTACAACTAGCTGACGGATCTAATATCCACCCTAAGGGAATAATTGAAGATGTTCTTATAAAAATTGATAAGCTAATCTTCCATGCGGATTTCTTTGTTATTGATATGGAAAACAACATGCACACCATCATGTTAGGTAGGCCTTTTCTAATAACGGCTAGAACAAAAATTGACTATGAAAACTTACTATGGAGTTTAATGACGAGGTTGTTGAATTCGATTTGTTTAAATTTCTTGAGAATCCCATTAATACTCCTTCTTTGTGTTCCATTAATAATGATATGCCTATGAAAAACCCTTCCTATGATGACAATGTTAATTTTTGTATGGAAAAGCATGTGAAGTTGGCCTTGAAAGTGGATTTGCAAGATGACCACAACAAAACAAACAAAAATGATAAATTGGGCATTGGGCCCATTCTACTAAACCCAAGCCAAGAACTTGTTGTTCCCATCTTGCATGATACTCAACACGGAATGCGAAGTTTCCAACAGAAACGAGCAAGGAAGATCTAGGAGAGAAGAGAAACGCTCATAACATGACCGGAAACGAACGAACGAGCTCTCCATATCAAACAATTGATCCGGGAGAGGTCATTGAGGCATGATCAGGTGTCTTACGTCGAGCCAACGACGTAAAACAAAGGCGCTGCTCATGAGGCAACCCGAGAAAATAAGAAGAGGAGGTTCTGACGTTTTGTCAAGAAAACCACACCTGCGGCCATGTGATACCGCCCCCGCGGTGACACTGCGCTCCCAGCGCCGAGCCAGTGCAAGCACAAGGCTGCCACCGCCCCGCGGTGACAGACCACCGCACCCGCGACTTTCCCTTGACGAACGTTTCCAGCGCCGCACCCAGTGCTGGGCCTGTGTCTCCGCTTCCCTTGTCACCGCCCCCGCGGTGAGAAGCCCCCGCCCCTGCTGGTTCACCCAAAAAAGAAAAAAAATTGGATCGGGATTAAAACCTATCCCACCATCCTCCCTCACTCCTCCTCACATATCTCCCTCGAAAAAACACTCTCACTCACCAGCCCTCACCACGCCCCCGCTCCGTCCTCGCACTTTCCTGCGCCACCCAGCCACCACGCCCCTGCGCCACCCTCACCACGCCCCTGCGCCGTCAAGCATCCTTCCCCCCCCCCCACCCGGCTGCACCTCTCCCCTAACCCACAATCTCACAAACCCTAAACCTAATCTATCACAACCACTCACCACCCTCCAAAACCACCGTCAACCACCGTCGGAAGCACCAACGGATGCCGGACAAGCACCAAAGGAGCAACCACCAGCGAACTGCTGCGAGTTCGCTCCCTGTCTTCGCCTGCCCTTGCGCCTTCGTTGTCTCCGTGACTGCGCCACACCGCCCCGCGGGTCTTCACACCGCGCCCGCGCCTCACCGCCCCCGCGGGTCTTCAAACCGCGGCTGCGGAAAACACAGCAGAAGGTCGTCTTCTTCCTTATCTTTGTGAAATTCTAACTCCTTTGCTTAAAAATGTGATTAGAATGGACTCTACAAGAAAATATAATATGAATGAGAGGGAGAAGGCTCGGTATGAGATTGTGCAAGATCGACAAATCTTTGCAACTCGATTCTTGCACGTTCCGTCCTTAGAGAGGCTGGGCATGTGGGAAAGCATGTAGTCCTTGCTCGACCATGCTGGGCTCGGGGAATTCATGGGAAAGAGTGCCAAAACGTATCCCGAGCTGACCAGACAGTTCGTGGCTACGTTTAACATGGAGAAGGAAGACCACATCTGCACCGGCCTTACCTTCAAATTCAACAAAAGAAAATACACGGTGAATTTTGCTCAGCTGCAGGAGGATTTCGGGGTTTCTAGATACCCCTTTGAAAAATGGTGGGAGTCGGCCCCTACACCTGACTTGTTTGCATTTTGGCGAGCTGCTACCGGCTCCGACTTTCAAGCGGGGGTGAGTACAACAACAAACTCACTCACCCCTGCTTGAGACTCCTGTCCAAGATAATCATGTGTGTCTTCTGTGGACACAAGGAGGAAAACAAGGTCGCCCTCAAGGACCTCCCCTTACTTTATACCTGTGTTTCGGCATGTGACACCGTGCCGGATTGGATTACCCTCTTCCTTACCGCTTTGAAGCGGATTAGGAAGAACGAGCCGCGTGACATTGTTGGAGGTGGGATCATCTCCTTGATTGCAGAGCAGGTCATGGACTTGACCGAACTGGAGGATGGGTTAGCAATCCCATTTTATGACGAGACTCTTCTACGGCGCTGCAAGCTCCTGAGGAAGGATGATGAGAACCTCTTTTGGTTGTCTTTTGCAGATGGGAGTCACATCACCTACCTGCCCCGGCCGCTACCTTTAGGAGATGAGCTCTCCGACCTGTACATCGCCTCCGACCCCTACGTCCCGAGGCAATCACAGGTTGCCATTATTGAGCGGCATGCGGCGAGCTCTAGCAGGGTCCCCATGAGGACCATATGCCCGATGATGAGGAGATGTCCACCACGAAGGCGGAGAATGACACCACACACGCTAGTCTGCTAGCTCAGATGGCGGCTCTGACCACGCAGCATCAGCAGTGGCAGACCGACTACCAGACGTCTATGCTTGATCAGCAGCAGGCTTGGCAGACGGATTTTGAGGGGAGGATGACCGAGCATTTTGACCGGCGTCAGGATGCTTGGCAGGAGGCTCAGCAGAGGAGGATGGAGGCTTAGCAGCTGGCTTGGCAGGCCGGTTTTGAGACCTCTTTCGGAGCTCGGATGGACGCGCAGCAGGCCCACCTTGACGGCTTGTACCAGCGTCAGGAGCACTTTTTCAGCCACTTCCCCTATCCACCGGAGCACGGTCCGGATGGTCCAGCTGGACCATCCCACTAGTGAGCCACTCTTTTTGCCCTTCTCCACGTTATTATCTTTGCTTTCATTTTCACACTTTGAGGGCAAAGCGTTCTTCAAGTATGGGGGAGGGTACTTATCATGCATTTTATTTGAGTAGTTTTGAGATTTCTAGTTATTTGAGTTTGTTTTTAAAATTCTAATTGTAATTCATATCAGTCAAAAAAAAAAAGAAGAGAAAAAGACAAAGAATTGAGAAAAATGCAAGAAATCCTTGGATAAACCGAAAACCCGAAAGGGCGGTTTAGGCAAAAAGAAGGTAGTCCGACCAACCTTAGGTTGGTGCAAAATTGGACTTGAGGGATGTGAGAGTTTTGGTCAGATCATCATGAAAAAAAAGAAGAGTGGCAAGGTGAAAACCCGAAGGGGCTCCTTGGCAAAATGAGCGATACCGAGTGTAGGTTCTCCTTCCGAAGTTGGCGACATAAGAAGGGGAGTCATAAGGAGGATGTCCGGGTAGGTCACTCTTGGAGCAATAAGGATGGTAGATTTTCTCACATTTTCTTTTCTCTCTCTTTTCTCACTTTCTTTGGTAAATTTTTTCTCTTTTGTTCCTCATCTATCCTACTACACCATATTTCTTGAGGCTTGTGTGCTGATTGTGTGATGTATTGTTTACTCGGGACGAGTAAAGAGTTTAAGTATGCGGGAGTTTGACAGGTGATGAAATCACTATCAATTTAGGTAGCTTTTAGAGTCGTTTTTATGTTTTCGAGTCATATTATGTTGCTAATACTTTGATCCAGATAAAAGAGTCTAAATGAAGCAAAAGAAGGCATTAGCAACACTTAGGAGTTGAAGTAAAGCGTCAAAGACAAGTTTTTGGTGCCACACCGCCACCGCGGAGAAGTGTCACCGCCCCTGCGGTGGCACCCTTGCCGAGTGCCGCAACTAGCGGCTTCACCTGCGTCGAGCGAAGCTTGTCACCGCCCCAGCAGCCGCCTCTGGCCGCCCCTGCGGTGACAACCCTGAAGACCCATGCCGAGCGCCGCAGCCAGCGCCTTTGCCCGCGGCCAAGAAGAGACATGTCACCCCCCCTGCGGCCGCCCCCGCGGTGACCCAGCCTGAAGAAAGCGAAGACAGTGCCCCAACGCTCGTGCCTGCGCCCTTGCCAGCGGCCCTGTGAAGCCGAAGATCCAGTGTCACCGCCTCTGCGGTGACTCTGGGCCGCGCCTGCGGATCTTCACCAGAAACATCCCGAAGTTGAAGAGTCAGACGTTCAAAGAGCATTTAAAGACCCGCCCCTGCGGGAGTGACGAGCCGCCCCTGCGGCCAAGATGAAGATGGAACGTTTTTGCCTAAACCGCCCCTGCGGCGCCCTTGGCCGCGGGTGCGGGTTAGCGTCAGAGGACTTTACTCCGGCTGTTTTCGTCGACTTTATGGTCTTAATTTTGGCTGTTTGCACAACCTCTTTACTCCATTCTTTATGGTGGCTGTTTGCACAACCTCTTTACTCCTTTTTAATGCATTTTGTAGTATAAATAGAGCCCTTGACTTAGGCTAGAATCATCTCATTTTCCCACAAAAACCTCTATATTTCATTTGTCTTTTGTATGGAGTGCTAAGTCTTCCTTTGCTACATTGGGTGGATTGAAGCTTCATATAAGTTGGTTGTAAGTTCTTTTAAATAGAAGTTTTATTCAATATATATTTGTGTTATATTCCTTGTGTTTAACTTAGTTTGTATGTTTATTTTCCACTTAGTTTGACCACCTAAGTTGTATAATTGCATGCAAAAGGCTAAGGTTAATTGGTTCCGGGTATGGGTCATTAATCCAGTAGCAAACTCTTAGGTATGAACGGGTTGTGAATATCTAAGTGTAAAAGGAATATAACTACATAATAAGATTATCGGGTTGTTTCTCTTTTATGTATCTCTTTATCTTTGGTAGAATGCTAACTTGTTGTTTGGTCTTGTAGGTTTACGGATTAACAACTTGTTAAGTTGTGTTAATGCCGGTTGGCTTAATGCATAAATATGATCAAGATGAGAACAAATATTGAATGTTTCTAAAAAGAACCAACCAAGTTATATGCAAGCAGAAATCCAACCTAGTGTAGTGTTTGTCTTATTATTTTTATCATCCTCAATCTTTACTTCAATTACATGTTTGTCTTGTCACATATTACAATCCAATCCCCCTTTTTTGTTACCAAATCAATAATTGAATTTATTAAAAACTTGATAAAATTCTCTTGGATTCGACCCTTACTTAATCACTATACATTGATTAATATTAAGTTCGGATTTAACTTGATAAGTTTATTATAACGATCTTAACAAATACGTTTGTCAACCCTCAACTATGATTTCTTAAAATATGTCTTTCTCTGAGTGTCTATACAGGAAGATTCCTTTCTATGGTTTCTTAAGCCGTTTGGGTGTATATGATACGTGTTCCTCCGTCCTTACAACACTAACAAACTTGAGTATTGCTACTTTCCATGCATCTTTGTTGGTACAACCCGAGGAATAAGGGTTATCTTTACTACTAGGCATTTTTATATTGCTCATCATGTTGTTTTTATTTATTAAAATACGTTTTTGTATCCGTCTCAATCGTCTTCCTCGCCCTCTACTTTAGAATCATCCCAACCTTTGTCCACTGCCCCCCTCCATTCTACAACAAGCATCGAGCCCTTTGTTGAGCCCTTCTGATCAGTATACTTCACCTACGTCAAAGTCCTCCAATCTAGCCTGTCGGTCTCAGCCTCCTTTACACTAACCACAAGCCCTATCCGACTCAAGCAACCCCTATCATCACCTCCCTTGACATATTTACCCACCAATGAAGTTCCATTCTCTACTTTTGACAACGTGTCCGGGTTGGCACCTTCTTCGGTAGAAGGTAATGCATTTTCTTCTTCTCCACCTATAATATCTTTTCATGTTCGTAAAAAATGTTTTTATTGCCACCTTCCCATTCACTTAAAGGACTATGCTCTTTACAATCTCAAAACCATACACACCACTAAACACCCACTTACGCTTTCACCAAATTTTATAATGAGCTTAAAACGTACCTTCAAGCCTCAAAAATACCCGAATGAAAAATACAATGTAGGTAGTATACAAGGTGCTCATTTGTAATGGAAATTGGGACATTATCTCGCCTCCTCCTCAATCTAACACTGTTGTTTGTAAGTGAAATTTCAAGTAAAAGCGTAAAACAAATGGTTCACTTGAGCGATACAAAGCACGACTTGCTGGAAAAGGTTTCATTTATGAGGATACAAAGCACGACTTGCTGGAAAAGGTTTCATTTATGAGGAAACCGTGGATTATTTTGACACCTTCAGTCCCGTCATAGAGCCTACTTAAATTCGTACAATTCCCTATCTTGTAGTTAAACATAGTTGGGTGCTCCGTTAGGTAGACATTAACAATGCTTTTCTGAATGGTGATTTTACAAAATAGGTGTTCATAGACCAACCTCGGATTATGTTGATCCGTCACACCCTACACATGTTTGATAAGTAAAGTTCTCTTTGGTCTGAGACAAGCTCTTTGAGACTGGTTTACCAAACTAATTGTCTTCTTTCTTAGTAATGGATTTGCGTCTTGCAAGTCGGATTCCTCTTTCTTTCTTTATCGAGCTCAATAGTTTTTTTGTCCTCGTATATGTGGATAATCATAATATCACTTACTCTTCTACTTTCACTGTTGATTAATTTAATAAATCATTAAGTGCAACATTCTCCCTATGTGTTCTTGAAATTTTACATTATTTCTTGGACATTGAATTACTCCGTTACAAGGACTCATTGCTCCCCACCAAACAAAGATACCGCAGGGACCTCCTTGAGCGTAGTCATATGACTGAAGCTAAGACGATCTCCTCTTTGGTCAAACTTGGTTCTCGACTTCTTCAACACGGTGATCCCTTCGACGATTCTCACTTATATCGCAATATTGTTTGTGTTGTGAAGTTTGTTACCATCAATTGTCCTGAGATCTTGTATGTTGCTAATCGTGTTTGTGATTTTATGCATAAACCTACTACCACTCGTTGGATAGTTGTCAAGCGCATTCCCCTCTATCCGAAGGGCACCATTGCCATGGTTTGTATCTTTGCACTCCCTTTGATGCCCGTCTTGTTGCCTTCACAAATACCGGTTGAGCCTCTGATATGGATAATTAATGGTCTCTCCAGGGGTTTGCTATATACTATAGTGGTAACTTGATCAAACAAATGGAAAGGAGAAGATACTTCCCCATAATTTAGGTATATTCAGAGTATTTAGGAATTTCTGGTTGTGCAGATATACGAGTTGTATATTGTTTGTGTGATAATAAGCGAACCTATTATCAAGAAATTTTCTGGTTGTGAGGAATTCTTCTTGTGAGAATAAACATGTTAAAGAACAAATAATAATTCTTCTACTGAGAATAAACTTGTTCACCACAAGTCATAGGTTTCTACAATTGCAAAAGATCAGTTATAATCAATTCTCGATTTTACTTTCGGACTCCTTGACAAAGTTCTTCTTCTTTTCGAACATCTAACTAGAATGCAAAAGCCACAAGCTGGACAATGCAGTAGTTAAAATCACGATCCAAATGTGATTTATGAGAATATATTTATATAGTAAAATGCTGAGTGACTATGTTGTTGAGAATGAGTATGAGTAAAAGTAGAGAAGATCAATGGCTTTCCTTAACCTCTTGCCATGACTATGAAGATACTGATGTATTAGATCTTTACAATATCCGTACAAAAATGATGACAAATGTATACCCTTACAAATATCTTTATCAAATTGAGGCCGTCTTAATCAATGTGTTTGGTTCTCCTATAATGAAAGAAGTAAGTCGTTAAATTTATCATAAGGATTTTTAAAATTAGGAATTTGTAGCTCTTAGTTTTCTTATATTCTCTAGACTTTCTTACGATGATGGCCTTTCGCAGTGCATTACAACAGTGTAATCTGAGGGATGTTGAGTTCAGAGGATCTCGGTTTACGTGGGACAACGGTTATCTTGGAGATAGGTTCATACAAGAAAGGCTCGATTATGGGTTTGCTTCTCCGGACTGGCTTGAGAAATTTCCTCGTGCTCATATTCAGCACCTTAGGCGAATCTGCTCTGATCATGTTGCTGTTCAGTTGGTTTTGAACGACTGGGATGTCGGAGAGGAGCCACATAAGAGGAATCGGCCATTTCGTTTTGAAGCATTGTGGTTCCAAGATGAGGGCTGTGAGGAGATTGTACGTAATGCATGGGAAAACCCGGGTACGATTGATATGGATCAAGGAATCAAGGGGAAGATTGAGAGGTGCTACTACGATCTGAATGACTGGAGCAGGACGCGGTTTGGCAACATTGGGTAGGCTTTGGGTAACATTAGGAAGGAGTTGCGTCAACTTCAAAAGTCCGGTCTGGATGGTGGAAAAATTGAGAAGAGACGTGTGTTAGAGAGACGAGAATGCGAACTAATGGCTCAAGAAGAAATTTTATGGCATCAACGGGAAAAAGCTAATGAATTCAAGAGCGGAGATCGCAATACGACTTTCTTTCATCAAAAAGCAAATGGACGGAGCAAGCGCAATAGGATTGCTAGGCTTGTTGATGAGGAGGGGTTATCGTGGCGGTCGTGGTCGGGAAAGGCAGGAGTGGCTGCGAGGTATTTTGATATACTGTTTGCAAACGAGAATGTTTGTATGGATCTTAACAAAGGGAGTTTTGAGCGCCATATCACAAAGGAGGACAACAATGAACTTCTTAGACCGTGTGCTGAGGAGGAAGTGCGTTCTGCCCTTTTTGACATGCATCTGACTAAATCTCCGGGGCCGGATGACATGTCACCTTTGTTTTATCAAAACATTGGAAGATATTTGGGGGAACGGCATTACAAAATGATCAAGGATCTCTTTGAAGGTGCAAGATTTAATTCCTCCTTCAGTCATACTTTTATATCTCTTATTCCAAAAATAAATTTCCCGATTAATACGAAGGATTTAAGGCGAATAAGTCTCTATAACGTGTGTTACAAAATCTTTGCTAAATTGTTAGCATCTAGATTGAAAGTATGTCTTGCAAATATTATCTCTGTAGGTCAAAGCGCTTTCGTGCCCGGAAGGTTGATTTTCGATAACGTCATTGTTGCGTTTGAAATCTTTCATTATATGAAAACGAGGGAAGGGAAGCAAGGGTATAAGACCTTAAAACTTGATATGGCTAAGGCGTATGATCGAGTGGAATGTTGTTATTTGGACGGTTGTATGAAAACTACGGGGTTTGATGATAAATGGATTGGTATAGTTATAAAATGTGTGACTAGGGTTTCTTTTTTGGTCCTCATGGAAGGAATCCCGACGCCGTCTTTCTCTCCTAAGAGAGGCCTGCATCAAGGAGATCCGTTGTCGCCGTTCTTATTCCTTATCTGTGCGGAGGGTCTTTCAAGTACGATTCGGGAGATTGAAAGGAGAGGTGGGACCCAAGAAATTCGAATTGCTCCTTCGGCCCCAAGAATCTCCCATTTATTTTTTGCTGATGACAATGTCTTTTTTGCTAAAGCTTCTAGTCAACAAAGCAATTAACTTGTCACAAGTCTTCATGAATACCAAGCAGTATCGGGTCAACAGGTGAATTTAGAAAAATCTGAATTGTCTTTCAGCAATAATGTGGGTGCAGATCGGAGACTGGATATAAAAGATATCTTGGGAGTAAAAGAAGTTAGCAGATATGAGAAATACCTTGTCTACCTACAATGGTCGGCCGATTGAAAAAAGTGATTTTTACAAATGTTCGGGAACGGGTCTGGAAGAAGACTAAGGGTTGGAAAGAAACTTCTCTGAGTAGGGCAGGAAAGGAGATCTTATTAAAATCTGTTGTGCAAGCTATACCGACTTATTCTATGTCTTGTTTTGAGATGCCAGCTGGGGTTTGCCAAGACATTGAGAGCTTAATGAGGCAATTCTAGTGGGGATTTAGAGGTGATGTCCGAAAATTCACTGGATTAATTGGAAAAGAATGTGTTGATCTAAGGAGGACGGATGTATGGGTTTTAGGGACATGAAGGCTTTTAATTTGGCCCTTCTAGCTAAGTTGGGATGGCGAATTGTTACAAACCCGGAATCTATTCTTGCAAAGTTACTAAAGGCACGATACTCTCTGAACTGTTCTTTTGAGCAAGCAAAAGTCGGGTTTCGACCGAGTTACGTTTGGTGGAGTATCTTGAAAGGCAGAGAGGTCCTTGCTCTTGGTCTGTGCTGGGGAGTTGGGAGTGGGGCGAACATCTCGGTTTGGAAAGATAATTGGATACCTCGGCCGTGCTCTTTCAAGCCTATTTCTTCGCCTTCGGATGAGATGAGGGGAATTCGAGTGATTGATCTTATTGATTGGGAGTGCAACCAGTGGAGGGAATATAGGATTCGGGTTGTTCTAGGTGAGATTGACAAGGAAGCTGTTCTGAGTATACTTCTTGCATCATGTGAAGTCCCTGATGAACCATACTAGTTTCATACTAGTAGTGGTATTTATAGCGTAAAATCAACTTATCATTTGTACCTACAATACCTGGAGTTCGGTTTTGATCAGGCATGCTCTTCTACTCGACGTAGTGACAGGAATATTTGGCAGAAAATGTGGTCGATTAAAGCGTTGCAAAAAGTTCTTAATCTTGTTTGGTGAGCATGTAATGAAACCCTTCCATGTAAGTTCAAACTTAGCCAAAGGATGGTTAAGATTGAGCCCTGGTGTGATGTTTGTGGGTGTCTAGAGACACCTTTCCATGTGATTGCTCAATGTCCTATTAGTTGCGGGGTATGGCGAGTGTTACCATGCTTTGGCCAGGCTAGATGATGCGGGAGCATCTCAATCAATACTTCCTACCGGACCAATTACAAGAGCACAAGCCAAACGCATGGGTGAACGGCTAGGAAAGGAGATGCATCAATTGGAAAGTTGTTACATTAAGATGGAAGTGTTAGAAGGATGTTCAAGGATGGTTCTACACGTGTAACCTGAAATCTCGGCCGAAATTGAACCAGCCAATGACGTTTTAGAAGCATGTGAAGAAAGCTTGGAAGAAGAAGGAAGTTGGGCTAATTTAAGTGGCTAAATTAGACCCAACGAGTTTATCATTTTCTGCCCATTTTGAGACAATTTTAATTTGTGTTTTGTTTTTATTTTATTGCTTTTATTTGAAGTTTCTAGAAGGTCAATTATCTCTTAAATATTTGACCTTATCCGTTTGTTAGGAAATCTTATCTCTTAAAGATTCGATCTCATCGCTTCGCATTTTATTTTATTTATTTTATTCTTTCCGGTCTCGATCTTGGATCAAGCCCGCAACCCATGTAAGCTCAAGAAGGACGTCCTATCTAGCCTATAAAAGGCATGCTAGACGTCTAACATGAGGACCTTTGATAATAAACACATTTGATACTTTTCAGTATTTCTCTCTCGTGGATTCGAGAAACCTTGAATAGGTGGATTCACGTCCAACCCTAGCTTAGTAGGATAGGAGAGCCGTCCACCTTGGTGGATTCCAAGATTGGTCTCTCTTCGATCTCTAGGCGACTTCTTGCGTTCTTGAGATCTTTCGCGTCTTTCTCTCGTAATTAATGATTATAGCGGAAGAATTCCTTCTCGGAATTCAACCAGACTATATGTGGGGTTATGCCGCGAGGGTTGCCTGATCTTTCAACACCACGAACTAGAAGGAGAAAAGAGATGGTTGGGACGTGAAGGTGAAAGAAACGTGTGGTATGATGGATGATTGATCCGGTGATTGGGAGGGATCGTTGCTGGATAGTCTGGTTGAATTCCGAGAAGGAATTCTTCCGCTATAATCTTGAATTACGAGAGAAAGACGCGATAGATCTCAAGAACGCAAGAAGTCACCTAGAGATCGAAGAGAGACCAATCTTGGAATCCACCAAGATGGACGACTCTCCCATCCTACTAAGCTAGGGTTAGACGTGAATCCACACGTCCGGTTGAATAGGAATCCACCTATTCAAGGTTTCTCGAATCCACGAGAGAGAAATACTGAAAAGTATGAAATGTGTTTATTATCAAAGGTCCTCATGTTAGACGTCTAGCATGCCTTTTATAGGCTAGATAGGACGTCCTTCTTGAGCTTACATGGGTTGCGGGCTTGATCCAAGATCGAACCCGGAAAGAATAAAAGAAATAAAATAAAATGCGAAGCGATGAGATCGAATCTTTAAGAGATAAGATCTCCTAACAAACGGATAAGGTCAAATCTTTAAGAGATAATTGACCTTCTAGAAACTTCAAATAAAAGAAATAAAATAAAAACAAAACCCAAATTAAAATTGTCTCAAAATGGGCAGAAAATGATAAACTCGTTGGGTCTAATTTAGCCACTTAAATTAGCCCAACTTCCTTCTTCTTCCAAGCTTTCTTCACATGCTTCTAAAACGTCATTGGCTGGTTCAATTTCGGCCGAGATTTCAGGTTGCACGTGTAGAACCATCCTTGAACATCCTTCTAACACTTCCATCTTAATGTAACAACTTTCCAATTGATGCATCTCCTTTCCTAGCCGTTCACCCATGCGTTTGGCTTGTGCTTTGTAATTGGTCCGGTAGGAAGTATTGGTTGAGATGCTCCCGCATCACCAGGTGGAAGGTCGATGGGGTCAAGTCCTGGATTGAAAAAGTTTACTACGGGGCCTCTAAATATGAAATTCAACTGTGGGTGAATCTTATGGGGTTGTTTGGAAGACAAGAAACAAGCGTATCTTCGAGGAGTATCCTACGGTGGTGAAGGAGATGATTGATGAAGCGAGATCTCTGGTGATGGAGTTTGTTGCAGTGAATGAGCCGTTGGGAAACTTCATTGAGAGGGATAATTTGATTCAAATGAGATGGAGGAGACCTTTGAGCGGGATAATTAAGATCAACTCCGATGCCTCGATTAGTTGTGATGGTCAGTGTGGGCTTGGTGTTGTTGTGAGAAATAGTGTTGGAGTGACGTTGATTGTTGCTTCTAGACCGTTAGTGGGCTCTAGATCGGTTGTGGTTGCTGAAGAGGAAGCTCTGAGCTAGGGGCATGTTGTTGGCTGAGGAGAGAGGATGGAGGAATGTGGAATGCGAAACGGACTCCGTTGTGATTGTCTCGAGTCTTATTCATGGGTATGTGTAGAGGGGTGTCTTTGGTGCTATCTTAAGGAGGCTGCGTGACTTATCAAGGAGATTCGATTCATGTAGTTGGAAGTTCATTCCTAGGAAGTGCAATTCGGTTGCCCACTGGCTTGCAAGTTGACAATCTCTTTGCATGACTAATTTTGTTGTTAATTCCCCTTTTCCTGCTGAACTGTGTATGTTGCTTGATGATGATGATATTTTTTTTTGATACCATACGGTATGCAATTAGGGTACATCATCTCCATGAGACTCCCCACCCCTAGTTCCCATTTTCCGACGGGGCCCAATAGAGGCGGTCCTGAATAAAAAATTTAGGGAGTTGATATGATTTAATTGATTTAATAATTTCTTGTGGTAAATTACATCCAGTTTCCAAATCAATCTTATTACAATCCCATCTGTTCTCATTTATAAAAAAATTAACTACCACATCTTTATTAATAGACTCTATATGTTGATAGAAATTAATCAGCGGTTCTCTCAAGATCCACGATCTTTCCAAAAATTGACTTACCATCCCATCATTCCATCTGAAACCTAATTCGAACTCAGTTCTCAACTTCATGAGTTTTTTCCATTGCCAAGAAGAATTATGTTTAATATTGTACTTCCACAATATCGATCCTTTAAGATATTTTTCCTTTACAATTCTAACCCAAATGTTGTGAGGTTCATTTAATATATTCCATAATAATTTCATTTGGAGCACTTTGTTCATTTCCTCAGCCTTCCTAATACCCACCCCACCATACTTTCTAGGTCTACATATTCTATCCAAGCTAATAAGTGGATGAAAATTAGGTCCTTTATTCCAAAAAAAATTCATGTTAATTTGATCTAATTCTTTGTGGATGATAGCCGGAAGCATAAAAGTTTGCATAATAAAATTTGGTTTTGTTATTTAGGTTAACTTTGATAAGAGTGGTTCTACCTTCTTGTGACAGGGTTGAAGCATTCCATTTAGTAAGTTGTTTTTTTTTGATACAAGATAAGTAAGGTAGGTGAATCATATTCTGGAAACTGATCGACCTACGGCATCCTTACGGATGAGAAGAACCACATCATCAGGGATAGCATCATCATCTTCTTGCGTTGAATGGCCGTGCATGGCTAGTTTATCTGCAACCGTATTGACTTCTCTAAAGATGTGTCTGATGCTAGAATGTGGGATGCTCGCAATCATGGCGGAAATATCGGAAATGATCATGTCCGTCTCCCAAGGTGGCTTCCAAGTCCTGTTGTTTGGATTTAGTGATCACGTCATCGAAAACGCTTTTATTCACTTTACTGTTAATAATCGGACATCCAAGATACTTTTCCAGGCAGTTAGAGCTTGATGACGATGATATGAATGAATGAGAAGTGTTTTAATCAAAAAAAAAAAAAAGATAAAAGGATTCACACATCAGAATAAGCTTTTTCTTTTGGATCATTATCTACATTTCATGTATGATGAAAGTAGGAACTCAATTACTATCAGTTCTCCATTTTTGTCAAATTTCTTTTGAAAATTTAAATTTTGTATGAGATGGTCGTTATATATGTGTTACTGTTGTAGCAGAGATATTCAATCACTCTACATTCTCTATAAAGTGTTTTTACTCTGTTGGTTATTTAACCAAAGCATAACTCATAAGTTATTTGAGATAACATTTATATTTAACATTTAGTCTTGTCAATTATGCATTCTCACAAATATTGTACAATATTTCATAATGTTAATCTGTATACTTTGCAGTTTGCACTACTCGAATATAAAATGCCACCATCCAATGAAGAAGAAGAAGAATTTCAGAGTTGATTGAGAACAACTTGATCTTTATAATTTATCAAGCAGCTCGGAGTAGATCAATTATCATCTCCAACAATGTCAATGTGCGAATTGAAAAACCCCTTGTTGTAGACTGTGCACAGTTATACCAAGTTAAGTTAAAAGAAAGGTGAACCCGTTTCTCTTTTCCACCAATAAATCATAATATACCTTGCTTGTTGTGTACTTCATGTCGCCCTCTTAAAGTTAGAAGGTGTGAAACGAATTTACATGATAATCATGAGATTATTTCAAGAAATTTTTTTTTTAAAAAAAGAAGGAACATAGGTTCATTGTTGTAGAGATTTATTTTCTGAAAGTCATAGGAAAGCATGAGATAGTAATTTCTCAAGAGATGTGAATAACCTTATTGTATACAGTACATTGATCTGAAAATATAAAGTTTAACTAATTAGCAGGTGCTACTGTTCACTTCTTCATCGTGGCAACTTCAAACTGAGTTTGAACTTGGGGAACAAATTTAGCATCTTCCAAATTGATAAACTTTGGGTAAAGATGAGTAGTACAGCCTATATGAGCAGAAAATTGGGGACACTTTTGGCAAGAATAAAACCAAAGTTGTGGGTTCATGTTTTGATAGCATACGTCGCACCAGTAGGCCTCCTCCTCTTGGTCATTGGGTTTGTGAAAGTAGTTGAGCTTCATGGGATGCACATATCCACCATGTTGGTGCTTCATCACCTCTACAGGTAATAACATACATTCGAAGTGATAGTATAAGCCATATTTCTTGCAGCAGTAGGCGTATTGAGGTACTACTTGATATCCGCAGGCCTTGCAAATAAAGCTATGGCGGGTAAGCTGTATGGAAAGGAATTGCGTATGAGAGTCGTGGTGGATAATAGTTGGTAATGGACCACATTTGAGATGACTTTGGAGGACGCACGATCCGCATTCTTCAGAAAAACCTTTTCCTTCATCACTGCAAGACTTGCAAGCAACCTTCTCTCCAAGTTTTGAAGCGTATATCCACCACAGTTCTTCTACCAATTCATTAAAGCGGATCTCCTCGGCACATGGTTTGTGCAAAAGAAGCCGACAAAGACGGCAAGCGTAATAAGGATCATTTTTATATAGGGGCTTCATACACCTTCCGCAATCACCGTTATTGTCGGTTACTAGTGTTTTTGTTTCGAAGACACAATCACCATTGGCACAAAGGTTGCTGCTGGGCTTTACTTTGGAGGAGGCCAAATCTAGTCTCTTTTCAAAGAGAAATGGACGCAGTTGAGAGAATTGCTCTTCCGTGTCCCTTTTTTGTGTAGTGAGGAGATACATGATAGCGTGAATGAAATCCTCAGGCAAGCCACCAGATTTTGAGCCCATAGATGGAGCTAAGAAGATATCATCATAAGGATCAACCACCAGCCTTCTGAGATGATCTTTATTAGCATCGAAATGATCGACGAATTCATCACGAGCCTTCTCCAGTTCAATCCAATTCCTCGGCCTATACCACCGGTTGTACTTAGCCTGCTGCTCATCATCGCAAACCATCTCCGTATACCACCAAAAGTGCTTCAACCTCTCAGCACCACCAAAATAATCAAATCTAAATTGCCAATGGTAGAGGTTTGAGATGCGACACTCTATGATCAAGAGAGGATACACCTCACCAGCGAGCTCTTGCAACTGTTGGAGCTCGAAAGTGGAGTCGAGACGGGACTTGATGACCACCAATTTTGAATTGCCACCAACTCCCCTTGATAAGTTGCGTTTCGCCACCCTGCACATAGTCTCAAACGCATTTCGTACCACTAAACTCCGATCACCATCATCATCTCGGATGACCATGAAATCTTGTATGCAAAGCACAGGGCATTTCGCCCATTTCCCTATACGCTTAGCAACTTCCGTCTTCCCAGTCGTCGGTAGGCCCTTCAAGGCTATGATCCCTCCCACATTCTTGTAATGCTTTTCCCATCGCTTCTTAAACTCCTCTTCTTCCTTTACATCTAACATTGCCTCCGCTCCCCCTTTCACTTCACCGACTTCCTCCCTCAACTCATCCTGCAACGCTACACTTAGATAGTACTCCATAGATCGACCAGTATGGTTTTAAATGTGTTTTTATTAAAACTTGTACACACCAAAACAACAACCCAACTCTACCTTATTTAACTAGATATATACAACCCAACTCTACCTTATTTAGGCTGCACCTATCGTATTTCTCCACTTTCTCATAGATACCTATCGTAGATAGATGATTTCAACTTTACCAAAAAAAAAAAGGATGGATTGAACTACACAATTAGTCAAGTCACTTTCAAAAACTTCCAAATCTAGCTCGAAATATATTTCCCCATGAGACAAGCCCTTATGTCACTAGCTCATCACAGCAGATCAAATCTTTCAATCAATCACGTACGTCAATGGCATGATCTAACATACTCAACACATATATCACATTATCACAATTACTATGTTCTCAAATCAAACAATTCATTCTATCAAACAATTCGAATCCCTCAACTTTAATTATCTATCCTTAATTATGTATGGATCAAAAGATAAGCAAGTCATCAGAGTTACTTGGATTGGGTTGTGGAAAAAGGAATTATGATATAGTAGGTTAATCGTCCGAAGGCAATTTTAATTGACATATTATCATATCTCAACAACGTAGCTTAAGATTACCAAAATAATTATTTAAACATAATAAAAAATTCATTTTTCTATTCAAATGATCATAAGGTCAATTTCAATCTTCAAAAAAATAAAATGAATAAATTGATATCTTATCATTATTAACCCGTTTGAAGATCAAAAATAAGCTACAAAATCCCGATGACGTGAGGAGTAAGAGATCACCACCATCATCTGTCATGGGCAAAGGGCGACAATGATTCCGGCAACAGTAACAATGGCTAAGGCATTTTCCTCCCTTAAGTGTTTTGTTTGTAAAATCTGAAGGTTGTAAGACGTAAAGAATGGAGAGAGCAATCCAGAACCTTTTGAAATTGAATTGGGATTAAAAATAAAAAGTAGATCTGAATTTGAAGTTTGAGAATAATAGGTTTTCTCTATAAACGCGAATGAATGAATATAATAACGAAATTTTGCTATTTATATTTGACGTAAAACCCATCCATTAAGTGAGTAAATAAAAGATATTAATAATTGGCAATCATCCTTTTGTCAGTATAAAAGGTCATAGAAGTTTCGGCCCTCAAACATTACCAAATTACAAGGACAAAATGAAGAGAATATTGGATCACTAATGTGTGATCACCTTGAGAAACGCGTCATCTTAGCTAAGATTCCTTTCTTAACCTTTAAGGGAAGAAATGAGAACTATTGTTTCACTTCGTATTATTTCACATCTTAGGCATACATGATGTCCCATTCAATATCTTATGCATATATGGGTATCTCCTTCGTTTTATTCTCGTTCCAGGCCTAGTGAGCACGACCTAATGATTAGCCTTCTTTCCGGCCCAATGGTTTCTTTTCTTTTATTCCTTCTTGGGCAGACAACCCATTTCCTTTTCCGGGCCGCTTGGCCTTTAGTAAATGGATCCGTAAGGTTGTCAACTAATTTGATATACTCTATCACAATCATGTCAGTCGAGAGCAGTTGTCTTATGGTCTTATGTCTCCACATAATGTGACGAGATTTGCTATTATAAATACAATTTTGTGCCCGAGTTATAGCTGATTGACTATCACAGTGTACACATACTACCGACACAGGTTTTTTCCATAGATGAATGTCTTCCAAGAAATACCGAAGTCACTCTACTTCTTCAGCTGCTTTATCTAAAGCAATGAACTCAGATTCCATCGTGGATTTGTCCAAGAGCGTTTGTTTGGAAGATTTCCAAGATACCATTGCTTCACCTAGGCTGAATACATATCCACTAGTGGATTTGGAGTTTCTTGAGTCAAAAATCCAATTGGCATCACTGTATCCTTCTAATACAGCTGGATATGTGCCATAATGCAGCCCAAACTCTTTAGTATAACGTAAGTAGTTCAATACTCGAGGTATGCCTTTCTAGTGTTTATGTCCTGGATTGCTCGTGTATCGGCTAAGTACGTTGACCGCGTGTGCCAGATCAGGTCTGGTACAGTTGGTCAAGTACATAAGACTATCAGTCACCCTTGTGTACTCCAATTGAGATACTGCATCTCTTGAATTCTTAGTCAGGTGAATATTAGGGTCTATGGGACTCTTTGCAATCCCACTAGAATAGTTCTTGAATCTTGCAAGAACTGTATCAGCATAATGTGATTTAGATAGGATAAATCCTGCAACATGTCTAGTGATTTTCATCCCTAGTATGACATCTACCAGTCCTAAGTCCTTCGATCATGTCAAATTGCCCACTAAGCATATTTTTAGTTTTGTTGATCATGTCTTAATTTGTTGCTGCCCATTATCAGCATGTCATCTACTTATAGACACAATATGATGTAACCATTGAATGTGTCTTTTTTGTAGATACATTTATCGCATTCATTTATGCTGAATCTATTTGACATCATTACACTATCAAATTTCTCATGCCATTGTTTAGGTGCTTGTTTAAGTCCGTATAAGGATTTGACAAGTCTACACACGTTATGTTCTTGTCCAGGAACAACATACCCCTCGGGTTGTTTCATGTAAATTTCCTCTTCCAAATCTCTGTTTAGAAAGGCAGTTTTTACATCCATTTGGTGTATCTCTAGGTTTCTCAATGCTGCTATGGCAATCAACATTCTTATTGATGTTATTCTCGTTACTGGAGAATATGTGTCGAAGAAATCCAGGCCTTCTTTCTGCCGGATCCTTGTACCACAAGCCTTGTGTTTGTCAATGGAGCCATCGGTTTTCAACTTAGTTTTGAAAATCCATTTGCTTCCAAGTGCTTTACACCCTTGTGGTAAGTCGACAAACTCCCATGTATGATTTTGCACAATGAAGTCGATCTCACTTTTAATTGCTTATTTCCAAGCAGGTGCATTTGGTGTGGACATAGCTTCTGTATAAGTTATTGGTTCTTTCTCTAAAAGAAAAGCCGTTATGAACTCATCACCAAAAGTTGTCTCTTTGCGAGCTCTTTTGCTCCTTCGAGTTCAACCTCATGTCGAGTTATTTTGCTTTGTCGAGGTTCATCCTCTATATCTGCATCGGGTGCATACATTCTGTCATCTCGTTCTTCACGAGTACTTTTAGGATAATTTTTATCCTTACATGGAAAGATGTCTTCAAAGAAAGACGCATTCCGTGATTCCATGATTGTATTAGCATGGATATCCGCTATTTTTGATTTGTGTACCAAAAATCGATAAGTGCTATTGTTTTGTGCATATCCGATAAATATACAATCAACAGTTTTAGGTCCAATAGTGACCTTTTTCGGAGGTGGTACTGCCACTTTTGTCAGGCACACCCATACTTTGAGGTATTTTTACGTTGGTACTCTACCATGCCAAAGTTCATAAGGTGTTTTTCTTGTAACCTTGTGAAGTATTTTGTTCAGGATGTAATTGGCGGTAAGTAGAGCTCCCCTCCCCCCACATGAACTGGGTTAACCCAGATTTTTGCAACATTGCGTTTAGCATTTCCTTTAGAGTTCGGTTCTTTCATTCCGTAACTCTATTGGATTCTGGCGAGTAAGGAGCAGTTGTTTGATGTATTATCTCATGTTCTCTACAGAACGCATTAAAGGGTTCATCATAACTCCTCTATCACTTCGGATAATTTTTATCCTTTTTTCAAGTTGATTTTCTACTTCCAACTTGTACTCTCTGAACTTATCCAAAGTTTCATCCTTGCTTCGTAGCAAGTATACATGACAATATTTCGTACAATCATTTATGAAAGTTACGAAGTACTTTTTACCTCCTCTTGTTTGTACAAACTTTAAGTCACATAAGTGTGTGTGAATTAAACCAAGAGGGTCGGTTGTACGCTCCACCTGCGGTGAAGGCGTTTTTGTGAGTTTTGCTTGTACGCAAACTTCACATTTATTCTTATTTAGTTTGAATTTAGGTATTAGGTTCAAATTCATAAGTCATTGAATTGACTTGTAATTTACATGCCCTAACCTTTCATGCCAAACATTAAAAGACACAATGAATATGTAAATCGCAAATAAACAATATATTTATTGAATTTTGGATAACCGCCATTACATAAGTTTTGACCAGTCCATCGTTTACATATCACTAACAAAAGAAGCCAACAAACCCACTACCATGTGTGTTGGTCGGACCATAAAACCCTCCAAAATTTTCATCTGGATCTCTGGGTCGTTTCTGTGTTGGACAAGCGTCACTCTAATGACCTTCGTTTCCATACGTGAGGCATATCCTACTGGAATTATTCGCAATAGATTACTCATCAGTCTCTTCAACAGAGTCATTAGATTGAGTCCAAGCATGAACTTCATCAGCCTTGTGACCATCATTACCATTCTCATGGCGCGTCCTGCTGATCTTCCTAGCAGGTTGCTCAATCGACCCGTGGGACAAGAGCAAACGCTTCTTCCCTTTGGTATCGACCTTTGCCTTTCTAGCCTCTGGACTATTTTCAGTCTCATGCAGTTGTCTGTTGGTTGATTCAACCATCAGTCGTGCTATCAAGTTTTCAACTTGCAAAGGCTTCCTCTTAGAGCTTCCCCAAGAGAATCCCTAAACCATTCTTCAAAATGGGGAAGCAAAAGTAATAATCTCGAAAATATTTTTAAATCAAAGCCAATAGTTTCTCCATTTTAGAGACTTCAACCACATTTAAAGTAATTAATTAATTTAGTATTTAGCTAAAATTTAAAATCTTCCATCAACACCAACGGCTAGTTTCACCAACTCAACCTCATCTCACCTAATATATAGCTAGTTCCAACCTCCTAAAATTTGAAAATTATTCCAACAACTAAAATTAAACAATTCTAGTCACTCTTGTCATCTCACGCAACCTCACTTTTATAATCTCCACATTCTATACTTCCCAATTCACAAGCCTCACTTTTATAATTTGTTTCAATGCTCATCGTTCGTTGACAAGTCGTTATCTAGTTAATAATTTCATGGATGACGACGATGATATGGATGACGAATATGAAAAATTGTTACTTGCTGAAATAGAAGACAAAGATTGTGCCAAACAAATTTCGGGAGGAGGTCATCGTGGTTCTATTATGGGTCACCGTATTATTAATCGTGATCTAATTGAGGGTCATGAAAGACTTTATCGTGACTGTTTTGCCGATTGTCCAAAGTATGGGGTTCGTCTCTTTCGAAGGAGATTTCGAATGAATAAAGCTCTTTTCATGCGCATTCATGATGCCGTCGTCACACACGATACTTATTTTATTCAAAAGAGGAATGTTGCTAGACGTCTAGGCTTGTCATCGCTTCAAAAGGTAACAACTGCTTTTCGACAACTTGCATATGGTGTTGCAACCGATTATGTTGATGAGTATGTGCAGATTGGAGAAAGCATTGTTGTTGAAAGTCTCAAAAAGTTTTCCAAAACAATTGTTGAAGTTTTTGGCGACGAGTACTTGAGGGCGCTAAGTAGTGATGACCTTAAGAGATTACTTGCAGTAAGTGAAGAACGTGGCTTTCCTGGAATGCTTGGAAGCATTGATTGTATGCATTGGACATGGAAGAATTGCCCAACTACTTGGCATGGTATGTTTACTGGCCACATTCATGAACCCACTATTATCTTAGAAGCTGTAGCCTCATATGGTATGTGGATATGGCATGCTTTCTTTGGACTACCTGGATCTCTTAATGACATCAATGTGTTATTTGCGGCTGTATATTTCCGTAGCTAAAGGTATTCACGATGGCTTTTATGGTCGTATACCGTCTCAAATACATGTCGTAAATTTTGCAAGGTGTCATTTGCGACGGCATTAACCGTCGTAAAAAGCATGAAAATTGAATAGTCTAGTTTGCCTTTTGTGATGGAGGAATTTCATCACATATATGATGTCGAAATGTTTATTTTTTAAAGTCCGTGTGAAGTCCTCTATAAGGCTACACCGGAATTTGATATTTTCAAATAATATCTACATAAATAACTGGATACACATTGAAATCAAACACAATCCAAAACATGATAAAAAAATGTATATCTAAGATTTAAATAATTATTCATTCCTAGTATATTATCCAAAACGCTTCAAACCTAGACCACTCAAACTAAAATATATCTAAGATCGTTAACTTGAAATGTTTTCTTGGTCAATTTCTTTAGTAGCAACCTCTTTATGAACTCCATCTTCAATGGATTCATTTTGATAATCACTTGAAGCACCCTGAAAGACATGACATTAAAAATAATTATCACTTGACAAAAATTCAACATAAAAAGGTTAAGCAAATTCAATAAAAATCCCTAGATATCTAACATCTACATACTAGAAAAATTATGGTAAACAATGTAACTAACTAAACCAACCTACACACGTGAATTTGAACTTCTTTGATCATTTCTCTTAGAGAGCATGAAACGAGCAATTATTTGTTCATATTTACTCTCAATTTGGCGGATGACCTCATCAACAACTTTTTTTAGTAAACTCCTCATTGATGTTTTGAGTAACCTCTACAGTGATGTTTTGAGTAACCTCTACAGTGACCTTTTTAGTAATCTCCTCGGTTAGATTTTGTACGAGATCTGGTGTGCTTGTACATGCTAATGGGTCTGGTGGATGCACTGAAGTAGGGGATACACCTACACCATATGTCCGACAGTAACCATGGCCGTCAGGTCCCAACACTAAATGAAATATTTTGTCTCTAATAGATGTAAGTTCTCTTTGATCTTCAGGTTCTTGAGCTAAGAGTTCATTGAAATCATTCTACGTGAAGTTTACACAAATTAGTTCAATAAAAGAAAACATCATAATAATAAGAATGAATAACAATAGTAACAAACATACAACAAGAAGAACCAATACACTTACAATGGCTTCAATAACATCACTATCTTTTGGGTTCTGTGTTTATCTCCATTTATCCATTTTATCAGTACGATGTCCATCTTTATCCAACTGTCAAGTACAAAAACATATTAAAATACACCTAGGTACTTAATAAAGAAATAAGGGGAAAAAAATGCACATTAGCTCTCATTTCGGCAAAGGACTTTCGACCGGTGATATGAGGTGGTCCATGCACCTCGCGATTGCTAGTGTTCCTCGTTGATATCGCCTATAAAAATCAACAATAAAAATAGCCAAAATAAATTTAAAATTACTGAAATTAATAGTCAAATAAAATTATAAGTGAACCTTTAATTTAGGTGAGCGCCAATATTCAACCAACACACGCCATTGTTCTGCTACAACTTCTGGAGGAACTCTCAAAACAAGTCCGGGATCATTTTCGTGCTTCAAAAAATATTTAGCTTTTATTCTTGACTTATGATCCTTCCATATATGGTTTCATGTTCTTAAGCACACGGGTTTGAATTTTGCGGGGACATCCAACACATTTGCCTACAAATTGTGGATAATAACAGTGAATCAATTTAATTAACACATGTAGAAAATGATATAATTTATTGAAAAATTCTTACCTCAACCTCTTCCCATATGTTCTCTTTGATTGATTCATCAACAACCGTCCAATTAATAAAAATCAGTGGTACCCTATGACCATCGCGTACCATTATACCTATTTGAGACTTCAATTGTTGTGCTCTTTCTCCAATAGGTTGAAATTGAGCATCAAAAGAGACTTGAATTTTAAGTCCTTTGTTCCATCCTGACACACCCTTATTGTGCCCTCTAGTACTAGTCTTGTTAAGTGTAGCTTCAAACAAAATTTAAAATATATTGTTAAGTGTAGTTTCAAACAATGTTTAATGTAATAAAATGGTAAAACTTACAAATAACAATCAAAATAAAAATCATGGTTAACAATACATACTTGTTTGTGGAGGAGGTTCTGGTACAACATGTTGAGGTTGTGGAGGAAGGGAATCTTGTTGAGGTTGTGTCTGCGACTGTGAGGATCCACTGTAGGCAACACCTCTATCGTTTGAACCTACAAACGTAGACATAGAGCGTGGTCTACCACGCCCAACGTCTACAACCTTCCTTCTCTTCATTATATCTTATAAAAAAATGAAGCAATCAAACTGTTAACACTAATAGAAAAATCTAACAGAACGGAAAAAAATCTTTAATTTAAAATGAATTTTTAGCAAATGGGACACCAACTTTATTAAATTGAGCAACTAAAAATACTGTTAGTGCATTAAAAACTAACAAAAATAAAATAGTCAATACCCAATCAAAATGCAAGAGATAATGATGTAAAAAATACTATAAAACTAGTTCGCTAAACGCACGAAAATAAATGTCTGAAACATCTAAATCATCAAGATTGTCATCATTGTATAAATCAGCTTCACCATCTGACACATCATCACCGTCTAGTCCGTTATTATCATCCATACTCTCAATGTTTACATTCGAGTATTCCTTTGACTCTACTTCCCCAACATTGAGCCACCCTTGTCCCGATGGGTCCTTGTTATACCACACTTGGTGTGCTTGAGATGCTAATACAAAAGGCTCATCCTCAACCCGGTCATTTGGGTATAGTTGTAACACCCCAAATCCGTAGGACTCGGAGTGCTATTGGGCTAGGATCTCACAATGGATCCTGGCCCTAGCTGACAACAACTTCACTGAATCTTACAACAAGACACTGATAGATTAAAACAAAACATAAAACTGATGTATATATATATACTGATCAAAAGGTAATACATAGTACTGCTGAGTACAAAAGTCAAAACACAACTCCGTACAACATAAATAACCCGAAACCCCGATATCGTCCCTATGTACGGAACCCTCAACAGATCACCCATCCGGATCACTCTGCAGCTCTCCTAACCTGCAAAGGATCTACAACACGGTTTGAAACCGTTAGCTAACCATACACATATATAAGATAGGCAAGAGCACAACCACACATCATATAAACAATAACACATCAACATGATATCACACATTTACCCGGTTTATTATCTTTATAACGTTAGGCACGCTAGAGTATATAAATCATTATATGAGAATAGGTGACACGAGGAATATAATCCTCGCCTCTGCGTGCAATAGCTAGCTGGAGGGGTATCAGCGCACCTTCCTGTATACCGTAAGGAGTGGTATCAGTACCTTTCCCGTATACTAAGTCTAACTAGCGTACAAAGAACTTCCCAGACTCCACTACGGGATGAAAGGGTAAGTTGTCACAGTCACTACAATGGGCGGTCAATATAACATAGGTCGGTGACCATAATAACACATGCTATAAAGCATAAAACACACACACCACTCAAGCACACATCCAATATAAGGACGGTAGCTAAGTAAGTCCTATGGACTTACCTCAATCTCAGAAGTATCTCGCTACGAGCAAAACCCAGAAACGTCCACTCCAACTGGAGGACAACACAACCTATACAAGGCACACACATATATATATATCACAATCTTATCACATACAAAGGGTCACACCTAGACCCAAGGGATCCATCAGGGATCAAATCCAACTCGTAACCTCAAGGCCATAACCGGCATATCCATATCATACTCGTCATAAACCGATACCTAGCATGATACTAGTTCCCTCGTACTAGAAAGGAAAGGAACTACCTAACTATAGGTAGTCCCGGGACAAGACGCACCTGCGTGAACTAAGGACGCAGGGGCGGAAAAGATCACCCGCGGGCGCGGTAGGTGGAAGCCGCAGGGGTGGTCACACGGAACGTTGGCAAGCGCAGGTACGCCGCTGGCACGACGCAGGCGCTGTGACACGGTAGCTGCGGGGGCGGTGACTTTCGGCCGCGGGGCGGCGACAGTGCAGAAGGCAACTTCGCGGCTTCTCTTCGGTTCTTCACGTGATCAAATCACGTCTATACTCTTCCAGATTCATACACATACACATAAATACACATTCAAACGTCATCCTATGATCAATACAACTAATCCTAAGCTAAAGAGAAGGAATCAAAGAAGAAGAGAAGGAGAAGAAGTAAGAACTCACCACTCCTGGAAATCCTAGGCTGCAGGGGAAGTCACAAACATCAATATCTAGCTTCCAAGCTCAGCATACACATCACTAGCATCAGCATCAACCACAAAGTACACTTTCAAAACCAAACTCCAAGGAAAACAAGAACAAGCTCACAAGGGAAGAAGAATAAGCAAGGTGGACGTAGGTAGGTCTGGAATGGAATGAGAAATGGAATGAAACCCTTGCTCAGCAAGGTAAGGAGTAAGAGAAGGAGTAAAGCACAGGTCAAAGGAAGTCAACAAAACCGGATGCAGCCGCCGTAAACTGTAGGGGCGGATCACAGGGCCGCAGGGGCGGCGTACGTGCCCGCGGGTGCGGCAAGGCCAATCTCGGCAAAGCCAATCTCGGCTATGGTCCGATCTCGGTCCGAAAGAAAGGGCTCTCACAATAGTAATCTCCGGAAATTAACCAAGGTGAAGTTAAAGGGATCTAACTTGACCCCGCTTGAAGGATGTGCCCACTCACATTTGAACAATACGTAATTGATGTCCAGTGAATATGTAATCTTGATAATATCTGTCAATCTCCCATAATATGGTACTAGTGTAATACCCGCACCTTGTGCGGACTTTTTTAATAATAACGGGTTATATGCATTATTGTGTTGTTATATATTTTTTCATATTGTTTTGTTTTAAATTGATATATAAAAATTACTTTATAAGTAATTTTTTATTGAATATTATGGAAAAATGGACAAATTTTTAGATGATGTTTCTAGATTAAAAAGTAATATTAGATAATAGTAATAGTATTTTTTGTTTGAAGGAGGTTCAAAATCTCAAATTTTAAATTAATTATTTAAAAAAATAAGAGATAAATATCTTACTAAACAATGAAATAAACAAAAAACGATTAATTTGGAGTTTTATTTAGATGAGATATGTTAAGAACTCTGGAACTTTAGATTGGTAAAAATATTGGAATTGTCAATAAATAAATAAATAAAAATTCTGAAATTTATTATTTTTTGGTAAAGGTAAATTCGGGTGAAACAAAAATTTTTTTAGAATTTATTTGTTACGTATTGGATTTTAATAAAAACAATTTTATCTCAAAAAATATGACACGTAATTAATCATATAATAAAAATTCTGGAATTTATTTTTAAAATTTTTTAATTTAAATTGTTGAATAAAATATAATTGAATTTAAAAAAAAGAGAGGTGTTATAGGGTAGACTTACGTGTCTTATAAAATAAGTACTTTAAAATATCACATGTTGCAATTATTCTTAACAATACATCTATTTATTGTGTTATATGTAAAAATGTTTAAAGTAAATTAAAAACATTGGGTTAATAGTTTAAAATAAATCTGTAAATCTCCAATGACATAGATAACGGAACTAAATTTTCATATTTTAAACTTTTAACGGATGTAGAACTTATTTTTAATTTAATCTCAAAAATATAATTAAATTTCTATTCAAACATATAGTAAATTTTTGGTTAAAAAATTTATGAATTTTTTAAAGTAAATTTTCAAAATTTTGACGAATTATGTAAAACGAAATCTTTTTAATATATTTGTATAAAGATTTTCAATTTCTAATTCTATCAAATTTTCGGTTAAAGTATTTGACAATTAATTTTTTTAATTCCAATTACAAAATCTCGATTTAAATTATTGAATTAAAAAAAGTTTTAGCGGACGGAAAATCCTGGCCGCGACATGTGGCAATAAGTGTGTCTGCTTTAATATATATAAGATAAGATAATATATAAGATATAAGATATATAAGATAAGATTAATAACCTAAAATAATAATAATAATAATCATAATAATAATAATAATAATAAAAAAAATAGTTTTTATTAAAAAAATTCGATTATGTAAACCCATTTTTTAATAATCCAAATAAATAACTTTTTAAAAATATTTTGTTGGGCTTTGATAATAATTTATATTAACAACTTAAAATAATAATTAAAAAAATAAAATAATAATAATAAAATAATTTTTAATAAAAAAATCCGATTATGTAAACCCATTTTTTTAATAATCTAGATAAATAACTTTTTAAAAAGATTTTGTTGGGCTTTGTTATTAATTTATATTAACAAATTAAAATAATTAACTTGTTAAAATATTTTTTTATGCTGCGTTAAATCTGATGCTGACATGTGGCAAAAAAAGAGCTCTCCTTTAATACATATAAGATAGAATCTCCTTCTAAATAAACATCCGAATTTTGCCTCGTTCATTTGTTGTCTAAACTTTTAACCCGAAAAAGTAACCATTAGAACTATATGAAGTGAACTTGATTGCTGAAGGAGAAGGAGGGTTACACAAAGTCATAATCTCTTGAGAAATGGAAACATCTCCAACTTGTTGCAAACTTTGAACCTATAATGGAAACATCCATAGCTTTGTCAGTTAGTTACGTCATAAGTGAACTTAGTTTACTATTTATAGTGAAGCTAAATACTCACATGTTCCCTAAACCAATTCGAAAACTCATTAAAATGAGTTTTTGAAACAAACTACTCATTGGCAGTACGGTTTGAACTTTTTATGGACCTGAGATGTTTCCTGCCCAAATATTTGTTGTGAAAAAGTGAGAAATTTGCATTTTTGGAAAATAAATATGTAATGATATTTATTCAAAATTTTACTTTAGACAAGGGGTGACCGCGTTTGTGTGAAACAACACCCATCGATGAATTTGAGTCCGAGTAACTTCTGTCATAATAAAGTCCTTTCCTTTCTTGTCCTCGTCGTCTTTCCTTCTTGGAGGTCTATTTGACTTGCACTCTACATCTTTGAGATATTGAGTGCAGAAATTTGTGCATTATTCCATCAAATATCCTTTTGCAATTGATGCTTCTGGACATGCATATTGTCTTTATGTATTTTTTCAAAGTAAGCAAGAACCTCTCTATAGGGTACATCCAACGGAATTGCACAGCTCTGCCGATTAATGCTTCTTCAGCTAGATGGACCGGCAAATGTTCCATTATATCAAAAAATGATGGTGAAAATATTTTTTCTAGGTCACATAAAGTTATGATAATGCGGGAATGTGCCTTCCCCAAATCAACAGCGCTGTTGGTTTTCGAGCACAACACTTTAAAGAACTTTCCTAAATCAATCAGACTTGAAACAATGTTCTCTGGTAAGGAACTCCGCATACATAATGGAATCAGTTGTTGTAGAAGGATATGATAATCATGGCTTTTTAGCCCTCCAATGGAACGATCTTTCAAGTTAACCCTTCGTGCAATACTAGAACAAGAACCATCTGACATTCTTGCCTCGGATAAGCTCAATAGAAACATATCTTTCCCATCATTATCCATCTCGAATTCAGCTATGTCAAAATACTCAACACCAGAGTCTTTCAGCTTTACATGGTAGTCCTTTCTAATTCCCAATTCTTAAAGATCACGCCGAGAATATATATTATCCTTAGTTTTGCCTTTAACTCCCATTATCGTAGAGATGACATTTTCAGCCACATTCTTTTCAACGTGCATTGCATCGATACTATGTTGTAACAAATTGTCTGCCCAATAAGGAAGCTCATATAATATGCTTTTTTTTCTTCCAATTGTGCTTCTTCTTTTTTGTCAGATCCCTTTCCGGTTTCTCTGGTCCCATACTATGTCTAATGATCATGTATTCCTTTTTATATTTGGTAAGCACTTCATTAGACTCAAGTTGTAAAAGATGATCAACTCCAGTCATCCTAGGAGGTGGTAATTCGAATTCTCATCCAGTGTGGAATGACTTTGCATCTCTTCGGTACCTGTGATTCTATGGTGTGAACCTTCTACTCTTCGCATAAGACCACTTGTGCCCATGTTTCAACCATCTTGACCCTGGTCTCGTGTTACATTTTGGACATCCATATTCACCTTTAGTACTCCACCCAGATAAATTATCATATGCAGGAAAATCATTGATACTCCAAAGCAATGCAACACGCATTTGAAACATTTGATTGGTTGAAGCATCAAATGTTTCTACCCCTACTTCCGCCAGTTCTTTCAGTTCTTCAATTAATGGCTCCAATTACACATCTATCTTGTCATCGGGACCTTTTGGTCCATCGATAAGCACCAAAAGATATATATACGGTTGCTTTAAGATAAGCATTGGGGGCAAGTTGTATGGAATTATTACAGTAGGCCATGTACTATGATTTAGGTTTTGCGTCCGAAATGGATTAAATCCATCAGAAGCAATTCCTAGTCGTACATTCCTTATATCAGCTGCAAAACTTGGATATTTATTGTCAAGATGTTTCCAAGCAAGAGAGTCTACAGGATGCCTATACACTCCATCATCAACACGCTTCTCCCCATGCCATTTCATGAGATTTGCTGATTGTGATGTTGCAAAGAGTCATTGCAATCTTGGAATCAATGGAAAGTATCTGGCTTGCTTTACAGCTCTTCGTATTTTAGAATCATTTGAGTTTGAACCCATATTTCTCCATCGAGATGCTTTGCATATCAAACATTCATCAAGGCGAGCATTTTCACTTCTAAATAGCATACAATCAATTAGGACACACATCTACTGCTGTAAAGGTAAATCCCAAATCCTTCACTAACTTCTCAGCTTGATAGTTAGATTTTGGAAGATTGACACCTTCTAGCATAACCTCACTAAATATATCCAACAACTCTTTGAAAGAATTGTCTGTCCATCCATGTAAGCTTTTTGCTTGTAAAAGATGCACAACAAAGGACAACACAATGTGCTTTTTTGAACCAGGATACAAAGGTGAGTTTGCATCTTCCATCAACTTCAAACATTCTTTAGTAGACTTGGTTGGGCCTGGTGTGACATCCTCACTTTCAGCAATACGATTCTCATCTTCTAGCATTGGTACATTAGTTGCTCCTACAACATCTTGAACTAATCTAGTCATCTCAACATTCATATAGCCCTCTTCCTCTGATTCAGGTAGAACTTCATCCATTTGAACTGGATGCTCAAATTGATTAACTATTTCACCGTGTCTTGTCCAAATCTTATAACTCTGCCAAAATCCGTTAATCCGAAGATGCTCTCTCACGATTGATCTTTGAAATAAAACTCTATTCGACATTTTCTACAAGAGCAATATATGGAAAAACCAATGTCTTTGTTTTCGTACATAAATTCTAAAAATTCATCTAACTTGGCAAAATATGGGGCAAAACATCTAATTCCCCAATCAATCCATGATTTGTCTAAAGGCATTGTTATATTGGTTTAAGACACCTACACTGTGTATAAATATTTAACGGGTAAATATATATATATATATATTTATATATATATATATGAAAATAAAAATTATAAAGTAATGCATAGAGAGATCAAACATAAATATATCAAGATTAGTGTCACGAGCAAAAGATAAGTTCTATAAAAGTAGATTCCCATATTTGTTTTTTGGAAAAAGTAAGTTCATTAACATTCCTAATTCATGCACAGAAGTTAACCTAAGATAATATAAAAGTAAGTTCATAAACCAATTCATATAAAAGTAAGTTTATAAATCCATTACAAATAGCTTAGAGGATAGAAAAAGCAACCCTTTAAAAGTGCATCTCCATCTTAGAACTAGCTAAAATTTATTAAAAAAAACATACTGTCTCAAGTGACAGCAGTGGTCGTGTATGACATGAGTAAAAAACAATAAGAAAGTTTCTACAATTATGACCAAATTAGAGGATAAAAAGGCAGTCCTTGAAAGTGCATCTCCATCTTCAAAGATCGCCAAATAACACAATAGACTACTCGTTTCCATTCTTACCGGTTCTTTTTGCCAAAATCTTTTTTCTGAAGACTGATGATATATTATGCTTGAAGAGGATTCATGGAACTAGTATTTATAGACATAATTTTAGTTTTCTCAGTTCGAGCTTGAAGTTCAATCTCCTTTTCTCTAAGATCAACCTGATTTTGCTCATTATCAATTAGCAACTTCAATTGTTCAGCCTTTACGCGGTCACTTTCTCGCTTTCTTGCCCTAAACTTTCCAACTCAGAACGGAGTTTTGTAGATTCCTTCTCATCATGACCACCTTGCTCGTTGGATTTTTTTTGTTTGCTTCTTTTGCAGCCTTTCTTCCAACAGGCCTCTTCAAGGGTGTAGGTTCACAAGCATCATAGTCATTATCATTTTCCAAGTTAATTGGAATTTGAATTTTAGTGGAAGGAGCCTTGAAGTTTCTACTTGTTTCACTTTTTTTATGTTTACCTATCCATTTTTATTGAAACCTGAGAAGAGTCCAACAATGATCTAATTCAAACTGATGACCTTCCTTACATTTGTAGACCGTTTTTGCCTCTTGTATCTGTAAAGAACGCATCATGTAAATATAATAACAGAAAAAATATTTGAGAATTTATATAAGTTAAGGTAAGTAGAAGATAGTGAAGATAAGAATAATAGGCACCTTATTTGCCTGTGTGTATCCACTTTTCCGTAGGTGATCGACTGCAGCATAATGTCCACTAAATCTACTCACAGTGAAGCTAGTTTTTGACCAGCGGTTTATCAATGATTTTTCAGGACGCTCATCCGGCCAACTCTTATGTTCTTCAAATTATTGAATAATTCTTTTCCAAAATTGGTTCTTTTGATCAGATCCTTTAATTGGATCTAAGCTAGTATTTAGCCATGCAACTATAAGAAGTTTGTCTTCCTCTGGGGAGAAGTTGGTAGTTCGTTGAGATTGTTTTTGTACTTTCTTGCTGCTAGATGCACAAGGGGTCTCTTGATCAGTGTGAGCTTCAATAGTACATTCCTCTTCAAAAGTAGAACCATTAGAATTGTATTGACTATTTGAAAAATCATATGTCAGATGTGGGTCATCGATATCATCATGGGAGCATCCGTTGTTGAGGAGTTCGGTGAAATTCATCTACAAGTACAATAAGTATCATATCTCCAACTCAATGATTAGATAAGTAAATATATATCATGATGATAATAATCAAAACACTATCACAAACTATCCATATAAAAGATCATCACTTATCATCATGTAAACCAATGAAGAGTTCATCCACATCGATTCTCTTCGCAAAATCAAACAGCAAGTGCATTTGCTATGTTTAAATTGACATGACATCTATAATAAACATATATACTACACATGTATACTCATTTCTAGCTTGACAGTATATATAAGTATCATTAATTATCAACTTAAGAGAATTTTCAAACATAAACATTACATGGCTAGCACATGATGGCTTCTTGGAGGGTGAACTTCATGTAAATTAATTAATCACATATGATTTATATGCATACTGTAGTGATTTGTTCCTTGTGAGTTTCCTATTGCAAATTGTATTTTTGATGAGCAGATATTGGATGGGCTGAATGTAGGGCTAGAACGTGATGGCAAGGACAATACAAGGGGTCTAAAATGACGATGATGGTTGCAACACCCAATCAAAACAATCTTCCTGTATACATATAAGATAATTTTACCTTGATGAAAGCCCTAAAATATTCACACAAAGAAGGTAGAATCAAATAGAAAGATATAGAAATAGAAACATAATTTCAATCATTAAACATATGAGATAGACCTTACACCTAATAGCAAAGGTTGTAGAAGAAAATGGCCAGGAAAAGAAGAAAAACAGCAGAGCCAATATCTTTCCAAATTATGGAACGAAAACAGTCACCCGTTACGCAGAGGTTACCAAAAAAGTTTGGTCTTGCACTGAATCGAACGAAAACAGGTAGAGATGGAGGAGAGACTAACCTGGAGATATGCCTTCGTTCGTAAATGAAAGCTAGTTGAACAGTCATCCATTGAGCAGTTGAGTCGTTTTTGACGTGGGGATGTGAGATAGAAGTGCCGGCAAAATTTTTGGGGAATTCTCTAAATTTAGGGAAACAACTCTATTCCTCACCCTCATCCTCTATTTTGGAGAATTGAATGGAGAATTTGTTTGGACCAAAAATAAGGTTTACATTCTTCAAAAGCCCAAAATTCTCTAAAATAGAGATATTGTTGGGGATGCTCTTATATCTCAAGTAAGCTTTGAAGTTACTCCAGGATGGTGGAAGATTTTCAATCAGCATTGCAACCTGAACTGTTTCACAGATTTGCACCCCCTCAGCTAGAATTTCTTGTATCAACAACTGATATGCCTCAGCTTGGTCCACGATAGGTTCATAATCTACCGTTTTGAAGTTACATAACCTCGCCACAACAAATTTCTTAGCGACCTCATCACTTGTCTTGCACTTGTTGTTCAAAGCAGACCAAAGTTCCTTTGATGTGTGGACCTTGCAATACTCTTTGTATAGCGGATCACACAGACGATCAAGAATCTATCCTTTGCACATATAGTCCGCATACACCCACGCTATGTACGTGGCGAGTAAACGCGGACATGTGTCTTTAGGGGTTAGAGTCGGTGGATCTTCCCTTATAAGGTTGACAAAATTTGCCGAAGTCAAGAAGATCACCATCTTCTGTTTCCAGACGTTAAAGTCCGTTCCATCAAACTTTTCTGGTACTGATGCAACCTGCATCAACCCTAGTGTAGTTGTTGGGTTAGGCGGGGGTATGGTCAAACTACCAGTCCCACTCCCTATGTCCATTTGAGGAAACAACGGGGTACCCTCAAGGGTGTTCCCATTATCTCCTGAACCGGTCTCATGTGTGGTCCCGACAAGCAGATGTACAACTGGAAGACCAGTCCCGATAACAATTCCGGGTGTCGGCGCAGCAGGGTTGACAACATTGTTGGAGACATCATAGTGATCATTTTCGCCCATAGTCGAGAATCTGATCCAAAAACCAAAGCAACCCTTGATCAGTAGGAATTTATACAAAATTTAATTCATTGGGGAAAACTGTAAAAGACCCAGTATGATATTTTATAAATATCAGGGTTCTGCAAAACCCTGAATCTCGAAAGTAGCACTTCTGAAAAGGTTGTCGGAAAACTTTTGAATTTTCCGAAAAAAAAATCCGAATTTTTTTTATTTTCATAAAATAAAACCTTTGGAAATTTTATAACGAAATTAAATTTCCAATATAAAATTTCAAATCAAAAAATTCGAATTTAATCCGATTATTTTTTCGAAAAAAGGATAAATCCAAAAATAAAAAAATCGGAATTTTAAAAAAATCGGATTTTGTCCGACGTTCATCCCTGCAAAAACATGTTAGAAAAATACTGAACACATCCTTGCATAGATATTTTAACGATAACCTGCACACTCAATAATATGATTAGTACGATTCGGTTCCTAAACCGAATTTTAGATTTAAGACTGTAGGACCTCAGTTATTGAGAAAACAGGGGAAGTTTAGGGGAAGTTTAGAGCTAACCCAATCGTACGAATCAAAAGTTGGAATGAGTGGCAGAGGCAAGACGCTCTTTCCTTAATTCTAAAATTGCCCTATTACGAAGGGTTTTGATCGATCAAGAATTCCAAGATACAACTGCCCTTTGCTTCAGACTACGTAACTAGATCTTGAAGCCTACGAGAACCTTCGGTGGAGTACTCTCAGACTCAGAAATTCGGAACTTTGGAAGGAGGAGAAAAGAGAGCAGTAGAGGATTATGCTTTTTGGTCTGATTGAAAGAGCTCCCTAGGCTCTCTTTTATAGAAGTTCTGGAAGAGTTGTGGATTGAGAGAATCACTCTCGTCCACTTATTCCTGATGTTTGTGGATTGATAGATTCACTCTCGTCCACCCATTGCAAAAGGAATAAAAATAAAGTTTTAAAAAATGGAGATTATATACAACTACATTGGACTCATTCTTGGATTGGATAGATCACCGGATTGGGCTTGTTTCCAATGGGCATGCGCTTGACTTTCAGTCAAATTAGATTAGGGAAAGTCTTGGGCCAACCCAACAACCGAATGATAGGTAACCAACCCAACATTAGGTCCATAAGGCCCTTAGCCCGAAGCCACTCCCACGAGCCCAGGAGCCACAGTTCAGCTCGGCATGCGCATGCATGTGTTCTAGCCACTACTAGAGCATCTCTCCATCAACTTAGTCTCCACATTGTCGATGTGGGACAAGTTCCTCCACAATTAATTTTCCCTAGATGCATTTAAAACACTCATCTTTGGACATTAATTTCCCACGAGCCTAGGAGCCACAGTTCAGCTCGGCATGCGCATGCATGTGTTCTAGCCACTACTAGAGCATCTCTCCATCAACTTAGTTAATTATATTAGGATTGTTCCCATATATGGTGTCTTACTAGTCTCCACATTGTCGATGTGGGACAAGTTCCTCCACAATTAATTTTCCCTAGATGCATTTAAAACACTCATCTTTGGACATTAATTTCTCATTAATTTGGACATCAATTTGTACCTATGAGTATACCAAATTGTAGTACTCGGAACCGCGAAGCTAATGCTCCCGTCTTCTAGTGTTGATATTGGCCGGAGCCCACCGTAAAATTGCCCGGAAAAGCTTCCGGCGCAATTTTTTCTAAAATTGATTCCAACAGACCCGACGTTCGAAGCTCGACATTGAAGACCGACGTTCAATGTAACAACCCAATTCCGTAGGACTCGGGGCACTACTGGGCTAGGATCTCACAATGGATCATGACCCTAGCCTGACAACAAGTTCACTAGATCTTACAGCAAGGCACAAATAGATTAAAACCAACTATCAAACTATAATATATATATACATATATATATATCAAAATGTTTACAAAATACCGCTGAGTACAAACCAAAACGTATATCCATACATCATAAAATCACCCCATATCCCTCGTATACAATCCTAGTGTACGGAACCCTTAGCGGATCACCCCATCTGGATCACTCTGCAGTTCTCCTAACCTGCAAAGCATCTACAACACGGTATATAACCGTTAGCTAACCATTCATATATAAGATAATCCATAAGCACAAACACAAATCATGAAATCATAAACACATAATCATGTTGTCACACATTTACCCAGTTAATTATCTTTATAAGGTCCAACACTCAACTCGTATATATATAGATGTATATGAATATATGTGACACGAGGAATATATAAAATCCTCGCCTCTAGGTGCTATTGCCAGCTGGAGTGGTATAGGAGCACTTTCCCGTATACCATAAGGAGTGGTAAGTGCCCGTCCCGTATACCAGATCTGGCCTATCCACAGAGAACCTCCCAGACTCCACTGCGGGATGAAAGGGCCTGTTGTCACGGGCACTATAATGGCGGTCACTAAACCATAAGTCGGTAATAATCAATATCACATGCTATCAAGCATATATCACACACCACTCATGCAAACATCCGATATAAGGATGGTAGCTAAGTAAGTCCTACAGACTTACCTCAACCTCGGAATACTCTCAACCTTGATCAACTCCAATCCGGAGGACAACATTGCCTGCTAACAAAGCATAAAGGGATATCAAATCTCTTATCAATCAAATGGGTCACACCTAGACCCAAGGGATCCATAAGGATCATATCCAACCTATAAACCTCGATAATCTTCTAAACCTCAAAGCCATAACCGACACATATCGATATCATAATCATCCTCATCCTATCCTCATACACACACCTAACATGCCACTAACCAACCCATACTAGGAAAGGAAAGGATCCATACCACTTGGGTAGGTCCTGTACAAAACGCACCTGCGTGACAGGAAAGACGCAAGGGCGAAGCAACGGGAGGCGCAGGCGCGGCGGCACTCCCACGCAGGGGCGGTGACCCGTGGACGCAGGGGCGGCGGCACTGAGGCACGGGTGCGGTGACACCGTCAACACAGGGCGGCGGCTTTCTTGCCCGGGTGCGGGGACACTGCAGAAAGTGATCCCCGACTTCTATTCAACTCTTCACGTGATGAATTCACGTCTTCAGCATCCCACAATCAAACACATACATGTATATTCACATATGAACATCAATACATTCCTAGAGATCCTATCCTAAGCTAAGGGAGGAGGAAAGGAATCAACGAAGAAGGAAGAAATAAAGAAAGAAAGAAAGAAGAAGAAAGAACTCACCATTGTTGTAGCCTAACCAGGCTGGAAAAGATCACAACACACCACTCAACTGGCCTTCAAAGCTCAGCATCAACATCCACACATCATCAAACCACCAAATCCACACAAGCTTGCTTGCAACTAAGGAAAATCAAGGAGAAGATCCAAGGAGAAGAAGAAAGAGAGAGAAGAACGTGAAGGTAGCTGGAGAAGATGAATGAAGAAACCCTTCATCCTAATGCATAGGAGAAGGTTAAAGCGGAATGGAGAGTAAAGCATGGTCCAACGGTCAACAATGCCAGCTGCAGCCGCAGGAAATCGCAGGGGCGTCTCCCTGATCCGCAGGGGTGGAACACAGGACCAGCCGCAGGGGCGGCCCTCTAGACCCGCAGGGGCGGCTGAGTCCTAGCTCAGCTTTAAAGATCAAGGATGTTACATCTCACCCCCCTCAAAATAAGTTTCGTCCCGAAACTTGTACAATCCCAAAACCTCTCAGACTCATATGCCGAGGTATAACTCTCTCTATTGGAGGCATCACATATCCGCTCATAAGGTATCAACCTATATCACTCTACAACCTCGAACATAGGCATGGAGGAAATCATCATCTCCAGCAACAAGATCACTATACTATCCAAGGCATAGAGGAAAACCATCTCTATCCAAACTATCATCACATCACAAAGACATAAGAGGAAAAACATCTCTAGCCGTATCATACTCATAACATAAGGGCATGGAGGAAAAAGATCTCCAGCAAAACTATGTCCATTCAGAATAGCATGGAGGAATAACCGTCTCCAGCTATTCCCTAATCGCATCCCAATAGCATGGAGGAAAGAACCATCTCCAGCTATAATCATCAGTCGCGCTAGCACATCAAAATCTAATAAGATCATAATCACATCATAGCTAGCACGAAAATAAACACATCATAGCATATAAGCACATAATCACAACACTCACCAGATAGTACTAAGATCTACTCGTCGATCCTATAGGTACATCTATCTCGGCGTAAAACTCTGGATAGTTCCTCTAAATACTATCCTCAGTCTCCCATGTAGCCTCATCAGGTCTTCGTCTCGACCATTGTATTCTCAGCATAGAAATGTCCTTCGAACGTAGGCGTCTCATACCTCGTTCTAGGACTGCAATCAGGTGCTCAACAAAAGTGTGGTCCGGCTCGACCACCAAATCATCATAACTCACAATATGTCTCAGATCTGGTATATACTCCCTCAGCTGAGACAAGTGAAACACAGGGTGAACACCCTCTAATCTCGGAGGCAAAGCTAATCTGTATGCTGCACTCCCCACTCGGTCCAAAATCTCGAACGGTCCGACATATCGGCGGCTCAACTTCCCCTTAATGCCAAAACGTCTAATACCTCGTGTTAGAGACACTCTCAGCCACACATGGGCTCCTACTATGAACTCTAGGGGTCTACGCCTCCTATCTGCATAAGACTTATGACGAATCTGTGCAGTCAACATCCTCTCTCTAATCAGTGCTACACGAGCCACATCATCCTGAACCTGATCAAGTGTCAACCCACTACCACTGCTCGGCTCATCCCAACATAATGGAGTACGACATCTTTGTCCATATAGTGCCTCATATGGGGCCATCCCAATCGATGCATGCCAGCTGTTGTTGTACGAGAACTCAACTAGTGGGAGATTATTCGTCCACACCTGTCCCCAGTCCAACACACAAGCTCGCAACATATCCTCCAGTGTCTGAATGGTCCTCTTTGACTGACCATCTGTCTGAGGATGGAACACAGTAGTAAAGTGCAAAATCGTCCCCAGGGCAGTCTGAATCTGCTGCCAGAACCTCGAGGTAAATCGCCCATCTCTGTCTGAGACGATCATCCTCGGTAGACCATGGAGTCTCACTATTTGTCTAGTGTACTCCTTAGCCAATCTGCTCACCGGCTACGTTTCCCGAATAGGGATGAAACGTGCCGTCTTTGTCAATCTGTCCACTATAAGCCAAATAGCATCAAAACTCCTGCTCGGTCTCAATCCATTCACCAAGTCCACGGTGACATCCTCCCACGTCTCTCATCCTGATACATCTTACTCGTACCTGGGTGTACAATGAGCTCCTGTAATATCCTCTGGCGTAACTCCGTATCAGCGGGTACACAGACGTGACCGTGGCGTCTCAACACTCCATCTGCTCCTATAAGGAATTGTGGTGCCTCATCCCGGGACATCCTCTCTCGGATCATCATCAAGGTCGGGCAGGTCTCCTGCTTCTGTTGGATCTCAGTCAACAGATCAGGAAGAACCTCTAAAGTACTCAACCGGGCATCCTCATCAGGAAACTGGATGTCCAATTCTAACCAGATCAGGTCTCTCTGCAACTGATGTTGAACTGTCAGTCTCGCAATTGCCTTCTCTCGAGGCGTCTTCCTGCTCAGGGCGTCGGTGACAACGTTCGCCTTCCCCGGATGATACAGAATCTCCAGATCAAAATCCTTGATCAACTCAAACCACCTACGCTTGCGGTTATTAAAATCCCGCTGCATGAAAATGTACTTCAGACTCTTATGGTCTGTGAAGATCTGACATGTAGCACCATACAGGTAATGTCTCCAGATCATCAAGGCATGAACTACCGCTGCCAACTCCAGGTCATGAGTCGGGTAGTTGTCCTCATACGTCTTCAACTGTCTAGACGCATATGCAATCACTCTGCCTCGCTGCATCAATACACATCCCAAGCCTAGCTTGGATGCATCACTGTAAACCACAAAATCAGCTGTGCCCTATGGCTGTGCTAAGATAGGAGCAGAAGTCAGACGTCTCTTCAGCTCCTCAAAACTCTGCATACACTACTCAGACCACACAAACCTGGTAGTCTTCCTCAGCAGACTCGTCAGTGGACGGGCAATCACAAAAAATCCCTCCACAAAGCGTCGGTAATAACCGGCTAGGCCAAGAAAGCTACGTACTTCCTTGACGTTCGTTGGTGTCGTCCATGCTGCAAATGCCTGTATCTTCGCTGGATCAACCTTGATCCCCTCGGCGGAAACAATATGACCCAGGAATGCTACCTCTAGCATCCAGAACTCGCACTTAGAGAACTTAGCATAAAGTTCTCTATCCCGTAAAACCTGTAACACAGTCCTCAGCTGTCCTGCATGCTCTTCTCTGCTGCGAGAGTACACCAAAAATATCATCTATGAAGACTACCTCAAACTGATCCAGGAAGTCGATGAATATGCTGTTCATCAACTCCATCAAGACTGCTGGGGCATTCGTAAGCCCAAATGGCATCACTACAAACTCGTAGTGTCCATATCTGGTCCGAGAGGTTGTCTTGTGCACATCCTGCTCTCTCACCCTCAGCTGGTGATACCCTGAGCGCAGGTCAATCCTGGAGAACACTGTCGCTCCCTGAAGCTGATCTAACAAGTCATCAATACGAGGAAATGAATACTTGTTCTTGATGGTCACCTTGTTCAGCTCTCTGTAATCAATACACAATCTCAACGATCCGTCGTTCTTCCGTACGAAGAGGACAGGGGCTCCCCATGGGGATACGCTAGGGCGGATTAAGCCCTTCTTAGCCAACTCCTCGAGGTTCTTCTTCAGCTCCAACATCTTGACAGGCGCCATCCGGTATGGGGCCTTCGAGATCGGTCTCGTACCAGACTCTAACTCAATACCAAAATCCACACTCCTCTGAGCCGGCAAACTGGGCGGCTCAGCAAATACATCTGTAACTTGCAGACCACTGGGTTATCCTCTAACCCTGGAATCTTCCCCTCCTTCATGGCATAACACCAGAAGGCCTCACAACCCTGTGCAATCAATCTAGCTGCCCGTATCGCGCTGATCACCATACCTGACTTTCCATGGTCCCAACCTCGGAAAACCTCTATCTGACCTAACTCCGTAGAGAGGGTCATAGTCCTCGTACCTACATCTAATGTAGCTTGATGTCTATCCATCCAATCCATACCTAGAATGACTTCTTCATGCTCTAATGGCATGACAACGAAGTCAATCAGTAACACACGAGTCCCTACAAAAATGCGACAACCATGAATCTCACGGGTACCTTTGACCCTACTACCATCGGGTAACCCTATACTAAAGGGTATCCCCTCCGTCGTATCTAGACTCAAACGCTCAACACATGCATCAGATATAAATGAATGCGTAGCACCCGTATCAAACAAAACTCTAACATGTAAACCATGAATTGGAATGGTACCTGTAGCAGTCGGTGCAGCTGGCTCCACTGCACTCCTCAGCTCAAAAACTCTACCCTGAGCTCCTCTAGTATCAGTGGTGCTCCTACCACGACCTCTGCCTCTACTCGGCCCAGGAACAGATCCCTGAGTCGTAGGACGATCTGGGACTCTCTACTGTCCTATGTCTGCTGGTGTTGAGCTGGCCTCTTCCCACCCCCTGCTACACTAGCAGGAGAAGAACCCTGCTGAGATGATGCTCCACCCTGTCTACAGAAGACAACTCTGTGTCCTCGTCCACCACAACTATAGCAAGTCACTGTCTGCCTCGTACACTCTGGTCGTATATGTCCATACCCACCAGAGTTGTAACACTATCGTCCCTTTTCTGTAATTGGTGCAGATGAGGGATGACTCTGACGGCTCCGGCCTCACCCTGAACCAAAAACTCCACCAGTACCACTGGTCTGCCCTAAACACTGTCTCTTCTCAGACCCTCCGGTCTGAGAAGCTCTCCTCTGTCCAGCTCGCTCCCTCTCATAATCGGAAGCTCTTTGTTGATAATCCATCAAGGATTTACAGTGAAATCCCGCCATATAGGTCTGGGTAGCATCCCTCAGTCGTCGGGAGAAAAGATATACATGCTGATCTACAGGAGGTGCAACTAGACCCAGCAAAACCAGCTCTTCCTGAAACCTCCTGATAGCCTCTGAGACTGGTACATCCTCAAACCCAACCTCAACAAAATCCCGCAGTTTCTCCCTCCTCAATGAGGCAGGGCAGAAACGATCTCTAATCATAGTCCTCATCAGATCATAACTAGTAACCTGAACCCGTACATATCTCCACCAGTGTTGTGCCAAATCTCTGAATAGAGTTTGTACTAACTCTATCTGTCTATCTGCTGGATATCAGATAGACTCAAGAGCTGAGTCTACATGTCCTATCCACAGCTTAACCTGATGCGGGAGCATCTCACAACTTGACCTCATCCCCATGCATCGATGAGTACACAAGCAAGAGGCGACGAGTTGTTACTGAGAGTGATCAATATCATGAGTTGGACGTGGAGAGAGTGACCAAAGAAGATGTCGAGATGAAGACCGAGATGAGGACCGAGACTTGGAGAGGAGCGATGAAGACCGAGATGAGGACCGAGACTTGGAGAGGAGCAGCCGTGATTATTGCCGAGATATAGAGAGGATGGGTCATGATCCACTTGACCCATATGAAGAAGAGGTCCGTCGGGCTGCATTTGAAGGAAGAAGAATTTGGGCTAATTTAAGTGGCTAAATTAGACCCAATTTGCTTATTATTTTAAAGCCCATTCTTGGACATCTTTTAAATAAAAGATGGGTTTGCTTTTAATTATTCGTTTTGGGCTTTTTAAGACTTGTTAGTTAGCCCATTAGCTTATTTTATTTTCCCTTTTATTTTTGATCTTATCTCTTAGAGATTAGATCTTATCTCTTTAAAGTTAGATTGGGCTCGATCTTGGATCAAGCCCATAGTCCGCAAGAAACCCTAGATGATGCCCTACTAGCCTATATAAGGCTTGGGGTGGACGTTTTTTTCTACTCACCTTTGAATGAATTAAACACAAGTACTTTCGAGTATTATTTCTCTTCTATCCCATATTCTTCTCGTGAAATCGAGACTCCTTACTATGTGAGCGGAATCCGTTTGCCCAACAACTTTGGTGTTGTTTTGAGTTGTGTCACTTGGATTGGCAAGTTGGTGCTCTCAATCATCTCCGGGTGACTTCTCGTGTTTTGGGGACAATCGCTTTCCCCTCTGTGTGAGATTATAGCGGAAGGGCATCTTCAAGTCATTCCAAGTTGTGTGTTAGGGCCTTTGTTTTCCTATCGTGCTCTTGGTTTCCTTAAGGGTTCGACTAGATCTATCCATCTATCGATCCTTCACAATCATTGGATCATTCCTCCATTTTATTTCAATTTTCGTCTTTTTATCCATTTTTCTTCATTTCGAGTCTTGGTGTTGAAAGATCAAGCCAACTGACGGCTAACCCCGTATCAAATTGGTATCAGAGCTTCAGGTTCATCAACACCTCTATCTCACGTTTTCTACAAAAAAATTCGAGCTTTCAAGATCCGTCAAGGAATTTCTACACAAAAAGAGTCACCGGAGCAGGATCCGTAATGGTTAGTTTCTACTATTCTCGTTATTTTCTGCGATTTTCAATTCCGCATTCAATTTCTTGAAAAGAAGGATTTTTGTGGCCAATTCTTAATTTTAATACATTTTTCTGCCTAAGATTTGATCTTTTTTTTGTATTGATCGGAATTTAACCCGTCCACCACAAAAATGCCCCCGCCGCCGCCCTCTTCCTGCTGTCTTTTCGGCCACGCCTACCCCATCCGCCGTCTTTTCGGCCGCCGCCCTACCCAGCCGCCGCTCCGCCGGCCTTCGCCCTACCCAGCCGCCGCTCCGCCGGCCATCTCCCTACCCCAGCCGTCGATCTCGGCCGCCCCAGCCTTCGGTTTCGGCCGAAGCTCGCACTCCCATCCCGGCCGAGATTCACTCTCCGCGCCGCAGCCGTCGCCCCCTCGAAACCCTAGCCGTCACCTCCGGCGTCGCTAAACCCTAACCCCGGCCCAACCCGAGCTATCTCGGCCCATCAACCGAGATCTAAAAAAAAACTGAACTGGTCCAGCCCGGTCCAGCCATCACTGCCCCGCCGCAGACCCGCAGTTCTGCCGCCGCTTAGCCACCGCCGCCGCTCCGCCTCCGCCGCTGCCCACCACCGCCCTTGGATAGTCTCCCAAGTCCGTAGTTAAAAAAAAAAGAAGAAGAAGAAGAAGGCCAAAGGCCGTACAAAAAAAAAAAGGGACGTTACTTGCGAGCTAAGTCATTCAGTTTCCGCGGTTGTGCATCTTGTGCGAGTTTTGTTTTGGAAGACGCCCCTTTGAGCTTAATTTGTATCTACTTGTTTCCCTGGGAGCTCTATACATCACTGCAGGGCAACCATAATTTACACTCCTTTCCTTTTCCTTTCCCTTTTTTCTTTTTATCTTTCCCTTGTTTCCTTTTGCTTACCTTTTTCCTTTTTGCTTGTTTTCTTTTTCCCTTTTTGCATTTTCTCTTTTATTTCCCTTTTTCTTTTGTATTTTAATTTCCTAAAGGTCGAAAATTATCTTTTGATTAAGATAATTTATTTGTTGGTTGAGAAATTTTGCAGGCGAGATTAGTTTTGCTTTTCTAGCTAGCACCACATAAAAAGCCTTTTCCCTTTGAGATCTGGTTCGTTCTCCTTGTTTTTCTGCCTGAACGCACTAACCTATTGATTGCTTGAGACATTTTCTTGTAGATTCACAGTGATCCTCGCAAACCGGCTAAGAGGAAGTTGCGAAGCTTACGAGATAGGTTTTCGAGCGAAACACTTGAAGAGGGTAGCCTACGAGTTTATCTTTAACTAACCTTAACAAGTTTGTTTGCTTAGAGTCATGACTGCAGGAAAAGAAAGCAGGAACCGGATACTTGACGCTCCATGAGTTGCGAGCCCCGAGGCTATGCTAGCCCGTATCTTGGAAAGATTAGATAGACTAGAAGAACGTGATGAGAGGATGACAGATCAGGACGAACGCGCTCCAGACGCCAAGTGGAGGAGAGACGGCCGAGACTACAACCGAGATTTCGGCAGTTCCGGCCGAGATGCGTTCCACCTGACCCGAGACTACGACCGAGATGTCGGCAGTTCCGGCCGAGATGCGTTCCATCTGACCCGAGATTTCGGCAGTTCCGGCCGAGATGCGTTCCACCTGACCCGAGACGACGGCCGAGATGTCGCTAGCTCCAGTCGAGACGTCCGAATACCACCCCGTGCTGCACTTACCTTAGACCAAGCTAGTACCTCGACACCGCAGGGAACTAGATTTGGTTCGACCATAAGGGCTAGAGATATCCAGTGTTCCAAGTGTCAAGGACGAGGTCACACAACGCGGGAATGTCCCAATAAAAGGACAGTGATCATCAATGATCAAGGATATTACGAGTCAGATTCCGACTCCGAAGAAGAAGACGAGAATGAAGGTGGAAAGCGATATGCTTCCAGAAAATGCCTTCACTTAAGTAAGATCGTTCCTGACCCTTATTCCATCTTGAGAAATTTAGATTATGTATCTCCTATGATTCATACTAATGAGCATAAACTAGAAATACCTGCTGATTTTTCTAGTCATAAAAAGGAGATGTCTAAGTGCCTAAGGAATGATACCATTGTTGAAACAATTGCGCCTTCACCTATGTGTTTAAGTGATGAAATGCTTCCTACTATTAATGCTGAAATTGGAGGGCATATTACTGAAATTAATTCACATGCACTAGGCCCTGTTGATGCGACTGAATCACTTACCAATTTTGTTGAGCATCTAGATAATTTTAAGACAGAGGAAGCAACAAATGATAACAAACAAAGAGTTAACTTGTTTCATACACGCTGCTTGGTTCAAGGAAAGGATTTTCACATGATCATTGACAGTGGGAGTTCCAGCAATCTAGTGAGCACGGAGGTTGTTATTCAGTTGTAGTCGGATACCATACATCACCCACGGCCCTATAAACTCGGGTGGATGAGTGCCTGTGACGGACTTATGATCACCAAACAAGCTCGTATCACGCTAAAGATTGGAGCTTATGAGGACACTGTCTTGTGTGACATTGCACCTATAGACTCATGTGACATCTTGCTTGGTAGACCATGGGAGTATGACATAGATGTAACACGTACAGGAAAAACTAATCATTATTGTTTTACTTTTCACGGTAAAGACTTCATTCTAAAACCCATGACTCCCACAGAAGCTGCTATTAAGACAAATGAAGAAAATATTGAGGAAGAAGTGTTGCTTGTTACTAACACATATCATCCTAGGAACTCAATTCTTGACCCTTATACATGCCCTACGTACAGCTATGTTTATCAGGAAATCTTATCTTCTTGGCAAAGTGTTGGCATGGTAGAGAGTCTAGTGGAGACATTTCATGGACTTCGTAAAGCATTGTCTATTTACCATTGGAGTTATATGGCTAATGAATACCCAAATTTGGACATTTTCAGTGATTTTAATGATCTTGATGTACATTTGGTTGCGCAGATTGAGTTATCCACACGTATACCCTCGGATTATCCATACAATATGGAAAACAGAGAGACTTTCTCATCTCTTCGATATAGAACATTAAGAATTATGGATGTCGACCTTGTGCCTAAGACTGATAGGTATTGTACCATGACCATTGATGTAGGAACCGATGAATGGATTGAAGACGAGGAACAATCGGATCAGGAAGATAGCACGTCCTAGAAGGATCTAGTAACGAACATTCCGGAACTAGAAGTAACACCCGAGGAGGATATTGAGTGGGACATCATGGCACCCGACTACATATTAGTCCTACCTATTCCAGAGATGGAGGTAGCACCTGAAGAAGATGATGAGTACGTGGACATTATGGAGACTTCACATAAAGAATTTGTAGATTGGGAGATGCAGGACCTAGATGAGGTGCATGACGATGACGAAGATCCGACAAAGCCATCTTACTCTAGTCGCACGACTGGAGATTCAGACGGAGATTCCTCAAGCTCGAGTTACTCAGTTGGTCTATCTCAACACGGTTCAAGTATATACTCTGCGGATTCGTGGCCGAATCCTTTTCAAGAGAGGGAGAATGATGCAGGAGCATCTCACAGCTTGACCTCATCCCCATGCATCGATGAGTACACAAGCAAGAGGCGACGAGTTGTTACTGAGAGAGATCAAGATCATGAGTTGGACGTGGAGAGAGTGACCAAAAGATGATGTCGAGATGAAGACCGAGATGAGGACCGAGACTTGGAGAGGAACGATGAAGACCGAGATGAGGACCAAGACTTGGAGAGGAGCAGCCGTGATCATAGCCGAGATATAGAGAGGATGGGTCATGATCCACTTGACCCATATGAAGAAGAGGTCCGTCGGGCTGCATTTGAAGGAAGAAGATTTTGGGCTAATTTAAGTGGCTAAATTAGACCCAATTTGCTTATTATTTTAAAGCCCATTCTTGGACATCTTTTAAATAAAAGATGGACTTGCTTTTAATTATTCGTTTTGGGCTTTTTAAGACTTGTTAGTTAGCCCATTAGCTTATTTTATTTTCCCTTTTATTTTTGATCTTATCTCTTAGAGATTAGATCTTATCTCTTTAAAGTTAGATTGGGCTCAATGTTGGATCAAGCCCATAGTCCGCAAGAAACCCTAGATGATGCCCTACTAGCCTATATAAGGCCTGGGGTGGACGTTTTTTTCTACTCACCTTTGAATGAATTAAACACAAGTACTTTCGAGTATTGTTTCTCTTCTATCCCATATTGTTCTCGTGGAATCGAGACTCCTTACTATGTGAGCGGAATCCGTTTGCCCAGCAACTTTGGCGCTGTTTTGAGTTGTGTCACTTGGATTGGCAAGTTGGTGCTCCCAATCATCTCCGGGTGACTTCTCGTTCTTTGGGGACAATCGCTTTCCCCTCTGTGTGAGATTATAGCGGAAGGGCTTCTTCAAGTCATTCCAAGTTGTGTGTTAGGGCCTTTGTTTCCCTATCGTGCTCTTCGTTGCCTTAAGGGTTCGACCAGATCTATCCATCTATCGATCCTTCACAATCATTGGATCATTCCTCCATTTTATTTCAATTTTCGTCTTTTTATCCATTTTTCTTCATTTCGAGGCTTGGTGTTGAAAGATCGGGCCAACTGACGGCTAACCCCGTATCACAACCTCTAGCCCCGACCTTCCTAGAGAAAGGGGGTACTCCCATCTGATGAAACGCCTTCAACCAAGTATCTGGTCGAGGTCCTCTATGCTGCTCTGTAACTCTAGCAATCTTACCGACAGGTGTCGGTACAACTGGCACCTGAGTAACTGCATGTGGATCTCTCAGATGATCCCTCTTGTGCTGGCAGATCAGGGGCACGTCTACGTACTCTGGAAGCCTCCTCAACTCGTCTAATATACTAGCGGAATGCAGGTTCCTCCATGGAGACATGATCCGAGTCGTCTGACTGGACTCTTTGTGATCTTTGTCTCTCAGCCCTACCATTCCCAATCTTAGGAACGACACTCTCAGCAACGTCCTCATGAATCTCCTCTGTTGCACGTGGATCAACAACAGGAGTCTGACCCCGTCCTCTAGCTACTAGAGGAAGAGGGGGCCTACCCCTACCTCGTCCAACTGCAGATAAGGCTCTAGTCCGAACCATCTAAAGAGGACACAAACCTAACTTAGAAGGCTATATATATGCTATATGTATAGATATATATATAAATTCAATCACAACATAATATCTATATATATCTATACTGTCGAGGTCTTCAGAGGGGTGATGGCTTCTCGTACACGCTGTCCCAAAACATTTGTACTCATTTCAAAACCAAAACCTTTTGAAAAGTCAGACCCCTTTTCGGGTTCTGTTTATTTATCTATTCGACCTTTATTGCAGATTGCAAGTGCCATTGTTGTCAACCTAAGGCTCTGATACCAACTTTGTAACACCCCGAATCCGTAGAACTCGAGGCGCTACTAGGCTAGGATCTCACAATGGATCCTGACCCTAGCTTGACAACAAGTTCACTGGATCTTACAACAAGGAACAGATAGATTAAAACGAAATATCAAAACATAATATATACATATCAAAAGGTATACAAGGTACCGCTGAGTACAATCAAAACATGTGTCTGTACATACAAAATATCCCATATCCCACGTGACCTAGTGTACGGAGCTCTCAACGGATCATCCCATCTGAATCACTCTGTAGTTCTCCTAACCTTCAAAGGATCTACAACACGGTATAAAACCGTTAGTTAACCATACAAATATATAAAGAAGATGCATAAGCACAAACACAAGTCAGGGAATATTAACACATCATCATGCTATCACACATTTACCCGGTTTATTATCTTTATAACGACTAACACTCAAATCGTATATATATAAGTGCATATGAATATATGTGACACGAGGAATATAACCCTCGCCTCTCGGGGATGTTGCCAGCTGTAGTGGTGATCTGGTAACACATTCCCACTTCCAGATCTGGCCTGTCCGCAGAGAACCTCCCCGTCTCCACACGGGATGACAGGGCAAGGTTGTCACAACCCTACAATGGGCGGTCACTAAACCATAGGTCGGTAATCATCACAACGCATGCTATCAAGCATATATGACACACTACTCATGCATATATCCAATATAGGGATGGCAACTAAGTAAGTCCTATGGACTTACCTCAACCTCAGAAGTAGTCTCAAACACGATCAGCTCCAAATCTGGAGAACAACATTGCCTAACAACAAGGCATAACGAGATATCAAATCTCCTATCCATCAAAGGGGTCACACCTAGACCCAAGGGATCCATAAGGATCATATCCAACTTATAAACCTCGAAGTCATAACCGGCACATATCTATATCATACTCATCACCATTCTATCCTCATACACATACCTAGCATGCTACTAACCCGCTCATACTAGGAAAGGAAAGGATCTACACTACTCTAGGTAGATCCGGGACAAGACGCACCTGCGTGACAAGAGGGACGCAGAGGCGAAGCAAGGCAACCGTAGGCGAGGCGACACTCGGCCGCAGGCGCGGTGACAGTGGCCGCAGGCAAACGCATGCACGGAAACACGCGGGCGCAGGCGCTGAGACCGTGGCCGCAGGGGCGGCGGCTTCCGGGCGCGGGTGCGGTGACAAGGTTCCCGCAGGGGCGGCGGCTTCCAGACGCGGGGGCGGCGACAGTGCAAAACGTAGCCTCCCGAGTTCTCTTCCACTCTTCACCTGATCAAATCACGTCTTCATCATTCCATAGCCAAACACAAACATATACATACACATTCCAACATCAATATACACCTACAACATCTAATCGTAAGCTAAGGAAGATAGAATGGAATCAAAGAAGATGAAAGGAGAAGAAAGAAGCAACAACATGCATCATCTCAAACTCAACAACAACATCCATAATCATCAATACCAAAAGCCACACAACAACTCTTCCAAACCAAGAAGAAACCAAGTTCAAGACCAAGGAGAAGGAGAAGAGAGAAGAAGGACGTGAGAAAGTTGGAGAAATGAAGAACCCTGCTCAGCAAGCCAAGGGAAAGGCTAAGAAGGAAGGAAAGAGAGTAAAGCACGGGTAAAGAGTCAACAAAGTCGGCTGCAGCCGCAAGAAACCGCAGGGGCGGTTCCCTGAGCCGCAAGGGGCGGAAAACTGGCAAGCGGTAGGGGAGGCTACCTAAACCCGCGGGGCGGCTAAGACCAAAACAAGCTCCAAAGACTAAGGCTCTTTCACCCAGTCTCAGGAACGACACTCTCAACAACGTCCTCATGATCCTCCTCAGCTGCACGTGGATCAACAGCGGGAATCTGACCCCGTCCTCTAGCTACTAGAGGAAGAGGGGGCCTACCCTTACCTCGTCCAACTGGAGATAAGGCTCTAGTCCGAACCATCTGCAGAGGATACAAACCTAACTTAGAAGGCTATATATATGCCATATGTATAGATATATATAAAATCAATCACAACATAATATCTATATATATCTATACTGTAGAGGTCTTCAGAGGGGTGATGGCTTCTCGTACACGCTATCCCAAAACATTTGTACTCATTTCAAAACCAAAACCTTTTGAAAGGTCAGACCCCTTTTCGGGTTCTGTTTATTTATCTATTCGACCTTTATTGCAGATTGCAAGTGCCATTGTTGTCAACCTAAGCTCTGATACCAACTTTGTAACACCCCAAATCCGTAGGACACGGGGCGCTACTGGGTTTTGATCTCACAATGGATCCTAACCCTAGCCTGACAACAAGTTCACTGGATCTTACAACAAAGCACAGATAGATTAAAACGAAATATCAAAACATAATATATACATGTCAAAAGGTATACAAGGTACCGCTGAGTACAATCAAAACACGTGTCTGTACATACAAAATATCCCATATCCCACGCGACCCTGTGTACGGAGCCCTCAGCAGATCACCCCTTTGGATCACTCTGCAGCTCTCCTTGTAAGAGCCGTAGTCTTTCGGGCCGAGACCGGACCTTGGCCGAGATTAGCTTTGGCCGAGGTTGGTCTTGCAGCCCCCGCGGTGAGTGGCGCCGCTCCTGCGGCTGCTTGGACCGCCCCCGCGGTTTCCGGCGGCTGCAACCGTTTTTGTTGACCTTTGTTGACCTTGCTTTACCCTTTACTTCACCCATTCTTACCTTTGGCTGATCAAGGGTTTCTTCATCCTCTTGCTCCAGATTCTCTCCATGCATCCTTGCTTCCCTTTGCTCCCCTTAGATCTTGTTCTAGCTTGGAAGAGTTTGTGAGAGTTGGAAGTGTGTAGTGCTTGTGTAAGTTGTGGCTTTGGTTATGCTGGGCTTGGAAGCCAGCCTTGGTAGCAGTTGAGCTCTCCTGCAGCCTTAGACCACAAGTGTGGTAAGGTTTCTTCTCCTCTCTTCTTTCTTTCTTTCCTTCCTTCATAGCTTTGGATTAGATGATTGCCTAGGCACGTTTTGATGCTGGTATGTGTATGTATATGTTTGGGATTGGCTTTGGATGAGAGAAGACGGGAATTGATTACGTGAAGGACTGAGGAGAAACGCAGAATCACGCTCTGCGCAATCGCCGCCCCCGCGGCCGTGAGTCACTGCCCCCGCGGAGACATTGTCCAGCCGCCAGCATTTCGCCAGCGGCCGCCCACGTTCCGTGTCACCGCCCCCACGGCCACATCCTGCCGCGCCCGCGGCCACCTGCTTTCGCCCCTGCGTCCCTTGTGACCCGCAGGTGCGTTTTGTCCCGGATCTACCTAAGGCTAGGTAGATCCTTTTCCTTCCTAGTATGAGTGTTAGTAGCATGCTAGGTGCGAGTTGAGGTTAGAATGAGTTGAGTACGGAACTGTTATGCTGGTTAAGGCCTTGAGGATTACGAGTTGGAATATGATCCGTATGGATCCCTTGGGTCTAGTTGTGACCCCTTGTATGGATATGTATATGATGTATGCGTTATACCTTGTTTAGGTTCAGTTGATCTCTAGAGCGGAGCCGAGTATTCTGAGTCTGTGACTCCCGAGGTTGAGGTAAATACATAGGACTTACTTAGCTGCCCTCCATATATTGGATGTGTGCCTGAGTGGTGGATGTTATGCTTTATAGCCCGTATGATATATTGTATTACCGACCTATGGTCTATTGACTGCCCATTGTAGGGCCGTGACAACTTGTCCATTCATCCCGCTGGGAGTCTGGAGGTTCTCTTCGGGAAGGCCCGTATGGCTCAGTGGGCCGGCCACCTGCACAACTCCCATAGGGTACACGGGAGGTGGGACCGGATCCCATTCCAGCTGGCACCATTCCCGAGAGGCGAGGGTTATATTCCTCGTGTCACAAACGTTCATATTGAGTTATTATTTATACGCTGTATGCGCCGGACTATTATTATAAGATAATAAAATGGGTAAATGTGTGACAACATGTTTATATGTTTAAGTTCTGACGTGTGCATGTGCTCTAGCATCTTCCTTTGTATGTGTTTGGTTAGCTAACGGTGTAATGCCGTGTTATAGACTTTGTAGGTTAGGACACTACAGAGTGATCCAGACGGGGCGATCTGCTGAGGGCTCCGTACACTGGGGTTATACTCGTGGATGGGTATTTTGGATATGTATATATATATATGATATGTTTTGTTGTACTCAGCAGTTGTATAAACCTTTTGACATGTTTATATATTAGTTTTATGTTTTGGTTTTAATCTGTTTGTGCCTTGTTGTAAGATCGGTGAAATTGTTGTCAGGCTAGGGTGAAGATCCATTGTGAGATCCTAGCCCGGTAGCATCTCGAGTCCCGCGGATTCGGGGTGTTACAAAGGTGGTATCAGAGGCCAGGTTGACAACAATGACACTTGTAATCTGCGATAAAGGTCGAATAGATAAATAAACAGAACCCGAAAGGGGTCTGACTTTTCAAAAGGTTTTGGTTTTGAAATGAGTACAAAACGTTTTGGGATATCGTGTACGTGAGCCATCGCCCCTCTGAAGATCTCGACAATATAGGTATATATATGTATAGATAGATACTATCTGTTATGATGATGTGTTATATACCTATACATACGACATATATATTGCCATCTGAGTTGGGTTTATGTCCTCTGCAGATGGTTCAGACTAGAGCCTTACCTGTAGCAGGACGGGGTAGAGGCAGACCTCCGTTAGGTAGAGGACGGGGTACGATCCCTGCTGCTGAGCTGCGTGCAGCAGAGGACGTTCAGGTAGAGATTGCTGAGAGTGCCGCCCCTGAGATGGGGGAAGGCACAGCTGGGGTCAGGGTCCACAACGAGTCCAGTCAGCAGACTCGGACCGTGTCTCCATGGAGGGACCAGCCTTCCGTGATTACATCCGGTGGGTTGAGGAGGCTGCCAGGGCAGGTAGACGTGCCCCGGATCTGCCAGCGCAGGAGGGGCCATCTGAGAGGTCCCACACCGTTACACAGGTTCCAGCTGCACCGGCACCTGTTGTTGAGGTCGTCCGAGTACATGAGGAGTAAAGAGGGCCTCGACCAGACAGTTGGTTGAAGGCTTTCCATCAGATGGGAGTACCCCATTTCTCTAGGAAGGTGGGGTTGGAGGTAGAGTTGTGGATAGGACACGTAGACTCGGCTCTGGAGTCTATTAGGTGTCCAGCTGATAGACAGGTCGGGTTAGTGCAGAGCTTGTTCAGGGAGTTAGCGCAGCACTGGTGGAGATCCGTCAGAGGTCAAGTCACTAGTTATGAGCAGATGAGGTCTATGATCCGAGAGCGTTTCTGCCCTGCCTCGCTGAGGAAGGAGAGACTAAGGGATTTTGTGGAGGCTGGGTTCGAGGATGTGCCAGTTTCTGAGGCTATCCGGAGGTTTCAGGAGGAGCTGGCACTGTTAGGACCAGCTGCACCTCCTGCTGATCAACATGTGTATCTGTTTTCCCGACGGCTGAGGGATGTCACTCGGGCTTATATGGCGGGATTTCATTGTGAGTCCCTGATGGACTACCAGGATCGAGCCGCTGACTATGAGCGTGAGCGGGTCAGTCAGAGGAGAGCTTCTCAGACCGGGGGTCTAAGAAGAGGCAGCGTATCGGGTAGCCTAGCGGTACGGCTGGAGCTGCTGGGTCAGGGCGAGGTCAGAGTCGCCAGAGTCAGCGTTCGCCTACACCGGCTACTAGTAGAGCTCGACAGTGCTATAACTGTGGAGAGCAGGGACATATTAGGCCAGAGTGCCCGAGATAGCCGTTGACTTGCTTCACGTGTGGTGGGCGAGGTCACAAAGCAGTGTTCTTCCGTCAGGCGGAGCTGCTTCACAGCAGGGTTCTTCACCTGTTGGTGGAGCTGGGGGTGGAAAGAGGCCACCTCAGCAGCAACAAACATAGGGACAGCAGAAGGTCCCAGATCGTCAGACGGCTCAGGGATCTGCTCTTGGGCCGAGCAGAGGTAGAGGTTGTGGTGGGAGCACCACTGACACCCGTGGCCCTCAGGGCCGAGTTTTTGAGCTGAGGAGTGCAGAGGAGCCGGCTGCACCTACTGCTACAGGTACCATTCTGATTTATGGCTTACTTGTTCGTGTTTTGTTTTACACGGGTGCTACGCACTCATTCATATATGTTGCTTGTGATGAGCGTCTAGGTCTAGACACTGTAGAGGGGATGCCCTTTATTATAGGGCTACCCAATGGGGGTAGGGTCAGAGGTACCCGTGAGATCCATGACTGTCCCATTTCTGTAGGGACCCGTGTGCTTTTAGTTGATTTCTTTGTCATGCCGCTGGAGAAAGAGGAAGTCATCCTTGGTATGGATTGGATGGATAGGCATTCTGCGGTTTTAGATGTGGGTAGGAGGACTGTCACCCTCTCTACCGAGTCTGGTCAGTTAGTGGTTTTCCGAGGTTGGGACCTCGGGAAGGTAGGCATGGTTATCAGTGCTATACAGGCAGCTAGGTTGATTGCCCGGGGTTGTGAGGCCTTCTGGTGTTACGCCATGAAGAAGGGGGAGAGTCCAACCTTAGAGGATATCCCAGTGGTTGATGAGTTTGTGGATGTGTTTGCTGAGCCGTCCAGTTTGCCACCTCAGAGGAGTGTGGACTTTGGGATTGATTTAGAGCCGGGTACGAGACCGATCTCGAAGGCCCTATACCGGATGGCGCCTGTCGAGATGTTAGAGCTGAAGAAGAAACTCGAGGAGTTGGCTGAGAAGGGCTTCATTCGCCCTAGCGTATCCCCATGGGGGCACCGGTCCTCTTCGTATGGAAGAAGGACGGATCGTTGACGCTATGCATAGATTACCGAGAGCTGAATAAGGTGACCATCAAGAACAAGTATTCGTTGCCGCGCATTGATGATTTGCTGGATCAGTTACAGGGAGCTTCAGTGTTCTCCAGGATAGACCTGCGCTCAGGATATCACCAGCTGAGTGTGAGAGAGTAGGATGTGTACAGGACGGCATTTCGGACCCGTTATGGACACTACGAGTTTGTAGTGATGCCATTCGGGCTCACGAATGCCCCGACAGTTTTCATGGAGTTGATGAACAGCATCTTCATCGACTTCCTGGATCAGTTTGTGGTGGTCTTTATAGATGACATCCTGGTGTACTCTCGCAGCAGAGAGGAGCATGCAGGACATTTGAGGACGGTACTACAGGTTTTGCGGGATAAAGAACTTTATGCGAAGTTCTCTAAGTGCGAGTTTTGGATGCCAGGGGTAGCATTCCTGGGTCGTATTGTTTCCGCCGAGGGGATCAAGGTTGATCCGGCGAAGATTGAGGCAGTAGCGGCATGGATGACACCGACGAACGTCAAGGAGGTACGTAGCTTCCTTGGCCTAGCCGGTTATTACAGACGCTTTGTGGAAGGATTTTCCGTGATTGCCCGTCCACTGACGAGTCTACTAAGGAAGACTACCAGATTTGTATGGTCTGATCAGTGTATGCTGAGTTTTGCGGAGCTGAAGAGACGTCTGACTTCTGCTCCTATTTTGGCACAGCCAGAGGGTACAAAGGATTTTGTGGTTTACAGTGATGCATTCAAGCTGGGCTTGGGATGTGTATTGATGCAGCGAGGCAGAGTGATTGCTTATGCGTCTCGACAGCTAAAGACGTATGAGGAAAACTACCCGACTCATGATCTGGAGTTGGCCGCGGTAGTTCATGCACTGAAGATTTGGAGACATTACCTGTATGGTGCCACATGCGAGATCTTCACCGACCATCAGAGTTTGAAGTATATTTTTACGCAGCGGGATTTGAATAACCGCCAGCGTAGGTGGCTCGAGCTGATTAAGGATTTTGACTTGGAGATTCTGTATCATCCGGGGAAGGCGAACGTTGTTGCCGACGCCCTGAGCCTGAAGACGCCTCGAGAGCAGGTGATCGCGAGATTGATAGTACAGTCTCAGCTGCAGAGAGACCTGAGATGGTTAGAGTTGGACATCCAGTTTCCTGATGAGGATGCCCGACTGAGTATCTTAGAGGTTCTACCTGATATGTTGGGGGAGATCCAACAGAAGCAGGAGACCTGCCCGATATTGCTGAGGATACGGGAGAGGATGTCTCGAGGTGAGGCACCACAGTTCCTTCTGGGGGCAGATGGAGTGTTGAGACGCCGAGGTCGCGTCTGTGTACCTGCTGACGCAGATTTACGTTAGAGGATTCTACAGGAGGTTCACTGTACACCTTACTCGGTACATCCGGGTACGAGTAAGATGTATCAGGATTTGAGACGTATATACTGGTGGGGTGGGCTGAAGCCCGATGTGGCCAGATTTGTGGCACAGTGTGCGACCTGCCAGCAGGTCAAGATCGAGCATTTCAGACCTGGGGGCGTGCTTCATCCACTTCTTGTTCCACAAAGGAAGTGGGAAGACGTCACCATGGATTTTGTAACCGGATTGAGATTGAGCCGTGGTTATGATGCTATCTGGGTCATTGTGGATAGATTGACGAAGACGGCACGTTTTGTTCCGATCAGGGAGACGTGGCCGGTGAGCAAACTGGCTGAGGAGTACACTAGGCAGATAGTGAGACTCCATGGGGTGCCGAGGACGATCGTCTCTGACAAAGATGGGCGATTTACCTCGAGGTTTTGGTAGCAGATTCAGACTGCCCTGGGGACGAGTTTACATTTCACGAAGGCGTTTCATCCTCAGATTGATGGTTAGTTAGAGAGGACCATTCAGACGTTGGAGGATATGATGCGAGCTTGTGTGTTGGATTGGGGACAAGTATGGACGGATCACCTCCCACTAGTTGAGTTCTCATACAACAACAGCTGACATGCATCTATTGGGATGACCCCATATGAGGCACTATATGGACAGAGATGTCGGACTCCGTTATCCTGGGATGAGCAGAGCAGTGTCAGCGGTATAGCCCCTGATCAGATTCAGGATGATATGGCCCGAGTAGCCCTGATTAGAGAGCGACTGTTGACGGCTCAGAGCCGTTAGAAGTCGTATGCACACAGGAGGCGCAGACCTCTAGAGTTCCGAGTTGGAACCCATGTGTGGCTGAGAGTGTCCTTGACACGAGGTGTGAAGAGATTCGGCATTAAGGGGAAGTTGAGCCCCCGATATGTCGGACCATTCGAGATTCTAGATCGGGTTGGGAGCGCAACCTACAGATTGGCTTTGCCTCCAAGATTAGAGGGTGTTCACCCTGTGTTCAACGTGTCTCAGCTGAGGGAGTATATACCAGACCTGAGACACATTGTGAGTTATGATGATTTGGTGGTTGAGCCGGACCACACGTTTGTTGAGCATCCTATTGCAATCCTAGAGCGAGGTATGAGACGCCTGCGTTCGAAGGACATTCCTATGTGGAGGATACAGTGGTCAAGACGTGGACCTGAGGAGGCTACTTGGGAGACTGAGGATAGTATCCAGAGGAACTATCCAGAGTTCTATGCTGGGATAGAGGTACCGGTGGGATCGCCGGGTAGATCTTAGTATTACCTCGCTGAGTGTTATATGCTTATGTATTTATGTGCTTATATGCCATACTGTGTTTATTTCGTGCTAGCTGTGATGTGTGTATGATTTGTTACAGATCCTGTTATGCTAGTACGACCGATAGGTATAGCTGGAGATGGTTCTTACCTCCATGCTATCTCGAGATATGTAGGATTGGATGGAGTTATCTTCTCCATACCCCGATGTTGGTTTGGCTAGAGACGCTTCTCTCTATGCCCCGGATAGGATTGTGATTTTTAGCGGGAGATGATGTTTCTCCACGCCCGTGTTGAGGTTATAGCGTATGGTTGAGACCAGGTATGTGTTATGATACCTCTATGATAGAGAGTGTATCCCGGTTTTAGGGGGGAGAGATGTAAGAGCCGTAGTCTTTCGGGCCGAGACCGGACCTTGGCCGAGATTAGCTTTGGCCGAGGTTGGTCTTGCTGCCCCCGCGGTGAGTGACGCCGCCCCTGCGGCTGCTTGGACCGCCCCCGCGGTTTCCGGCGGCTGCAGTTGTTTTTGTTGACCTTTGTTGACCTTGCTTTACCCTTTACTTCACCCATTCTTACCTTTGGCTGATCAAGGGTTTCTTCATCCTCTTGCTCCAGATTCTCTCCACGCATCCTTGCTTCCCTTTGCTCCCCTTTGATCTTGTTCTAGCTTGGAAGAGTTTTTGAGAGTTGGAAGTGTGTAGTGCTTGTGTAAGTTGTGGCTTTGGTTATGCTGGGCTTGGAAGCCAGCCTTGGTAGCAGTTGAGCTCTCCTGCAGCCTTAGACCACAAGTGTGGTAAGGTTTCTTCTCCTCTCTTCTTTCTTTCTTGCCTTCCTTCATAGCTTAGGATTAGATGATTGCCTAGGCACGTTTTGATGCTGGTATGTGTATGTATGTGTTAGGGATTGGCTTTGGATGAGAGAAGACGGGAATTGATCACGTAAAGGACCGAGGAGAAACGCAGAATCACGCTCTGCGCAGTCGCCGCCCCCGCGGCCGTGAGTCACCGCCCCCGCGGCCGTGAGTCACCGCCCCCGCGGCCGTGATTCACCGCCCCCGCGGCGACATTGTCCAGGCGCCAGCGTTTCGCCAGCGGCCGCCCACGTTCCGTGTCACCGCCCCCACGGCCACATCCTACCGCGCCCGCGGCCACCTGCTTTCACCCCTGCGTCCCTTGTGACCCGCAGGTGCGTTTTGTCCCGGATCTACCTAAGGCTAGGTAGATCCTTTTCCTTCCTAGTATGAGTGTTAGTAGCATGCTAGGTGCGAGTTGAGGTTAGAATGAGTTGAGTACGGAACTGTTATGCTGGTTAAGGCCTTGAGGATTACGAGTTGGAATATGATCCGTATGGATCCCTTGGGTCTAGTTGTGACCCCTTGTATGGATATGTATATGATGTATGCGTTATACCTTGTTTAGGTTGAGTTGATCTCTAGAGCGGAGCCGAGTATTTTGAGTGTGTGACTCCCGAGGTTGAGGTAAATACATAGGACTTACTTAGCTGCCCTCCATATATTGGATGTGTGCCTGAGTGGTGGATGTTATGCTTTATAGCCCGTATGATATATTGTATTACCGACCTATGGTCTATTGACTGCCCATTGTAGGGCCGTGACAACTTGTCCATTCATCCCGCTGGGAGTCTGGAGGTTCTCTTCGGGAAGGCCCGTATGGCTCAGTGGGCCGGCCACCTGCACAACTCCCATAGGGTACACGGGAGGTGGGACCGGATCCCATTCCAGCTGGCACCATTCCCGAGAGGCGAGGGTTATATTCCTCGTGTCACATACGTTCATATTGAGTTATTATTTATACGCTGTATGCGCCGGACTATTATTATAAGATAATAAAATGGGTAAATGTGTGACAACATGTTTATATGTTTAAGTTCTGACGTGTGCATGTGCTCTAGCATCTTCCTTTGTATGTGTTTGGTTAGATAACGGTGTAATGCCGTGTTGTAAACTTTGCAGGTTAGGACACTGCAGAGTGATCCAGACGGGGCGATCTGCTGAGGGCTCCGTACACTGGGGTTATACTCGTGGATGGGTATTTTGGATATGTATATATATATATATATATATGTATGTGTATATATATATATATATATATATATATATATATATGATATGTTTTGTTGTTCTCAGCAGTTGTATAAAACCTTTTGACATGTTTATATATCAGTTTTATGTTTTGGTTTTAATCTTTTGGTGCCTTGTTGTAAGATCGGTAAAATTGTTGTCAAGCTAGGGTCAGGATCCATTGTGAGATCCTAGCCCGGTAGCACCTCGAGTCCCGCGGATTCGGGGTGTTACACTCCTAACCTGCAAAGGATCTACAACACGGTATAAAACCGTTAGCTAACCATACACATATATAAGATAATACATCAACACAAACACACGTCAGAGAATAATAAACATATCATCATGCTATCACACATTTACCCGGTTTATTATCTTTATAACGTCCAACACTCAAATCATAAATATATGCATATGAACATATGTGACACGAGGAATATATAATCCTCGCCTCTAGGTCCAATAGCCAGCTGGAGTGGTGCCTGGAACACCTCCCCGTGTACCCTATGGGAATGGAGAGTGCCCGAACCGTTTACAAGATCTGGCCTGCCTACAGAGAACCTCCCAACTCCCAGCGGGATGAAAGGGCAAGTTATCACGGCCCTATAATGGGCAATCACTATACCATAGGTCGGTAATAATCAACATCGCATGCTATCAAGCATATAACACACACCACTCATGCATACATCCAATATAAGGATGGTAGCTAAATAAGTCCTACGGACTTACCTCAACCTCAGAAGTAGTCTCAAACACGAACATCTCCAAATTTGGAGAACAATTCTGCCTAACAACAAGGCATAACGAGATATCAAATCTCCTATCCATCAAAGGGGTCACTCCTAGACCCAAGGGATCCATAAAGATCGTATACAACTTAAAAACCTCAAAGCCCTAACCGCCATATAACGATATCATACTCATCATCATTCTATCCTCATACACATACCTAACATGCTACTAACCCGCTCATACTAGGAAAGGAAAGGATCAATACTACTCTAAGTAGATCCTGTACAAGACGCACCTGCGGAACGGAAAGACGCAGGGGCGGAGCAAGGCAAACCGCAGGCGCGGAATCACGCGGGCGCAGGCGCTGGGACCGTGGCCGCGGTGGCGGCAGCTTCCGGGCGCGGGTGCGGTGACAGGTTCCCACAGGGGCGGAAGCTTCCAGACGCGGGGGCGGCTACAGTGCAGAACGGCCTTCCCCGACTTCTCTTCGACTCTTCACGTGAGGAACTCATGTCTTCATCATTCCAAAGCCACACACATACATATACATACACATTCTAATATCAATACAAGCCTAAGAGAACCACTCCTAAGCTAAGGAAGAGAAATGAAATCAAAGAAGAAGAAAGGAGAAGGAGCTGACCTACTGCAATGGCCTAAGCAAGGAAGTGGTCACAAACATCACCAGCTGACTCCCAAGCTCAGCAATACACAACATCAACATCCAAGCCACACCAAAAGCTTGCAAACCAAGGCAAAACTCAAGATCAAGATCAAGGGGAAGACAAGAGAGAAGAAGGTCGTGAGAAGCTGAAAAAGGCAGACTGAAACCCTTCGTCACGATCCAAAGAAGAAACTTAAGGAGGAAGGGAAAAGAGTAAAGCACGGTCAAAGGGTCTGCAGCCACAGGAAACCGCAGGGGCGGATCACGGCTCAGCCGCAGAGACGGCTCCCTGAACCCGCAGAGGCGGCTAAGACCAAACTCGGCTCCAAAAACTAAGGCTCTTACGTAAATTTTGCATGAATTGTTAAGAAAATACAAGCAAACTCCTTTAAATGGCATGCTTTGTTCCTTCAATTTGATGAAATTACCTAGAATAAAGTGGAGTTGAAAAAAACCGTAAATACAAGTCAGAAAAAGGAACCTCTAGAGCTTTGCAAATATATTAAACTTTGGACCAATAATTAATCTTTTGTGGTGGTGACTATCTCAACCACGCCTAAGCAGTTCCCGCTCCCACTATTCACATGCATCTACATTTGAATCAATAAACCAATCTCTTTGGTCAATGATAGGAAGTGTCGGACCGTCGTCATCAACGGGTCTTTCAATGAGGAAGACGGCCGTCATCAGCCTTGGTAACCATCCACTGTCTTCCTACATGAGGTCAACTTAGGAGCTTATGGCTTGATACTCGGCTAATTGAATCCCATTTAGGTCATGAGATTGAGAGCCTAGATTGTTGACTGCCTGTAAATCAACACAAAATGCCTCTGTAGAAGCCGAATCCCATCTCTTCACAATTGGCTACATGAATATAGATGTGGAACCACGCCGTATTGGTAGAGCTAATATCCAAAGTAGGAAATAGGTTAACGTCATCAAAGCAAAGGCATCAACACCTGGGGTTGAAGAAGGTGACTGCACTTCTCATCACGACGAGCGTGGCCTATCACTGTAAATGTTGCAAATCTTAGCATCAATTTACATCATTTTTTAAGTATTGGGGCTAAAAATGATTGAGTGTTTATTGGTGGCAGTATTGTCGTGAAATATGAAGAAAGTTTACTTTTTCTCTATTACACTTATCTTAGCATCGATTTGCATAACAAACAGGTCAATGCACCTAGCAAAGTACATGTTTGTGTTTGCCGCATAATCTAAATCTACGGTAGCTTGCACGTGCGTAGCACGTGCGAGGCAACTAGTCTGCACAAAAATGAGGACAGATGTATACCCTTACAAATATCTTTATCCAATTGATGCCATCTTAATCAATGTGTTGGTTCTCCTATATAGGAAGTACTAACCTACTTGTTAAATTTATAGTAGGATTTTTAGAATAGGAATTTGTAGCTCTTAGTATTCTTATTTTCTCCGATTTGTCTTGGAAAATTTTTCATCGGTCAAGCTAAAAGGACTCACACAACAAGAAACGCTGTTTTTTTGAATCAATATCCACAATTTATGTATGATGAAAGTAGGAACTCAATAACTATCAGTTCTCCGTTTTTGTCAAATTTCTGATTTTGTACGAGATGGTTAGGTATGTGTTCACGTTGTAGCGGAGATATTCAATCACTCTACATTCTCTTTAAATTGCTCTTACTTTGTTCTTTAACCAAAGCATAAATCTTTAGTTATTTGAGATAACAATCATAGTTAGCATTCAGTCGTGTTAATTATGCATTGTCTCAAGTATTGTACGTTCCATAATGTTAAATTCTATACTTTGCAGTTTGCACTACTAAACTATAAAATGCATTCATCTAGTGAAGAAGAAAAAGAATTTCAGAGTTGATTGAGAATAACTTGATCTTTATGATTTCCCAAACAGCTCAGAGTGGATCAATTATCATCTCCAACAATGTCAATGAGCAAATTGAACAAGGCCAAACAAGTTGACAACCCCTTGCTGTAGATTGTGCACTGTTGTACCTAGTTAAGTTAAAAGAAAGGTGAAACCTGTTCTCTTTTTCACCAATAAATCAAAATATACCTTGCTTGTTGTGTTCTTCATTTTGCTCCCTTAAAGTTAAAAGGTGTGAAACAAATTTACATGATAATTATGAGATTATTTCAAGAAATAAATAAAAATTAATACATCATATATCATATATCATATATTATATTATATATCTATTAAAGGAGGAGCCTTTATTGCCACGTGTCGCGCCTACGTTTCTCGAAGCCAAAAAAAAATTGAAAAAGTATATATCAAATTAGTTTTTAAAAACTAAAATTCAAGTATATATTCAAATTGGTTTTTAAGAAGATAATCATGGGTACAATCTTGAGATTGAACCCGACTTTGGTTTATTTGTATTCTAATTTATAACATAATTTACTGAACTATATTATCATGATTTTTTTATATTCAATTTAAATTATTGAATTATTAATCACCTATAGTTACAATCAGATTTATCAACCAATCGTGCATATAAATTATATAATGTTCTTAGAATTGAAAAAATATATCCAACATTTCTTTTAATTAAACCACAAAATCGTACTTATATAGTGTTTGTTTTCTTAAACGATTATTTGAATTATAAATTTACTAATATTTTATCAATTGACAATTTTTCATTGGAACTAATCAATAATTACTTAATAATTTATTGATATATAAAAAATATATATATGTAAATATAAAACAAAATAATGTCAATATATAATAGCACACTAATAAATCTAACCCATTGTTGTTATTCAAAACCCGCACAAGGTGCGGGTATTACACTAGTAGGTTCATTGTTGTAGAGATTTATTTTCTGAAAGCCATAGGAAAGCATGAAATAGTAATTTGACAAGAGATGTGAATAACCATATTGTAACAATTGTAGTTGAGTCTTTGAATAAATTGTTTTAGTAGCCGAGGGGAGGCCCTTCAAAGCTATGATCCCATCGCTTCTTAAACTCATCTTCTTCCTCTATGTCTAACACTGCCTCCGCTACCTCTATCACATCACCGAATTTCTCCTCTTCCTCATACCACAACAATCATGAATCGATAGATAGACCGCTCTGGTTTTAGATATGTTTTTTTATCAAAACAACAACCCAACTCTTATGTAACTAGATATACTTGCTCGTCAAAAAATAACTTACTCAACCCCACATTTCATATGTAACTAAATAAATACCTATCGAATTTCACTTTCTTATAGATAGATACTTTCAACTTTACCAAAAAAAGATGGATATATTGCAGGGACATCTTCCCCCTGCACGGTAAGGTATGTATATTTTCACTTTCTCAAAGAATACCTTACCCTTCACGCAGCAATGCTCTTTTTCTTTATCTTGCTTTAGTGATGCTCTTTCTATTTGGATAAGCATTGCTACGTGCAGTAGTCAATATATAATCATGTATAATAAGCTGCTTAGCCTCATTTATCTTCCATAGGCTCTCTCTTTGCACAACCAATTTTGCACATCACAAAATTAACAACTGCCTTGTAGAAGAAGCTAGCCGTGTGTTTGGATTGCAAAGCATAATGCATCATCCTGCATTGTCTGCATTATATCAATGCATTGTGTCCTGCTATCCATGTTTTAGATCGCATCTGAAGCGTGATCCATGTTTTTATTAGGTTTTAGATCGCGCTTTTAGGATTAGTTTTAGCATGTTTTGACATGAGTTGTATGCTTTGTTACTAGGTTTTGTTATATTTCTTGTATGGGGTCTACACTAATATTCTCTTTGTTTTCAAGAGGTTTGTTGGTGTATTGGTGAATTGTCGCATAAGTTAGGATTGATCTTTAATGACTTGATAGGAGAAGATACGAAGTAGGGGAGATCTTGACCAAATGTTAGCAAGGAGAGCAATGCAAGGATAATGCAAAAAGAAAGAAATTATACAAAGAATGGGAATAGAGCAAAGGAGTTGCTCGTCCAAGGACACATGCACTGCACGTTCGTGCGTGTGTTGAAGTTCCAACGTTCTGCTTCAGCTTCTATGTTGAATGATCGTATGATTTCGGTGCAAGTTCGTGCAACATTTATTTAATACCCACCTTTAAGAGACATTTGACCTTCTTTATCTGTTTAACCCTCTTTAATTTATAAAGACGTTTTTAGGAATTTACTAGATACATTATCAAATTTGCTAGAGTTTATTTTAAAATTGGAGAGAAAAGGAGATTTTTAAGGGGAGATTTTGGAGTTCTACCATTATTTTTCTTCTTCATTGAACCTTATAACTTATTGTTAATTTCATTCCTATTTTCATGTATGGCTAATCTTTTAATTTCTCGGTTTTGCGATGAATCTAACTATGTTGAGATAGACTAGATAGGTTCTTAGATTTGAATATATATTTGACTATTTTGATTGATTTATGTCTTAAGTGTTTAGATCTATATCTAGATGATTGCCAAAGACAAAAAAGTGATAGGAATTGTTGGAAAGTAAGGTATAAACTTAAGATTTATCTGTGCAAAAGTAACTTAGATCTCTTGAGGAGAAATAGGTTGGCATAAATGCATTTCTTATTTGTCAAAAATTGAGAGTGAAAGGAGATGTCTGAATCGAATAATCGATGCTAAATGAAGTATGTTTCCGGTTACTCTTGAAAAGTATACAAAGAGCAATTCACGACATACATAAGTCATTGCCTCTATAGTCTTGTCATTATTCGTGTTAGGGCATAAAATGTTGATCATGAATCCGTAAATTAATAGAGTTTGAAAATTCATCCAATTCGAGTCAATCTTCCACGTTTTTATAGGCTAAACGAGTTTGTGAAAAATGATAGAATTTGTTTATTTAAATTTGAGTACCATGACTCTTTGAAAATCACCTAAAAACATCCCAAATAAGGTTAAATTCTGAAATAAACCAAAAGTCTTAAATGTCTTTTTTTAGAACTACGTAAAGATGACAAAGGACTTCAACCAACATCTAATTATTTGACTATGCCCGAAAAGATATGGAAGGTAGTTTGAGCAAGAGGTTATCAGAAGTTGTATGCGGTCGTGGGAGAGGCCGAAACAAAGAGTATTTTTTTGGTGCAAGTGAGATGATACCGAAAAAACAAGATGTTATGAATGATTTTGTAGATGCAAAAGAGAAGAAGCAAGAGGTTGGAATGGCAAGTCGCAGTGGACCCCGTGATTTTATAGCTCGGGAGTTCAATTGGGGTTACCAAAATAACAACCCTTTCATGTTGGCTTATGTAGTTGATGTTTTAGGTGACAAACATTGTGGATATAAATCGTTGGAAAATTTGTTAGGAGGTGTACGTTGAACATAAATATTAGGGTCCCGGTGGAGCATGCTTGAGACTTAACCGAACACATAAAGCTATGCAATCGCATATACGGGAAAAAGGAGTTGCAAATCCTAATTGATAATGTTAATTACTTAAACTTAAACTTAAACTCTTGTGCTATTCAATATTGGATTCATAATTTAATGGGTGTTCATCACATTCTACCAACATCACTTGTTTTCTTTAGTTGGCATAAGCCATGCACATTTCTCCCGATGATCACCACCCCAATTGATCAAGAGTCTCCATCGAACCGGATCCACAACAGGAGCATGATGATATGAAACATAACCTCAAGCATAGCCATCAAAGTGTCACAACTCGAGGTACATGTGATCATATCCCTGTTTATCTACAATCATTATTTCTTCACAACATCGTGAAACATGATCGTGCTCTCACACCAGGGAAGATGAAAGTTATTGGTCTCCAGTGATAACGCTCCATAAAAGTAGATATCAAGATACTATCGAAACTCTTGAAGTAGAGGTCATGCAAACTGATGAGTCCACTACAACGAGCATACCATAGCCATGTACATGGATCATCCTGTTGAAACCTAACAACCTCGGACCACAAACCAACTATCAGAAGATGTCGATGGACACACAATACATCCCTCTCAATGCCCTCCCAGATGTCGCCGTCCATGTGTGTTCGTAGTATTTTATCGTGTTGACAAGTAATGGTGTGGAGCCTCACACCTCCTCAATCAGAAACTCTGCCTCCTCCTCCTATAAAATATGTTTGTCTTCTAGGACCTTCTGTAAAATGTCTTTGTCCTCTAGGATCTCCTCCATTTTAACATCCTCCTCTAGTACATTTTCTCGGACAATTGGGTTCATAAAGACCTCCTCATCATGTCTCGAGGCTGATCAACCGTCTTGGTAATAAGCACCCGAAGCTCATCAACATTAGGCCCGCGTGTTGAAGCTAGAAGCAACAATCAGCGGAGATTAATTGCTTTGTTACGTCAAGACGCAACTACAAGTCTACTCGAAATATCTTGTTAGTATAAAAATACATACATTCAACAAATAAACATAGGATATCAACATTTAAGAACAATCAATTTCATTTTAAAATAAACATACCATATCAATATTTAAACACAAACAAGTTCTTTTCTAAATAAACACCGAGAGAATGAACACAAGTGTAAAAATTCATATACAAAAAAGAATATAAATAATCATCAAACACGCGCTCAAAAACAAAATGAAGACATTTTAAAATCCATGTTTCTCTTACGCATTAATTTCATCAAACACTTGGTGTGCATCATACATAAGTGTACAAAATGAAGACAAATCATGACAGTTAACGAGGAATAATTAAACACAAAATGTCCGAAAATGAACAATCTGAATGAGCATAATCAAACACAAACTATGATTATCAGTTTCTTTACAAAATCTGAACGAGCATCCTTCGATTCAGGATACAAACCTTTTGGCGTTTTCCATCTTTAGCCATGACCAAAATCTTTTGAATATGAACAAGCTAGAATTGGAATCTGTTGAATCATAATCGGGAACGAGCCTCCTCAGAACGGGGTGATGAATTTGCAAAATCTTTTTAATCTGTAATCAGGAACGATTAGGAAGAATAAAAATTAGGATCTTAAGAAATCGAAATCGAGAGTTGGGAATCATGCGTGTTGGATGTTCTGGAAGAAGAAATCGGGAGCTGAGGTTGAAGATGATACTACATGCATACTTGGGAGCCAAAAGCGTAACATATAAAACACAACTATGCCTTTGGCGTGGGAAGTTGGAGTTTTTTTTTTGAAACTAGAACTATAGGAAGAAAAGGCGTATTTGAAGTGACATGAGAATGTTTTTTTTCTTACTCAACTCTTCTATTTTCCTTAAGAAACTACAACTACGCAGGTTATACACGTAATAGTATTTTTTTAAATAACTAAAACTACCACAATCCACAAACGTAGTTGATCGGCTACTACCAAGGGTCTTTCTTCATGGGCGCCGTGCACGTAAATTGGTGTGTGCTCTTGTCGACCTGCCATAGATGGATTCAATTGAATGAGCATTGTAGACTGCTTCGTCTTCTCTATTTTTTAAATGTGAAAGCCAACATTGAACTCCTACGCCGCCTCACCAAGTTCTCTCCTTCATCAACGACGGCGACTCCTCGGCGGACTAACAATTTTTATAAGTCTTTCTTTGTTTCTCGAGGTTATTGATCCCTTTTAAATTCCATTTCTCATGTATCTTTACATGTTTCACTTATGATTTACCTTCGTTTTTAGCTCTCTTTTTTGGTTGCCAATGTCTTCTCCCTTCTCTCGCTTTTCTAAACCTGATTTTTCGTTTCCTAATCTATTTTATGTGTTTCTGTAGTTGGCTATTTTCACCCTATTCACTCTCACATTCTTCCCGATGAAGCTTTACCGTCGTCTCCTCTTTCCGGTTAATCTTCCTCACCTTTTCCTTTCATCTTCTATATTATAGTGATTTTAAACCGTTCATTTTTTACTTGCTTGGTTTATGCTCACATGTTCCTAGTTGATGAAACCCAAAGGTTCTTACAGTCAAGGTCGCCTCAAATCAACTGTTTGTCCTTCTACTGCTCATACATTAGATTTGAGGTAAATAAGAGTACATCTTTTTATTTAATCTTATTTAGATTTATCCATTTTTCCAAATACTATATATTTAGCCTATGATAAAATAAAAAAAAGATGAGTTGTTGTCATATTCATTATCAAATGAGTATATAGTACTATCAAATTCTCATAACTTTGTAGATTCCCGATAACGAAGCTATATTGATATGGTAATGAATCACTCCAACAATTTTATAATATAAACATATTTTTATCAAAAACTAACCCAACTTCATTGTAGTATGAAGGAACATACTTAAGTGACGGGAAAGGGATCAGCAACAAGGATACTTTCACTTATAACTCAGGTAAACATATTTATTCTAGAATAGTTAGTTGGTGTGTAGGTGTGTTTTTCATCCCATGGATTATATGGCAGGAAACATAATGTATGTGAGTTGTTTTGATTTATTTAATTTTCGCCCAATTTATTCTCCTCTCACAATCTTAATATCTTGGTTTGTTCTTTGCTCCCTTTGTTTTGTAGAGATAAGGCGATTGTGGGGTTATGGAGATGAGGTTCTCACATTAGTTAAACAAAAAATTCTCTCTTTACTTAACTCCAAGATGGATAATTCAATCTGTAGAATTGATTTCTTAAATTTACATCTTACATGTGTTTTATTTTGTGGACACAAATCTTGTGAATGCTTGTACTAAAAGAAGCGCGGGGAATGAGAGGTTCCATAATAGAATTACTTTCTTGGAATATGTGAAAGTAGGGTTTAACAGTAAGTTGTTTGCATATGTTCATGTTGTAGCTTCTCTCAAGGGTAATATCGCAACTCTCGAGAAAACCACTGCATTGCAAACAAAGCTTCATTTACCTACCACTCATAAACAACAAGTAATGTCTCTTTTTTGGATGGTTTAAATCCCAACTTTTCTTGTTGTAAATTTTTGTTTTCCAAATTCCAAGTTTAGTAGCATATAGAATTATAGATGTTTTAGGAAACTTTGTCTAATTCAATTAACTTTCAAATATTACATATTATGCAACATCTCTTAGGAAACATATATCAACCTTTAGATGAGTAAAGTTATTCTTTGTCGGATGCCTTGTCAGAGTTGCAATAGATGTGATAGTAGAAAAACATCTATAAAGGAACTCGTGCAAACCTACATCAAGCTTGAAGCAACAACTTATGTGCTTGAAAAACATAAATCTAGAAATAATTCTTACTCAAATGTTACAATTCATGATTTAACGAAGAAAAATTTTTTTGGTTGCCTCGAAAACGAATCATTATCTAGCAAACTTATCATTGTGTTAAAGCTAGAGTCCAATGTGATTTGGTTGTTCATTATTGTTTGCAACCTCTTCTTGTTCTTATAATTGTGTTAAAGCTAGAGTTCAATGTGATGGTTGTGCCTATAAGATGGAAAATTCATCAAGTTGAAGTGCTTAGATCTTTGAATGAAAGACTCTTTTCAATTAGAAAAGAGGTGTTTATGCAGAGATCAAAAATGGTGAAGCTTTGGAGGAAGATGGATGAGGAAGAGCAAAGTTGTTGTACTTGATGTGGCATGGATGTAGCACACATTCCATATGCAAATCACATAGAACTACAAGTGCACGGCCGTGTCAATTTAAGTATATGATGTTGCACATCAAGGTCGATTCCCATGAGATTGTGTATATCCTGACTTCATCCCAAATTTTAACTAGTAGGATAGAACGTGTAAAAGAAATGAAAAAGGGGTGATCAAGTGATCAATATGCTTGGAGATCCGAGTAATAAAGATCGTGTCAACAATCAAGTATCAAATGGGAAAAACAACTATGAATTGGGGATATTCCTCCAAACCTTCACTAGGCATATGTAAGATCATGTTGGGCTTATACATGAAAATAGGATAATTGAATCACAAATAACATGAAAACATGATATTAAACAAATGTAGCATGGTATAAGGTGAGTGATGTCTAAACATTTGGCTTCAATCAATGAATGCGATATGGTGTATGCTATTCACCAATTGATTGATGAGCTTCTCTTCTACTAATGAATAATTCGAACCACAAAGGCATCACATGGTATTTGCTTTTTGCTTATATCATCTAACTTAGGTTTAATATGGACAATCACAACACAAATCTGCTAGCCATCTATAGGCTCTAGCATAACATCATTCTAGCAATCTAAGCATCTAAATAGTCATAACTATCCTAGAAGTACTTATATATCTAATACAATATGATCAATCTATAAGAAACACTCAAACATGCTTCATAGTATACAATGTGCATAAAGGAACAAATTTAGATCATGAAACCTAGCATCCGACATTTAAAATAGAATCAAATATGCTTGAACATCCAAACAAAATTCCTTCCTCCTATATGCTACTAAACATGCTTTGACACTCCATATTTCCATAAGCACAACATATATCTACATAATTCTAGCTTGATTTGGAGTTATCACTCCAAAGCCTAGTAAAAAGTCTACTCACTCATATCAAAAAATTCAGAACCACAACCAGACAAAATACATGACATGGTCATAAACTAGAGGAGAAAGTAAGAATTTAGGAAAAACAATGGAGTGATTCGCATTTACCAATCTAAAGATATTCCCAAAACAAGTTTGCAAATGAATCTAGAATTGAAATTTGATGAAGAACAAATAAGAACTTGCTCCAAAAACTTCATACTTAAAATGAAACATAATATAAATTGTTTTAATCCTTGAAATGTGATTGAATGTTTTTAGATATCTATTATGAAGCATTTATGCCTTTATATATAAGGATAAATCGTGGTTTCCCTTCAAAATGATCAAGGAATCTCCCAACAAAGTTTGTTACTTGTGGTACCCTCCTTGCAAAGTGGAAGTTGATCATGCGTAGCCTTTAGTTGAGCTCGAGAGTGTAACACCCCAAATCCGTGGGACTCGGGGCGCTACTGGCTAGGATCTCACAATGGATCCTGACCCTAGCCTGACAACAAGTTCACTGGATCTTACAACAAGACACAGATAGATTAAAACCAAAAACATAGAACTGTAATATAAACACCGAAAGGTTTTAAAAATACCGCTTACTACAAACCAAAACTTGTATCCATATACAACAAAACATCCCATATCTCACGCATAACCTAGTGCACGGAGCCCTCAGCGGATCACCCCATCTGGATCACTCTGCAGTTCTCCAACCTGCAAAGCATCTACAACACGGTATATAACCGTTAGCTAACCATTCATATATAAGATAATGCATAAGCACAAACACAAGTCATGGAATCATAAACACATAATCATGTTGTCACACATTTACCCGGTTAATTATCTTTATAAAGTCCAACACTCAAATCGTATATATATAGATGTATATGAACATATGTGACACGAGGAATACATAAAATCCTCGCCTCTGGGTGCTATTGCCAGCTGGAGTGGTACTTGGTAACACCTTCCCGTATACCATATAGAGTGGTAAGTGTCCGTCCCGTGTACCAGATCTGGCCTATCCATAGAGAACCTCCCAGACTCCCAGCGGGATAAAGTGTAACACCCCAAATCCGTAGGACTCGCGGATGCGGTGACAAGGTGCCGCAGGAGCGGCGGCTCCCAGGCGCGGGGGCGGCGACAGTGTAGAATGTAATATCCCGACTTCTCTTCCACTCTTCACACGATGATTACACTTCTTCAACATCCAGCAAACATACACATATATACACATTCCAACATCAATATAAGCCTAGATCATGTATCGTAAGCTAAGGCAAAGGAAAAGAATCAAAGAAGAAGAAAGAAGAAGAGAAGAGTAAGCTTACCTACTGCTGTAGCCTAACCAGGCTGGAAAAGATCACAATCATCACTCAACTAACTCCCAAGCTCAGCATAACACACAACATCAACATCAATTACCAAAACCACACAATTCCTCTTCCGAACCAAGGAGAACTCAAGAACAAGGTCAAAGAGAGGAAAAGAAGCAAGAAGAACGTGAGAAAGCTGGAGAAGTGAAGAACCCTTGCTCCCTAAGAAAAGGAGAAGGCTAAAAAGGAAGAGAAGAGAGTAAAGCAGGGTCAAAGGGTCAACAAAGCCGGCTGCAGCCGCAGGGGCGGATCACAGCCGTAGCCGCAGGGGCGGCCCCACGGACCCGCAGGGGCGGCAAGCCTCGCTCGGCTCCTAAAGGTCAAGGCTCTTACATCTCACCCCCCCTAAAAACAAGTTTCATCCCGAAACTTGTGAGATCCTGAAACCACTCGGACTCAGAAGCCGAGGTATAACTCTCTCTATCGGAGGTATCACATCTCCGCACGTATGGTATCAACCTATATCACTCTATAATGTCAAACATAGGCATGGAAGAAATCATCATCTCCATCAACAAGAGCACTATACTATCCAAGGCATAGAGGGAAAATCATCTCTAGCCAAACTATCATCATCATATCGCAAAGGCATAGAGGGAAACATCTCTAGCCGTAACATACTCATAACATAAGAGCATGGAGGAAAAACATCTCCAGCTAAACCCTAATCGCATCCCAATAGCATTGAGGAAAGAACAATCTCCAAGTATAAACATCAATCGTACTAGCACGGCAAGATCTACGAAGATCACAAATCACATCATAGCTAGCACGATAATAAACACATCATAGCATATAAGCACATAATCAGAACACTGACCAAGATAGTACTAAGATCTACTCGTCGATCCTACATGTACATCTATCTCGGCATAGAACTCTGGATAGTTCCTCTGAATACTATCCTCAGTCTCCCAAGTAGCCTCATCAGGTCCTCGTTTCGATCACTGTATCCTTAGCATAAGAATGTCCTTCGAACGCAGGCGTCTCATACCTCGTTCTAGGACTGCAATCGGGTGCTCAACAAAAGTGTGGTCCGGCTCAACCACCAAATCATCATAACTCACAATATGTCTCGGATTTGGTATGTACTCCCTCAACTGAGACACGTGAAACACAGGGTGAACACCCTCTAATATCGGAGGCAAGGCTAATCTTTATGATGCGCTCCCAACCAGATCCAGAATCTCGAACGGCCCGACATATCGGGGGCTCAACTTCCCCTTAATGCCCAAACGTCTAACACCTCGTGTTGGAGACACTCTCAGCCACACATGGGCTCCTACTCTGAACTCTAGGGGTCTACACCTCCTATCTGCATAGGACTTCTGACGGCTTTGTGCAGTTAGCATCCTCTCTCTAATCAGTGCTACACGAGCGACATCATCCTGAACCTGATCAGGTGTCAAACCACTAACACTGTTCGGCTCATCCCAGCATAACGGAGTACGACATCTTTGTCCATACAGTGCCTCATATGGGGCCATCCCAATCGATGCATGCCAACTGTTGTTGTACGAGAACTCAACTAGTGGGAGATGATCCGTCCACACTTGTCCCCAGTCCAACACACAAGATCGCAGCATATCCTCCAATGTGTGAATGGTCCTCTCTGACTGACCATCTGTCTGAGGATGGAATGCAGTCGTGAAGTGCAAACTCATCCCAGGGCAGTCTGAATCCGCTGCCAAAACCTCGAGGTAAAACGCTCATCTCTGTCTGATACGATCGTCCTCGGTACCCCACGGAGTCTCACTATCTGTTTAGTGTACTCCTCAGCCAATCTGCTCATTGGCCACGTTTCCCGAATAGGGATAAAATGTGTCGTCTTCGTCAGTCTGTCCACTATAACCCAAATGGCATCAAAGCTCCTGCTCGGTCTCAACCCAGTCACAAAGTCCATGGTGACGTCCTCCCACTTCCTCTGTGGAATAGGCAGTGGATGGAATTCACCTCCAGGTCTACAATGCTCAATCTTGACCTGTTGACAGGTCGCAGAGTGTGCCACAAATCTAGCCACGTCGGGCTTCATCCCTCCCCACCAATATGAACGTCTCAAATCCTAGTACATCTTACTCATACGTGGGTGCACTGAATAAGGCGTACAGAGAGCCTCCTGTAATATCCTCTGTCGCAACTCCGCATCAACGGGTACACAGACGCGACCGCGGCGTCTCATAACATCAGCTGCTCCTATGAGGAACTGTGGTGCCTCATCCCGGGACATCCTCTCTCGGATCCTCATCAGTATCGGGCAAGTCCCCTGCTTCTGTTGGATCTCACTCAACAGATCAGGGAGAACCTCTAAAGTACTCAACTAGGCGTCCTCATCAGGAAACTGGACGTCCAACTCTAGCCAAGTAAGATATCTCTACAACTGAGGCTGTACTGTCAATCTCGCAATCGCCTTCTCTCGAGGAGTCTTCTTGCTCAAGGCGTCGGCGACAACTTTCGCCTTCCCCGGATGATAGAGGATCTGTAGGTTAAAGTCCTTGATCAACTCAATCCACCTACGCTGGCGGTTATTCAATTCCCGCTGCGTGAAAATATACTTCAGACTCTTATGGTTTGTGAAGATTTGACATGTAGCACCATACAGGTAATGTCTCCAGATCTTCAGGGCATGAACTACCGCTGCCAACTCCAGGTCATGAGTCGGGTAGTTCTCCTCATACGTCTTCAGCTGTCTAGACGCATATACAATCACTCTGCCTCTCTGCATCAATACACATCCCAAGCCTAGCTTGGATGCATCACTGTAAACCAAAAAATCAGTTGTGCTCTTTGGTTGTGCTAAGATAGGAGCGGAATTCAGACGTCTCTTCAGCTTCTCAAAACTCTGCATAAACTTCTCAGACCATACAAATCTGGTAGTCTTCCTCAGCACACTCGTTAGTGGACGGCAATCATAGAAAACCCCTCCACAAAGTGTCGGTAATAACCGGCTAGGCCAAGAAAGCTACGTACTTCCTTGACGTTCGTCGGTGTCGTCCATGCTACTACTGACTCTATCTTCGCCGGACCAACCTTGATCCCCTCGGCGAAAACAATATGACCCAGGAATGCTACCTCTGGCATCCAGAACACACACTTAGAGAACTTAGCATAAAGTTCTCTATCTTGTAAAACCTATAACACAGTCCTCAGCTGTCCTGCATGCTCCTCACTGCTGCGAGAGTACACCAAAATGTCATGTATGAAGACTACCACAAACTGATCTAGGAAGTCGATGAATATACTGTTCATCAACTCCATGAAGATGGTTGGGGCATTCATAAGCCCAAATGGTATCACTACAAACTCGTAGTGTCCATATATGGTCTGGAATGCTGTCTTACACACATCCTGCTCTCTCACCCTCAACTGGTGATATCCTGAGCGCAGGTCAATCCTGGAGAACACTGTCGCTCCCTGAAGCTGATCTAATAAGTCTTCTATACGGGGCAATGGATACTTGTTCTTGATGGTCACCTTGTTCATCTCTCTGTAATCAATGCATAATCTCAACGATCCGTCTTTCTTCCGTACGAAGAGGACAGGTGCTCCCCATGGGGATACGCTAGGGCGGATAAAGCCATTCTCGGCCAACTCCTCAAGTTGCTTCTTCAGCTCCAACATCTCGACAGGCGCCATCCGATATGGGGCCTTCGAGATCGGTCTCGTACAAGGCTCTAACTCAATACCAAAGTCCACACTCCTCTGAGGCGAAAAACTGGACGCTCAGCAAATACATCCGTAAACTCGCAGACTACTGGAATATCCTCTCTATTTGACCTAACTCGGTAGAGAGGGTTACAGTCCTCCTACCTACATCTAACACCGCCTGATGTCTATCCATCCAATCCATACCTAAAATGATTTCTTCATGCTCTAATGGCATGACAAAGAAGTCAACAAGTAGCACACGAGTCCCTACAGAAATGAGATAGTCACGGATCTCACGGGCACCTCTGACCCTACTGCCATCGGGTAACCCTATACTAAAGGGTATCCCCTCAGTCGTATCTAGAATCAAACGCTCAACATATGCATCAGATATAAATGAATGCGTAGCACCCGTATCAAATAAAACTCTAACAGGTAAACCATGGATCAGAATGGTACCTGTAGCAGTCGGTGCAGCTGGCTCCTCTGCACTCCTCAGCTCAGAAGCTCTACCCTACACTCCTCTAGTGTCCGTGGTACTCCCACTACGACCTCTACCTTTACTCGGCCCAAGAGCAGATCCCTGAGTAGTAGGACGATCCGGGCCTCTCTGTTGTCCCTGAACCTGCTGTTGCTGAGGTGGTCTTTGCTCACCTCCTACTACACTAGCAGGATAAGAATCCTTCTATGATGAAGCTTTGCCCTGTTTACAGAAAACCTGTCTATGCCCTTGTCTTCCACAAGTGAAATAAATCACTGTCAGTCTCGTACACTCTGGTCGTATATGGCCATACTTACCACAGTTAAAGCACTATCGACCCGTACCTGCAACCTGTGTAGATGCGGGGTAACTTGGGCGTCTCTGGTTTCGCTCACAATCAACAACTCCACCAGCACCATTGGTCTTCCAAGTTTGCTGTCTCTTCCCAAGCCCTCTATGCTCCTCTGAAACTCGAGTAATCTCAACAGCACGTGCCGGTACAATTGGCACCTGAGTAACTCCATGAGATCTTTCAAATGATCCCTCCTGTACTGGCAGATCCGGGGTACATCTACCCGCTCTGACATCCTCCTCCACTTGTCTGATGTACACGCGGAAATCTGGTCCCCTCATATAGACATAATCCAAGTCATCTAACGGGACTCGCTGTGGTGTATGTCTCCCAGCTATATCAGTCTCAGTCTCAAGAACGACACTCTCAGCAACAACCTCATAGACCTCCTCAGCTGCAGGTGGATCATCAACGGGAATCTAACTCTGTCCTACCTCTACTGGAGGAAGAGGGGATCTACCCCTACCTCGTCCATCTGCAGATACAGCTCTAGTCTGAGCCATCTGCAGGGCAAGTACACCTAACTTAGAAGGCTATATATATGCCATATGTATAGATATATATAAAGTCAATCACAACACCACATAAGGTAATATATATATATATATATATATATATATATATATATATATATATATATATATATATATATATATATATATACTGTCGAGGTCTTCAGAGGGGTGATGGCTTCTCGTACACACTATTCCAAAACATTTGTACTATGTTCATAACCAAAACCTTTTGAAAAGTTAGACCCCTTTCGGGTTCTGTTTATTTATCTATTCGACCTTTATCGCAGATTGCAAGTGCGTTTGTTGTCAAACCTTGCGCTGATACCAACTTTATAACACCCCAAATCCGTAGGACTCGGGGTGCTACTGGGCTAGGATCTCACAATGGATCCTGACCCTAGCCTGACAACAAGTTCATTGGATCTTACAACAAGGCACAAATAGATTAAAACCAAATATCAAAACATAATATATACATATCAAAAGGTATACAAGGTATCGCTGAGTACAATCAAAACATGTATCTGAACATACAAAATATCCCATATCCCACACAACCCAGTGTACGGAGCCCTCAACGGATCACCCCATCTGAATCACTCTACAATTCTCCTAACCTGCAAAGGATATACAGCACGGTATAAACACATAATCATGTTGTCACACATTTACCCGGTTAATTATCTTTATATAGTCCAACACTCAAATCGTATACCTATCATGCTACTAACCCACTCATAATAGGAAAGTATCAATACTACTCTAAGTAGATCCTGTACATGACGCACCTGCGGAACGGAAAGACGTAGGGGCGGAAAGGCAGCAGGCGCAGGCGCGAAGACACGCTGGCGCGGGCGTTTTGACCGTGGCCGCGGGGACGGCGGCTTTTGGGCGCGGGTGCGGTGACAAGGTTCCGCAAGAGCGGTGGCTCCCAGGCGCGGGGGCGGCGACAGTGCAGAACGTAATCTCCCAACATCTCTTCCACTCTTCACACGATTATTACACTTCTTCAACATCTAACAAACATACACATACACATATATACACATTCCAACATCAATATAAGCCTAGATCATCTATCCTAAGCTAAGGCAAAGGAAAGGAATCAAAGGAGAAGAAAGAAGAAGAGAAGAGTAAGCTCACCTACTGTTGTAGCCTAACCAGGCTAGAAAAGATCACAAACATCACTCAACTAACTCCCAAGCTCATCATAACACACAACATCAACATCAATTACCAAAACCACACAATTCCTCTTCCAAACCAAGGAGAACTCAAGAACAAGGTCAAAGAGAGGAAAGGAAGCAAGAAGAACGTGAGAAAGCTAGAGAAGTGAAGAACCCTTGCTCCCTAAGAAAAGGAGAAGGCTAAAAAGGAAGAGAAGAGAGTAAAGCACGGTCAAAGGGTCAACAAAGCCGGCTGCAGCCGCAGGAAACCGCAGGGGCGGGAATCGTGAGCTGCAGGGGCGGATCACAAATGTAGCCGCAGGGGCGGCCCCACAGACCCGCAGGGGAGGCAAGCCTGGCTCGGCTCCTAAAGGTCAAGGCTCTTACAGAAAGGGCCTGTTGTCACGGCCATACAATGGGAAGTCACTAAACTATAGGTCGGTGATAATAACCATCGCATGCTATCAAGCATATAACAAACACCACCCATGCAAACATCCGATATAAGAATGGTAGTTAAGTAAGTCCTAAGGACTTACCTCAACCTCGAGATATCCTCAACCACGGTCAACTCCAATTTGGAGGGCAGCACTGCCTAATAACAAGGAATAAAGAGATATCAAATCTCCTATCAATCAAAGGGGTCACACCTAGACCCAAGGGATCCATAAGGATCGTATCCAACCTATAAAGATCAATATCTACTAAACCTCAAAGCCATAACCGGCACATATCGATATAATCATCATCATCATCTTATCCTCATGCACATACCTAGCATGCCACTAACCAACCTGTTCGCTGGTTTTACACCCCTATAAACCTTTATTAATAATGATAAAGACCTATAAGTTAGTAAAACAAGGAAGGGATAGTTTTAAATTTATAACCTGAAAATAATTCCCTAAATAGCAACGAATCCACAGTATATGTGTCATCACAGTAAAGGTAAGTATTCTAGGGTCGATCTCAGAGACTGGGAGGATTAATTTGCAATAATGATTAAATATAAAATAGATCTCAATCAAAGACAGGAGGTTGGAAAAGATAAGGGAAATAAATCAAAAAGGGTTTTGGAAAGGTTTAAAGGACTCGAAATCAATTGTCACTATTGATTGAAAGTCAAAACAAACAAACAAAAAGGAAAATAAAGATAATCAAGTTAAAGGGAAGAAAATGGATTCCAAGGGATCAAGGTCATTGTTTACACATATAGATTTAGGAAGACTCATAAAGATATATGGTAGAAAAGCCACATGGATGAACGTTTCTAGGTTGACAGTCTATTACCGGGTAAGTATCAAGATTATCTATTTCCAAACCAACTACCTATTACCGGGTAAGTCTCAAGGTAGAGAGGTAGGAAATTCTAAACAAACCAGACTACAAACTAAGGGAAAGGTAAACCATCACCGGGTAAGTATTAGATATTACCCTACTTAGCAAGGAATCTAAGCACATTCAACTAATAAAGGATAAACCTTTATTACCTATGGTCAATCTCTAAGGTATCTATGAAGGAATATCACCGGGTAAGTCTCAATTCCAACTTAGGTTACTAGCTAAAAGGATTCTAACTAGATTCAAGTCCAAGCCAACCATTAGGATTTCAAGCAATTCAAAGCCAAAACATAAAGCACAACATTCCATCATAATCAAAGGTATAAACAAATCCTTGTCAACCTTGGAACCACAAGGTTCTAGCCAATAACAATCATATCAAAGAAAGACAAATAAATAAATAACAAACGGAATAAAAAGAACTTAACTTTAATAAATGGAAACCTTCAATCTTGACAAATCTCGAGTCAACAATGTCTTCTCAACAAAACTGAATGTAAAAGTATGAATCTTGAAGCTAACCTATGAAGAACAATGGTGGAGAAGAAGGGAAAGGAAGGGAGGCGGCTCCACCTTATGGGGTAACCTAACCCTAAAAGAAACGGACTAATTCGGACCCTTAGAAATAACCTAGAGCTTCCCTTTTATAGGTAACAATCTTACAAAAGACGAGCTGGGCCAAAACCGATCCTAAAATAAAATAAAATCGCCGAACAACAAATCTCGGGCAGAAATCTTGGCCGAGATCGGGCCAATCGGGACCGAGATTCAGCAACAAAAACTTCAACGCGTCAGAACATCGGGAATCTCGGCCGAGATCGAGAAATCTCGGCCGAGCTCGGACCATCTCGGCCGAGCCATGTGTGATCTCGGCCGAGCCAAGGCTATCTCGTCCGAGCCATGTGTGATCTCGCCCGAGCCAACGCCATCTTGGCCGAGCTAGGCGAAATCTCGACCGAACTAGGCCAAATCTCGGCCGAGATTTGAACCATCTCTGTCTGGTTTGACTGAGATCGGTCCATCTCGGTCCGAGACGCGGTCTTCTTCGTTTCTTCGCACCTTTAGCTCGATTCCTCGCGTCTTTAGCTCGATTCCTCGCCTTTCCCGTGCACGTAGCTCGCTCCAATGCGGCCACTTCGAGACTTGATCCTCAAATACGTCGTTTTAGCTCCAAAATGTGTCAAATTACCTACAAAGCCACAAATAGTGTGTGTAGACATCTATTCTTGCAAAGTAACACTAAACAAGCATAAATGGCACAAACTAAGGTTAAAACATGAATGCGAAAAGGGGAAATCTAACTAAATGCATAAGTATAACAGGTCGATAAATCATGTTATCAAAATACCCCATACTTATCCTTGCTTGTCCTCAAACAAGTAGTAAATCTAAGATAAGATAACATGAATTATCTATGCAAAACAAAAACAAAAATGCGAAGTGCTTCTCATTATGATCACCTTCAATAGTGCAAGTTTCATAGCTAAAGATATATTTCAATTAAGATCAAATGAAAATAGGCATAGACAGAATAATGATACTTTATAAGAATTTCACATTCATCATCAAAATTACTAATATCTAATATAATTGAGAAATTCAAGTCTAAGCCTGCCAAGTGAAATACATGTATACATAGATCAAAAGGACTTAGCAAATAAAGGCCAAGAAACGTGATAAGGGTAGGATGTTCTTTAGGTCATGTGGTGCTAATCCGGGAAGAAGAAACAACACACTTCATCTTTTTAATTCAACATTTACCACCCTTGCATAATCTACAGATTTTCTTCTTTTACTTTTCTTTTTCCTGAGTGAAAGGCATTGGTGCACAGTAGCCGAAACCTTGGTGTTCAGTTTCCTTCACGTACCTCACACCAAAATGCACATACCAAATCAACTCTAAGGGAATGTTTTTAAAACTAATAAGACTTTGGCAAGGCACAAACACCCGGCTATGTGAATGGTACCGAGCTACTCATCTTTCATAGCCAACAATCCCCTATAAGCTTTTCTTTTCTTTTTCACATAACATTTCACATCCTTCAAACTTCTTCAAACAAATCACAACACAACAATTTCAGCACACACCTTCAAACTAAACATTCCTAATTCCCGGATAGGAGACAAGATATTCCATGTTTGAGGAGTTAAGCATGATAAAGATAGAAGAAGAATGAAGTCGAATTGCCTAAACCATCCCTATGCAATGTATAAGAACTTATTATGAAGCTTCAACTATCCAAACTCAATCCAACTAGACAAGAAAATTTTCATAATTCACATAAAATTCAAGCAAAGTATTCAAATCCCAAATATTCCATAAATCAAATTGAGCTCAAAAGTAATAATCAAAAGCTAATACACAAGCACAATACCATCATAGGGGTCATGTCATTCCTAGAAGCACATTTTTTATTTATTTATTATTTTTTTATATGCATGCTAAAAGGAAACGTGTGACAAGAAAAGAAACATGCTAAAAGACTGCGGGTATCCCACCCCATACTTAAAACTCACATTGTCCCCAATGTGAAGAATAAATAAAAGTGAAAAAGAATACTCACAATGTAAAAGTCAGTGATATGACACATGTAAATGGAAGTGGTAGTGGAAACAAGCGGTTGTGCAAACTCCTTCAAGCCACTCTTCTTCATTACCTAAAAACCTGAAAAGACAAAAGAAACAAAACGCGCAGAAACGCAAAAGCAAAAAGCAAAAACAAAAACAAAAGCAAGAAAGGGAAAAACTCATACCTCGGGTTGCCTCCCGAGAAGCGCTTGATTTAAGGTCTCTAGCCGGACCCAACTCCGTGGTGGTGTCAGCTCACAGCAAAAACCTTGGATTCCTCATCCAGTACTTTCAACCACTCTTCACAGGACCCATAGATTTCTTCTTGAGAACTCTCTTCATGTCCTGTCGGAAGATTCTCGCTCTTCCCAACATTGGAGGGTGGTATGGGGTAGTCTTGTGGGTTACCCCATACTTAATTGGAAGCTTCCCTTGATAAGGAAGAAGCTTCAATCTGACCTTGGGAGGTTCTTTTGGCACTGCCCTCCAGCTCTTAGGCGCAGCTCGAGTATGATGGAAGCCACAGGGACGATTTTCAGCAAATCTCGGGCAGCTCTCCCTGAAATCTCGGCCGAGATTGGTATGGTTGAGGCCGAGATTTTCCTTCTGCAAAGGAATCTCGGCCGAGATGGGTATGATCTCGGTCGAGCTTGGGATAGGGTTGTCCGATTCGTCTTCCTCCTTCGTCAGCTCTTCATCCTCGATGCACTCTTCCTTTGGATGAACCTCTTCCTTGGGAGTTACAATGCTTTCAGATTTCTCTCTTGATCTCTGCAATTCGTTAAGCGTTTGAGGTCCATCCCTGCGAGACAATCTCCTCTCTAACCTGTCAAACATCCTTAATAAATTTTCATACATCAACTTTAACTGATCTTCGGGGGATTGCTGCAAAGGTTGTATGTGAGGTTGTGGGGGTTTGAGTGTTTCTCCAAAAGGATTATAAACATAACCCTCCCAATACCTCCAAGAGCCCGACCTGTTATTCCAAGCCATCTTGTACCTAAAGAATACAAAGACAAAAAGAAAACAGGATCAAAAGTAACGAGAAAGACCTAAACTATAAATAATCTAAGACAACAAATTAAACTTTCTCAGTCCCCGGCAACAGCGCTAAAAACTTGTTCGCTGGTTTTACACCCCTATAAACCTTTATCAATAATGATAAAGTCCTATAAGTTAGTAAAACAAGGAAGGGATAGTTTTAAATTTATAACCTGAAAATAAATCCCTAAATAGCAACGAACCCACAATGTATGGGTCAATCACAATAAAGGTAAATATTCTAGGGTCGATCTCAGGGACTGGGAGGATTAATATGCAGCAATGATTAAATATAAAATAGATCTCAATCAAAGACAGGAGGTTGGAAAAGATAAGGAAAATAAATCAAAAGGGTTTTGGAAAGGTTTAAAGGACTCGCAATCAATTGTCACTATTGATTAAAAGTCAAAACAAACAAACAAAAAGGAAAACAAAGATAATAAAATTAAAGGGAAGAAAATGGATTACAAGGGTTCAAGGTCATTGTTTATACATACATATTCAGGAAGACACATAAAGAATATATGGTAGAAAAGTCACAGGGATGAACGTTTCTAGGTTGACAGTCTATTACCGGGTAAGTCTCAAGACTATCTAGTTCCAAACCAACTACCTATTACCGGGTAAGTCTCAAGGTAGAGAGGTAGGAAATTCTAAACAAACCAGACTACAAACTAAGGGAAAGGTAAACCATCACCGGGTAAGTCTCAGGTATTACCCTACTTAGCAAGGAATCTAAGCACATTCAAGCAATAGAGGATAAACCCTTATTACCTATGGTCAATCTCTAAGGTATCTTTGAAGGAATATCACCGGGTAAGTCTCAATTCCAACTTAGGTTACTAGCTAAAAGGATTCTAACTAGATTCAAGTCCAAGCCAACCATTAGGATTTCAAGCAAATCAAAGTCAAAACATAAAGCACAACATTCCATCATAATCAAAGGCATAAACAAATCCCTGTCAACCTTGGAACCACAAGGTTCTAGCCAATAACAATCATATCAAAGAAAGACAAATAAATAAATAACAAAGGGATAAAAAGAACTTAACTTTAATAAATGGAAAACTTCAATCTTGACAAATCTCGAGTCAACAATGTTTTCTCAACAAAACTGAATGTAAAAGTATGAATCTTGAACCTAACCTGTGAAGAACAATGGTGGAGAAGAAGGGAAAGGAAGGGAGGCGGCTCCCCCCTATGGGGTAACCTAACCCTAAAAGAAACGGACTAATTCGGACCCTTAGAAATAACCTAGAGCTTCCCTTTTATAGCCAACAATCTTACAAAAGACGGGCTGGGCCAAAACCGATCCAAAAAAAAAAAAAAGTCGCCGAACAGGAAATCTCAGGCAGAAATCTCGGCCGAGATCGGGCCAATCGGGGCCGAGATTCAGCAACAAAAACTTCAACGCGTCAGAACATGTGTGATCTCGCCCGAGCCAAGGCCATCTCGGCCGATCTAGGCCAAATCTCGGCCGAGCCAAGGCTATCTCGGCCGAGCCATGTGTGATCTCGGCCGAGTCAAGGCCATCTCGGCCGAGATAGGCCAAATCTCGGCCGAGCTAGGCCAAATCTCGGCCGAGCTAGGCCAAATCTCGGCCGAGATTTTGACCATCTCGGTCTGGTTTGACCGAGATTGGTCCATCTCGGTCCGAGATGCGGTCTTCTTCGTTCCTTCGCGCCTTTAGCTCGATTCCTCGCGTCTTTAGCTCGATTCCTCACCTTTCCCGTGCACGTCGCTCGCTCCAATGCGTCCACTTCAAGGCTTGATCCTCAAATACATCGATTTAGCTCCAAAATGTGCCAAAATACCTACAAAGCCACAAATAGTGTGTGTAGACATCTATTCTTGCAAAGTGACACTAAACAAGCATAAATGGCACAAACTAAGGCTAAAACATGAATGCGAAAAGGGGAAATCTAACTAAATGCATGAGTGTAACAGGTTGATAAATCATGTTATCACAACCCATACTAGGAAAGGAAATGATCCATACAACTTTAGGTAGATCCTGTACAAGACGCACCTTCGTGACAGGAAAGACGCAGGGGCGAAACACCGGGAGGCGCAGGCGTGGCGACACTCCCACGCAGGGGCGATGACATAGGTGACGCAGGCGCGGCGGCACTCTGGCGCAGGTGCGGCGACACTGTCAACGCAGGGGCGCAGGGGCGGTTCACAATGCAGAATGTGATCCCCGACTTCTCTTCAACTCTTCACGTATCTATCTACGTCTTCAACGTCCAGCAATCCAATTCATACACATATATATACATACAAACATCAATACATGTCTAGGAGACCATATACACAAGATTTAACTTGTGGAATAAGCTAAAGAGAAGGAAAGGAAGAAAGAAAGAAAGAAGAAGAGTAAGCTCACCATTGTTGTAGCCTAACAAGGAAATGATCGGCAACACACCCTCAGCTGGCTCTCAAAGCTTAGCATCAACATCCACACATCATCATCATCATCAAAGCCACACAATTTTTCTTGCTAAGGGAAAACTCAAGAACAAGGTCCAAGGAGAAGGAGAGAGAGAGAGAGAAAAAAAAAAGATCGTGAAGTAGCTGGGAATGAAAAAACCCGCTCCCAAAGCAAAGGAGAAGGTTGAAGAGGAAAGAAGAGTAAAACATGGTCAAGAGTCAATAATGCCGGCTGCAGCCGCAGGAAACCGCAGGGGTGGGCTACCTGAGCCGTAGAGGCGGAACACAGGGCTTCACACAATGGCGGCCCTCTGGACCCGCAGGGGCGGCTAACCCTGGTTCAGCACCTAAGGACAAAGGCTCTTACATCTCACCCCCCCTAAAAACAAGTTTCGTCCCGAAACTTGTGAAGTCCCAAATCCTCTCGGACCCACATGCCGAGGTGTAACTCTCTCTATCGGAGATATCACATCTCCGCTCATAAGGTATCAATCTATATCACTCTATAACCTCAAACACGAGCATGGAGGAAATCATCATCTCCAGCAACAAGATCACTATATTATCCAAGGCATAGAGGAAAACCATCTCTAGCAAAACTATCATCACATCGCAAGGGCATAGAGGAAAAACACCTCTAGCCGAATCATACTCACATCGCAAGGGAATAGAGGAAAAACTTCTCTAGCCGTATCATACTCATAACATAAGGGCATGGAGGAAAAACATCTCCAACGAAACTGTGTCCACCAAAAGTAGCATGGTGGAATAACCATCTCCAGCTAAACCCTAATCGCATCCCAATAACATGGAGGAAATAACCATCTCCAGCTATAATCATCAGTCGCGCTAACACATCAAGATCTAATAAGATCATAAATCACATCATAGCTAGCACGAAAATAAACACATCATAGCATAAAAGCACATGATCACAACACTCACCAAGATAGTACTAAGATCTACTCATCGATCCTACAGGTACATCTATCTCGGCGTAGAACTCTGGATAGTTCCTCTGGATGCTATCCTCAGTCTCCCAAGTAGCCTCATCAGGTCCTCGTCTCGAACACTCTATCCTCAATATAGGAATGTCCTTCGAACGCAGGCGTCTCATACCTTGTTCTAGGACTGCAATCGGGTGCTCAACAAAGGTGTGGTCCGGCTCAACCACCAAATCATCATAACTCACAATGTGTCTCGGATCTGGTATATACTCCCTCAGGTGAGACACGTGAAACACAGGGTGAACACCCTCTAATCTCGGGGGCAAGGATAATCTGTATGTTGCGCTCCCAACTCGATCCATAATCTCGAACGGTCCGACATATCGGGGGCTCAACTTCCCCTTAATGCCAAAACGTCTAACACCTCGTGTCGGGGACACTCTTAGCCACACATGAGCTCCTACTCTGAACTCTAGGGGTCTACGACTCCTATCTACATATGACTTCTGACGACTCTGTGCAGTCAGCATCCTCTCTCTAATCAATGCTACACAGGTAACATCATCCTGAATCTGATCAGGTGTCAAACCACTAACACTGCTAGGCTCATCCCAGCATAATGGCGTGCGACATGTCTGTCCATATAATGCCTCATATGGGGCCATCCCAATCGATGCATGCCAGATGTTGTTGTACGAGAACTCAACTAGTGGGAGATGATCCGTCCACACTTGTCCCTAATCCAACACACAAGATCGCAGCATATCCTCCAATGTGTGAATGGTCCTCTCTGACTGACCATCTGTCTGAGGATGGAATGCAGTCGTGAAGTGCAAACTCGTCCCCAGCGCAGTCTGAATCCGCTACCAAAACCTCGAGGTAAAACGCTCATCTCTGTCTGATCCGATCATCCTCGGTACCCCATGGAGTCTCACTATCTGTTTAGTGTACTCCTCAGCCAATCTGCTCACTGGCCACGTTTCCCGAATAGGGATAAAACGTGTCGTCTTCGTCAGTCTGTCAACTACAACCCAGATTGCATCAAAGCTCCTGCTCGGTCTCAAACTAGTCACGAAATCCATGGTGGTGTCCTCCCACTTCCTCTGCGGTATAGGCAATGGATGGAGCTCACCTCCAGGTCTACAATGCTCGATCTTGACCTGCTGACAGGTCGCACTCTATGCCACAAATCTGACCATGTCGGGATTCAACCCTCCCCACCAGTATGAGCGTCTCACATCCTGGTACATCTTACTCGCACCTGGGTGCACTGAGTAAGGCGTACAGTGAGCCTCCTGTAATATCCTCTGTCACAAATCCGCATCAGCGGGTACACAGACGCGATCGCGGCGTCTCATCACTCCATCTGCTCATATGGAGAACTGTGGTGCCTCATCACGGGACATCCTCTCTCGAATCTTCCTCAAGGTCGGGCAGGTCCCCTGCTTCTGTTGGATCTCACCAAACAGATCAGGAAGAACCTCTAAGGTACTCAACTAGGCATCCTTATCAGGAAACTGGATGCCCAACTCTAGCCAAACCAGATCTCTCTCTAACTAAGGATGAACTGCCAGTCTCGCAATCGTCTTCTCTCGAGGCGTCTTCCTGCTCAGGGCGTCGGCGACAACGTTCGCCTTCCCTGGATGATACAGAATCTCCAGATCAAAGTCCTTGATCAACTCAAGCCACCTAGGCTGGTGGTTATTCAATTCCTGCTGCGTGAAAATATACTTCAGACTCTTATGGTCTGTGAAGATCTGACATGTAGCACCATATAGGTAATGTCTCCAGATCTTCGGTGCATGAACTACCGTTGCCAACTCCAGGTCATGAGTCGGGTAGTTCTCCTCATACATCTTCATCTGTCTAGACGCATATGCAATCGCTCTGCCTCGCTGCATCGGGTAGTTCTCCTCATACATCTCAAGCCTAGCTTGGATGCATCATTGTAAACCACAAAATCATATGTGCCCTCCGGCTGTGCTAAGATGGGAGCAGAAGTCAAACGTCTCTTCATCTCCTCAAAACTCTATGTACACTGCTCAGACCATACAAACCTGGTGGTCTTCCTCAGCAGACTCGTAAGTGGACGGACAATCACAGAGAATCCCTCCACAAAACGGCGGTAATAGCCGGTTAGGCCAAGAAAGCTACGTACTTCCTTGACGTTCGTCGGTGTCGCCCATGCTGCTACTGACTCAATCTTCACCGGATCAACCTTGATCCCCTCGGCGGAAACAATATGACCCAGGAATGCTACCTCTGGCATCCAGAACTCGCACTTAGAGAACTTTGCATAAAGTTCTCTATCTCGTAAAACTCGTAACACAATCCTCAGTTGTCCTGCATGTTCCTCTCTGCTGCTAGAGTACACCAGAATATCATCTATGAAGACTACCACAAACTGATCTAGAAAGTCGATGAATATGCTGTTCATCAACTCCATGAAGACTGATGAGGCATTCGTCAGCCCAAATGGTATCACTAAAAACACATAGTGTCCATACCGGGTCCGAAATGTCGTCTTGTGCACATCCTGCTTTCTCACCCTCAGCTGGTGATACCCTGAGCGCAGGTCAATCTTGGAGAACATTGTCGCTCCCTGAAGCTGATCTAACAAGTCATCAATACGGGTCAATGGATACTTGTTCTTGATGGTTACCTTGTTCAGCTCTCTGTAAACAATACACAGTCTTTACGATCCGTCCTTCTTCCGCACGAAGAGGACAGGTGCTCCCCACGGGGATACGCTAGGGCGGATAAGCCCTTCTCAACCAACTCCTCGAATTGCTTCTTCAGCTGCAACATCTCAACATGCGCCATACGATATGGGGCCTTCGAGATCGGTCTCGTACGAGGCTCTAACTTGATGCCAAAGTCAACACATCTGTAAACTCACAGACCACTAGGATATCCTCTAATGCTGGACTCTCCCCATCCTTCATGGTATAACACAAGAAGGCCTCACAACCATGTGCGATCAATCTCGCTGCACGTACTGCGCTGATCGCCATGCCTGACTTCCCGAGGTCCCAACCTCGGAAAACCTCTATTTGACCTAACTCGGTACAGACTGTCACGGTCCTCCTACCTACATCTAATATAGCATGATGCCTATCCATCCAATCCATACCCAAAATGACGTCCTCATGCATCAACGGCATTACAAAGAAATCAACAAGCAACACACGAGTCCCCACACAAACGGGACAATCAAATATCTTGCGGGTACCTCTGACCCTACTACCATCGGGTAACCCTATACTGAAGGGTATCCCCTCAGTCAAAACTAGACTCAAACGTTCAACACATGCATTAGATATAAATGAATGCGTAGCACCCATATCAAACAAAACTCTAACAGGTAAACCATGAATAAGAATGGTACCTGTAGTAGCCGGTGCAGCTGGCTCCTCTGCACTCCTCAGCTCAAAAACTCTACCCTGTGCTCCTCTAGTGTCAGTGATACTTCTATCACGACCACTACCTCTACTCAGTCCAGGAGCAGATCCCTGAGTAGTAGGACGATCTGGGACTCTCTGTTGTCCTTGTACCTGCTGCTAAGGTGACCTCTGCCCACCTCCTGCTGCACTAGTAGGAGAAGAACCCTGCTGTGATGAATCTCCGCCTCGTCTACAGAAGACAGCTCTGTGACCTCACCTTCCACAAGTAAAGCAAGTAACTAACGGCCTCGTGCAAGCTGGTCGTATATGTCCAGGTTCACCACAGTTAAAACACCGTACACCTGTAGCCGCAACCAGTGCAGATGCGGGGTAACTTGGGCGTCTCTAGTTTCGTTCAGAACCAACAACTCCACCAGCACCACTGGTCTGCCCAGTCCGTTGTCTCTTCTCACACCCTCTATGCTCCTCTGGAACTCGAGTAATCTCAGCAGCACGTGCCGGTACAACTGGCACCTGAATAGCTCCATGGGATCCTTCAAACGATCCCCCCTGTGCTAGCAGATCTAGGGTACGTCTTCCCGCTCTGGCAACCTCCTCCACTTGCCTGATGTACGCGCGGAAATCTGGTCCCCTCATAGAGACATAATCCGAGTCATCTGACTAGACTCGCTGTGGTTTATGTATCCCATCCATACCGTTCCCAGTCTCAGGAACGACACTCTCAGAAACATCCTCATGGACCTCCTCCGCTGCATGTGGATCATCAGCGGAAATCTGACTCTGTCATACCTCTACTAGAGGAAGAGGGGGTCTACCCCTACCTCGTCCAACTGCAGATAAGGCTCTAGTCCGAACCATCTCCAGGGTATACACACCTAACTTAGAAGGCTATATATAAGCCATATGTATAGATAGATAGATATATATATATATATATATATATATATATATATCTATACTGTCGAGGTCCTCAGAGGGGTGATGGCTTCTCGTACACACTATCCCAAAACATTTGTACTCATTTCAAACCAAAAACCTTATGAAAAGTCATACCCCTTTCGGGTTCTGTTTATTTATCTATTCGACATTTATCGCAGATTGCAAGTGTCATTGTTGTCAACCTAAGTCACTGATACCAACTTTGTAACACCCCAAATCCGTGGGACTCGGGGCGCTATTGGCTAGGATCTCACACTGGATCCTGACCCTAGCCTGACAACAAGTTCACTGGATCTTACAACAAGGCACAGATAGATTAAAACCGAAATCACAAAACTATAATATAAATATCAAAAGGTTTATAAAATACCGTTGAGTACAAACCAAAACCTGTATCCATATACAACAAAACATCCCATATCCCACGCATAACCTAGTGTACGGAGCCCTCAGCAGATCACCGCATCTGGATCACTCTGTAGTTCTCCTAACCTGCAAAGCATCTACAACACGGTATATAACCGTTAGCTAACCACTCATATATAACATAATGCATAAGCACAAACACAAGTCATGGAATCATAAACGCATAATCATGTTGTCACACATTTACCCGGTTAATTATCTTTATAAAGTCCAACACTCAAATCGTATATATTTAGATGTATATGAACATATGTGACACGAGGAATATATATAATCCTCGCCTGTGGGTGCTATTGCCAGCTGGAGTGGTACCTGGTAATACCTTCCCATATACCATATAGAGTGGTAAGTGCCCGTCCCGTGTACCAGATCTGGCCTATCCACAAAGAACCTCCCAGACTCCCAGCGGGATGAAAGGGCCTGTTGTCACGGACCTACAATGGGCATTCACTAAACTATAGGTCGGTAATAATCAACATCGCATGCTATCAAGCATATAACAAACACCACTCATGCAAACATCCGATATAAGGATGGTAGCTAAGTAAGTACTACGGACTTACCTCAACCTCGAGATATCCTCAACCACGGTCAACTCCAATTTGGAGGGCAGCACTGCCTAATAACAAGGCATAAAGAGATATCAAATCTCCTATCAATCAAAGGGGTCACACCTAGACCCAAGGGATCTATAAGGATCGTATCCAACCTATAAACCTCAATATTTACTAAACCTCAAAGCCATAACCGGCACATATCGATATCATAATCATCATCATCCTATCCTCAGGCACATACCTAGCATGCCACTAACCAACCCATATTAGGAAAGGAAAGGATCCATACCACTTTAGGTAGGTCCTGTACAAGACGCACCTGCGTGACAGGAAAGACGCAGGGGCGAAACACCGGGAGGCGCAGGCGCGGCGACACTCCCACGCAGGGGCGGTGACACAGGTGACGCAGGCGCGGCGGCACTCTGGCGCAGGTGCGGTGACACTATCAACGCAGGGGCGGCGGCACTGGGGCGCAGGGGCGGTTCACAGTGCAGAATGTGATCCCCGACTTCTCTTCAACTCTTCATGTATCTATCTACGTCTTCAACGTCCAGCAATCCAATTCATACACATATATATACATACAAACATCAATACATGCCTAGGAGATCCTATACACAAGATTTAACTTGTGGAATCCTAAGCTAAAGAAAAGGAAAGGAAGAAAGAATGAAAGAAAGAAAGAAGAAGAGTAAGCTCACAACTGTTGTAGCATAACAAGGAAATGATCAGCAACACACCCTCAGCTGGCTCTCAAAGCTCAACATCAACATCCACACATCATCATCATCAAAGCCAAACAATTGTTCTTGCAAACTAAGGGAAAACTCAAGAACAAGGTCCAAGGAGAAGGAGAGAGAGAGAGAGAGAGAAAAGATCGTGAAGTAGCTAGGAATGAAGAAACCCTTGCTCCCAAAGCAAAGGAGAAGGTTAAAGAGGAAAGAAGAGTAAAGCATGGTCAAGAGTCAATTATGTCGGCTGCAGCCACAGGAAACCGCAGGGCGGGCTCCCTAAGCCGCAGGAGCGGAACACAAGGCTTCACGCAGGGGCGGACCTCTGGACCCACAGGGGCGGCTAACCCTGGTTCAGAACCTAAGGAATAAGGCTCTTACATAGCATTCAGTCGAGTGGTCACCGACTTAGAATAAATTTCACTTTTCTCGAGTTGTCTCTTTATCTTGAGCTTGCTTCTCTCGATCTTGAACTTCCACTCGGTCGAGTGATCGATTCAATCCCTCAAGGTAAGTTTGAGTTGTACCTTAAGCTTGTGCTTTCCTCTCTTGAGCTTGTACTTCCTCTCTCGAGTTTCTTGGCCACGAAACCTTGATTTTTGTAGAATAGTTCTTCACTAGAGAGACCGTGTCTTCTTAGGTCAAGTTTCTGGGTTTCTTCTCTCGAGTGAAATGATGCACTCAACCTTTGTTGACCCTTGCAACTTTGATCATTTGTGAAAAGTTTTCCTTCTTTTTCTTGGCTCCTTGGTTCCCTTTGTTCCATCATTCCTTACTCCTTGTCTCCTTCCTTCCTTAGCCTCCTTGGTGATGGGATGCATGGTGTGATGAGAACTCCTTAGAATTGGTGTAGACTAGACTCTTTATGCTCCATTTTGGAATTAGTTAAATCACCTAAATCACAAAACACAAGGGGGTACACATTATTTGGTGTATTTAAGCACTAGTAAATATGTGAATGCTCTTTTTCATGCAAAAATAAGGAAAAACACACAAAAACACTACTAAGTGTGTGTTTGACAAGACACTTAGGTTGTGTTTGGCAGTAGTAGAAATAATCACTAGTGGTATGGTTTTTGAGTGTTTTAGGGATGGTTTACCTTTACCACTAGTGATTAGTGTTTCGAGATGCGAATGGGTGTTTGGCACTGAAGTATTGTTTTCGTTGTCACGTGCCTATCACGTGACTAGATAATAGTTGGGATGAATTCATTTGGATGGGTATCACACCGATATATCAAAGGGCGGGCGACGAAGGAGAACTCGAGGGCGATTGGTGTCTTCCTTCGACAAACGCATCGCCGGCCACCGTTTTCTACCACCTCCGTCCATCGTTCTGCCGAGTAAGGTTTGTCTTCTCTTCTATTAGTTGTTGTATTGTTGTTGACCCGTTCTCATCTCTTCTAGGGTTTCGTCGGTTTCGGTTTTGGATGAACATTCCTCTAATCTTTTTTGCTTCATCGAGTCATCTTATAACGAATTTATCATTGGAATTCATTTGGTTTTTTGAAGGATTTATTGGTTCATTGTTCTTCTGAGTACGAATTGATCATGTCTGTTGAATGATGTATGGGTATGTTGTGACTCGAATTGTGAAGGATTTATTGGTTCATTTTGTTTTTTGAAGGATTTATTGGTTCATTGTTCTTCCTTGCATATGTTGGTATGTTAGTTCACTTACATTCTCTACATATGTTTTTACTCGTAACTGATGTTTTTTGAAGGATCATGTTTGTTAGTGCACTTGCATATGTTGAATTATGTTTGTGACTCGAATGTTTGAGTTCATTTTACGTAGTAGCAGTTTTTTGAAGGATCATGTTGGTTAGTGCACTTGTATAATGTTCATATAATCTTTTGAGTTCATGTAGACAACATTGCAAAAAGATTCTCTGAGAATGGAAGGTTGAGGCATGTAGACAGCATTGCAAAAAAATTATTTGAGCATTATACAACACATATAACACCATTCCCTAATCTGAGCATTATTAAATAGCACATATAGCACCAATGGTAAAATATTTTGCCATGATCAATAATCTGAGACAGATGTAGTACTCATTCTAGGGTAGTTTACCATTCTAGGGTAGTTATTGGTCTGTTATTGTGATATACATATATACTTGTAGTTCACCATTGGTGTGATATATATATACACACTTGTAGTTCACAATTAGTTTACCTGCAGGGGAGTCTTCAAGTGCACATCATATAGCACCATTCCCTAATCTCTGATAATTATAAATAATCGGAGCATTGGTGTCATTGCTAAGCATTTGGTGTCAATAGGAAACCGGTTGTCAACTACGAGACAGATTATAAATAATTTGAGACATTAGTTATGGATACTCTTAATCATCCTACCATTATAACTACATTTTACTATATTTTTGATATCCTGAGGTTTATTTTTCAATAGATATTATGTCGGACGACTCTAGCTGTGACAGCGGAGATCCAAACTACGTTGATAGGAGACATGGTGCGCCATCAATGCCAAAGTATAATTTAGCTGAAGATGAGATCTTGAGGTGCACATTTGCTGATATCGCCAACTCCGAGATATTGGAAGAGTTTGTCGAATGGCTACGTGAGTCTAAGAAAACATTGGAGTATGAGGTCAGACTACTAAGCATGTGCGATATGGAAAGCAAAGACATTATTGAGTCACTAAGGCGGGAACTTGTTGAAGAGAAAGAAAAAAACAAGCAGAATGAATCTCGAGAATGTTTCAATGCTTTTGTATGGGGTTTAGTTATTGGTGTTGCACTTTTTGCGTATTTCATGTACTATTAGCCTTTGTTACGTACGTACTTGTTGTTTGTAATATAAGTATTTTGTAAGAACAGAAAAACAACCAATTGCAATGACAACGTGTTTCATCTTCTACATTAACAGTTGTTTTGATCACATGCAGTGAGAACTAGGAATAGATAAGTGCAAGGAAAATGAATCAAACAAACACCAAATTATAACAAAGTCATTTAAACATTTTCATGTCAATCTACTAAACTATTGCTACATACTCCTACTAGCATTCCATATTGCCGTAGCAATACGATCACGAACTATGTCACCTGCAATGTGCGTCGGTGTTCTAGGAAAATTTGGATTCCGGGGTCGAATTATGTTACCTGCAAGTCCACGTCCTTCATGACCACGTCCGGTAATGCAATTCAGTACACCGTGGAATGCGCGATGTACGGTCTTTGTAGACATCTGAAAGTGCTCAGCAGCGACACGAATCGAGCTTCCCTGTGCAAGCGTGTATAGGAAGATTCCTACCTTCTCAATTACCGAGACTTTTGTAGATGCCTCGAGCCCGTAATTCTGCTCTAACTCATTGCACAAACATAAGAAAACCTTTGCGTCCATTCTGAACATGTTGATTGTCCGAATGTGATGACCGCTCAAGATCTCCTTCATGAATTGTTATCCTTGATCATACACATTGTAGCAAGGCTCCTTCTATATGTTCTTGTAGAAATGATCAGCCATAACTGCATTTTGTCTCTGCAGATGTTCATGTATTGATATAACTTTGACATCACGGATTGGCTGACATTCAGTGTCATCACTAGCACTTGACATACTATCATCACTAGCACTTGACATATTTCAAGCGGTACCTGTTCACCTGTAAGTTTATGCACATCAACATAAAAACGGGCCAATATAGTACATGAAAGCAAACTTGTCATTCAATTAAAACTAATCCAGTCTATGACAACTTCATCACAGGTTCATCAAACCTAAACACACGATAGTACCAGAAATCCATACAGAATATAGAAAAATACCAAAGTAGTAAAATATAAGGAATAAACAATATGTTTCCGACTACACAACTTCATAATTCAAGAACGCTCATGCTCCCATTTCAACCACTTAACTCTTTTCTCATCATCCGCTAAGTTCAACATTATATTCATAGCCTTCCGTGAATTATTCTCCGATATTATGAAACACCTTAATGGACTTCCTTCCTCGATCACATTATTGTTTACCATTCGATCAACAATTTCCAGTCCTTTTATAACAATTTCCTCACTTCTTTTGCTCTTGATGTCACCTCTTCCTGGAAGAGTGTGACCAACCAGTCACTGTTCTCTTTCAAATGTCCAAGAAATGCTTCCAGCTTGGAAGAGCCAAATGATTGCCTTCTTTTTCTCTTCACCGGACCCTTTCCATTGTTCACTGCAGCTGGCAAAGAAACTTTTGGAATCTGTATTGGGTCATCATTCATGTCTGCTGGTACTCCTGAGTAGCTAGAACCTCCACCTTCATTGACGGTGCCAAGAAAATTAATAAAGAAATCACGACCGTCGCCATCATCCTCACCTAACTCCATATCATCTGCAAGAGATACATGCTCCGGAGTTGACTCACGAACCGTCCCAGAGGACATGGCTAGACGACCGGTTGCTACATTTCCAGCAAAGAGAGAAGACAACATTTCTTCGTATTCAACGTCCATGCTCTTGTTCTTGAATTTCTTACAGTTTACATCTTCCTACAACAAAAAAAAACACCTCAAATTATTTAAATATCCATATATTACAAGAAAAGATTTTTCAAAAACATAAATACAAAAAACAAGTTGTTTACCTTGATCTTCCGATCCCACCACTCAGTAGAAGACGTGATCATACGAGTGTTTTCATCCCAACCTAAACCCGTCTCAGATTCTCTTAGTAATTCCAGGGCTTGTACTCCTTCATTGATTCAAACTTATTTCTACAGAAATCCTTCACACCAGCCTTCACTATCTTACTAGTAAATGTATTTGTAATATCCTTCCAATTGTACGGTTGCTTGATCCCTTTTTTTTTTGAAATTCAATTAAAATGCTCACTAGAAGTCTTACAAGTTCATCCGTCCATACAAAATTTGGACCCCTAGTTCGTGTTTGAGTTTGTGAAATGTTATTCTCCTCCATCTACACAACATGCATAAAATGTGCACCTTATAATCAAACATGAGGCATCAAACACGAAGCATCAATCATGAAGCATCAAACTGAAAAACAGAGCATGCTAAACTGAACAGAGGGCATTCTAGACAGTGCATTCTAACACTGAACACCAGAGCATTCTACCTTAACTGAACATATATTCATTCATGAGAAGCATTGAACTGAGCATAGACAGTGCATATGTGCATTCATGAGAAGCATTCTACCTGAACTGATCCCCTTTACCATAATAGAGGGAATAATGAGAAGTATAAAAACTGCCCAATGTCGATTGATAGATAGTGTAGATAGACAGTGCAAATAGTCATGTAATTTCTTATTTCCCATTTTGGTAATTGAGATAGACTGAATTAGTCACTGTTTGTAGACAAATACCAGCTATTCATTAGAAAACCAAACAAAAAATAAGCCAAGGTCGACTGATGCCTTTTCCATTTTCAAAATCCAATAAAAAAAAACAGAGTAACTTAACCCACTATACAATATAACAAATCATGATCAATGTAAAAAGTGAAATAGAAGCACTAGTGCAATGTAAAAAGTCTCTATTATTATCCCAAGTTAAAGGTGGTATTCCACATCAACAACAACATTCACGAAGCATAGGTTTCAGCCCTTCACAACCTATATACAAGTGTAAAACCAGACGTGCAAAAGCAAGTCATGTATACATTGCTCTCATCTTTGATGAAACAGTAACCCATGTTTCAAATGTTTAATAGTTAGACAATATGAGTCAACAATATGATGCCAAAATAGCAAGTCATGTTTACATTCCTCTCATCTTAGATACTGTATTCTATTTCATTAGACAATATGATGAATCTCCCAATATAACAATTAGACAATATGAGTCAACAATATGAGATGTCAAAATAGCAATATTAAAGTTCAGAGGCATATATTGATTAGGCTAACCGAACAGATTCATTCAACTCCAAAGGGGCTCAGTTAAGGCAGATTCGTTCGACTCCAAAATTAACAGATTTACAAAAGGGATTAGAGCATTAGAGCATTCCCATTAGAACACGCAAATTCATCATTCATTCAACTCCAAAGGGGCTCAGTTAGGGCATAACAGATTCATTCTACATTCGAACACGCAGATTCATCATTCATCATTCGAACGCATTAATGCATTAGAGCATTCTCTCATTCAGTCACCAACGAACCGCAATTCGTGATTTTCACTGTAACACCCCAAATCCGTAGGACTCGGGGCGCTACTGGGCTAGGATCTCACAATGGATTTTGACCCTAGCGTGACAACAAGTTCACTGGATCTTACAACAAGGCACAGATAGATTAAAACCAAATATCAAACCATAAAATATACATATCAAAAGGTATACAAAGTACCGCTGAGTACAATCAAAACATGTATCTGTACATACAAAATTCCCATAACCCTCGCGTAAACCCGGTGTACGGAGCCCTCAGCGGATCACCCCATCTGAATAACTCTGCAGTTCTCCTAACCTGCAAAGGATCTACAACACGGTATAAAACCGTTAGCTAACCATGCATATATAAGATAATACATAAGCACAAACACAAGTCAGGGAATCATAAACACATCATCATGCTATCACACATTTACCCGGTTAATTATCTTTATAACGTCCAACACTCAAATCGTATATATAAGAATATGAATATATGTGACACGAGGAATATATAATCCTCGCCTCTCGGGTGGTTGCTAGCTGTAGTGGTAATCTGGTAACACTTTCCCGTATACCCTATGAGAGTGGTAGGTGCCCGTCCCACTTCTAGATATGGCCTGTCCGCAGAGAACCTCCCAAACTCCCAACGGGATGTAAGGGCAAGTTGTCACAACCCTACAACGGGCAGTCACTAAACCGTAGGTCGGTAATCATCATAACGCATGCTATCAAGCATATATCACACACCACTCATGCATACATCCAATATAGGGATGGTAGCTAAGTAAGACCTACGGACTTACCTCAACCTCGAAGTACTCTCAAGTATGATCAGCTCCAAATCTGGACAACAGCACTACTAGGAAAGGGGTCACACCAAGACCCAAGGGATCCATAAGGATCATATCCAACTTATAAACCTCGAAACCATAACCGGTATATATCACTATCATACTCATCGACATCCTATCCTCATACACATACCTAGCATGCTACTAACCCGCTCATACTAGGAAAGGAAAGGATCAATACTACTCTAAGTAGATCATGTACAAGACGCACTTGCGGAACAGAAGAGACGCAGGGGCGGAAAGACAGCAGGCGCAGGCGCAGAGACACGCTGGCGCAGGCGCAGAGACACGCTGGCGCAGGCGATGTGACCGTGGCCGCGGGGGCGGCGGCACTGAGGCGCGGGTGCGGTGACAAGTTCCCGCAGGGACGGCGGCTCACAGGAGGGGGGCGGCGACAGTGCAGAACGTAATCTTCCGACTTCTCTTCCACTCTTCACACGATGATTACACTTCTTCAACGTCCAACAAACATACACATACACATATATACACATTCCAACATCAATATAAGCCTAGATCATCTATCCTAAGCTAAGGCAACGGAAAGGAATCAAAGAAGAAGCAAGAAGAAGAGAAGAGTAAGCTCACCTACTGATGTAGCCTAACCAGGCTTAAAAGATCACAAACACCACTCAACTAGCTCCCAAGCTCAGCATAGCACACAACATCAACATCAATTACCAAAGCCACACACAATTTCTCTTCCAAACCAAGGAGAACTCAAGAACAAGGTCAAGGAGAGGAAAGGAAGCAAGAAGAACGTGAGAAAGCTGGAGAAGTGAAGAACCCTTGCTCCCTAAGCAAAGGAGAAGGCTAAAAAGGAAGAGAAGAGAGTAAAGCACGGTCAAAGGGTCAACAAAGCCGACTGCAGCCGCAGGAAACCGCATGGGGCGGGTTCGTTGGCCGCAAGGGCGGATCACGGCCTCAGCCGCAAAGGCGGCTCCATAAACCCGCAAGGGCGGCTAAGTCCAATCTCGGCTCTAAAGACTAAGGCTCTTACATCTCACCCCCCTAAAAACAAGTTTTGTCCCGAAACATGTAAAATCGTAGAACCACTCGGACTCATAACCCGAGGTATAACTCTCTCTATCGGAGGGATCACATCTCCGCTCATATGGTATCAACCTATATCACTCGATAATCTGAAATACAGGCATGGAGGAACTCATCATCTCCAGCAACAAGATCATTATACTATCCAGGGCATAGAGGAAAATCATCCATAGCCAAACTATCATCATCACAAGGGCATAGAGGAAAAACATCTCTAGTCGTATCATACTCATTACAGAAGGGCAGGGAGGAATAACATCTCCAGCTAAACCCTAATCGCATCCCAATAGCATGGAGGAAAGAACCATCTCCAGCTATAATCATCAATCGTACTAGCACAACAAGATCTAATAAGATCATAAATCACATCATAGCTAACACGAAAATAAACACATCATAGGACATAAGCACATAATCACAACACTCACCAAGATAGTACTAAGATCTACTCGTCGATCCTACAGGTACATCTATCTCGGCATAAAACTTTGGATAGTTTCTCTGAATATTATCCTCAGCCTCTCATGTAGCCTCATCAGGTCCTCGTCTCGACCACTGTATCCTCAGGATAGGAATGTCCTTCGAACGCAGGTGTCTCATACCTCGTTCTAGAACTACAATCGGGTGCTCAACAAAGGTGTGGTCCGGCTCGACCACCAAATCATCATAACTCACAATATGTCTCGGATTTGGTATGTACTCCCTCAGCTGAGACACGTGAAACACATGGTGAACACCCTCTAATCTCGGAGGCAAAGCTAATCTGTATGTTGCGCTCCCAAATCGATCCAAAATCTCGAACGGTCCGACATATTGGGGGCCCAACTTCCCCTTAATGCCAAAACGTCTAACACCTCGTGTCGGAGACACCCTCAGCCACACACGGGCTCCTACTCTGAACTCTAGGGGTCTACGCCTCCTATCTGCATAAGACTTCTGACGGCTCTGTGCAGTCAGCATCCTCTCTCTAATCAGTGCTACACGAGCCACATCATCCTGAATCTGATCAGGTGTCAACCCACTAACATTGGTCGGCTCATCCCAGCATAACCGAGTACGACATCACTGTCCATACAGTGCCTCATATGGGGTCATCCCAATCGATGCATGCCACCTGTTGTTTTACGAGAACTCAACTAGTGGGAGATGATCCGTCCACACTGTCCCCAGTCCAACACACAAGCTTGCAACATATCCTCCAGTGTCTGAACGGTCCTCTCTGACTGACCATCTCTCTAAGGATGGAACGCAGAAGTGAAGTGCAAACTCGTCCCCAGGGCAGTCTGAATCTGCTGCCAAAACCTCGAGGTAAATCGCCCATCTCTGTCTGAGAAAATCGTCCTCGGTACACCATGGAGTCTCTCTATCTGCCTAGTGTACTCCTCAGCCAATCTACTCATTGTCCACGTTTCCCGAATAGGGATAAAACGTGTCGTCTTCGTCAGTCTGTCCACTATAACCTAGATGGCATCAAAACTCCTGCTCGGTCTCAAGCCAGTCACAAAGTCCATGGTGACGTCCTCCCACTTCCTCTGCGGTATAGGCAGTGGATGAAGCTCACCTTCAGGTCTACAATGCTCAATCTTGACCTACTGACAGGTCGCACATTGTGCCACACATCTGGCCACAACGGGCTTCAGCCCTCCCCACCAATATGAACGTCTCAAATCCTGGTACATCTTACTCGTACATGGGTGCACTGAATAAGGCGTATAGTGAGCCTCCTGTAATATCCTTTGTCGCAACTCCGCATCAGCGGGTACGCAGACGCGACCGCGGCGTCTCAGCACTCCATCTTCTCCAATTAAGGAACTGTGGTGCCTAATTCCGGAACATCCTCTCTCTGATCCTCATCAAGATCGGGCAAGTCCCCTGCTTCCGTTGGATCTCACTCAACAGATCAGGGAGAACCTCTAAAGTACTCAACTGGGCGTCCTCATCAGGAAACTGGACGTCCAACTCTAGCCAAATCAGATATCTCTATAACTGATGTTGAACTGTCAGTCTCGCAATCGCCTTCTCTCGAGGAGTCTTCCTGCTCAGGGCGTCGGCGACAACGTTCGCCTTCCCCGGATGATACAAAATCTCCAGATCAAAGTCCTTGATCAACTCAAGCCACCTATGCTGGCGGTTATTCAATTCCCGCTGCGTGAAAATATACTTCAGACTCTTGTGGTCTGTTAAGATCTGACATGTAGCACCATACAGGTAATGTCTCTAGATCTTCAATGCATGAACTACCGCTTCCAACTCCAGGTCATGAGTCGAGTAGTTCTCCTCATACGTCTTCAGCTGTTTAGACGCATATGCAATCACTCTGCCTCGCTGCATCAACACACATCTCAAGCCTAGCTTGGATGCATCACTATAAACCATAAAATCATATGTGAACTCCGGTTGTGCTAAGATAGGAGCGGAAGTCAGACGTCTCTTCAGCTCCTCAAAACTCTGTGTACACTACTCAGACCATACAAACCTGGTGGTCTTCCTCAGCAAACTCGTAAGTGGACGGGCAATCACAGAGAATCCCTCCACAAAGCGTCGGTAATAGCCAGCTAGGCCAAGAAATCTACGTACTTCCTTGACGTTCGTCGGTGTCGTCCATGCTGCCCGTGACTCGATCTTCGCCGAATCAACCTTGATCCCCTCAGCGGAAACAATATGACCTAGGAATGCTACCTCTGGCATCCATAACTCGCACTTAGAGAACTTAGCATAAAGTTCTCTATCTCGTAAAACTCGTAACACAGTCCTCAGTTGTCGTGCATGTTCCTCTCTGCTACGAGAGTAAACCAAAATATCATCTATGAAGACTACCACAAACTGATCCAAGAAGTCGATGAATCTGCTGTTCATCAACTCCATGAATACTGTTGGGGCATTCGTAAGCCCAAATGGCATCACTACAGACTCGTAATGTCCATATCGGGTCCTAAATGTCGTCTTGTGCACATCCTGCTCTCTCACCCTCAGCTGGTGATACCCTGAGCGCAGGTCAATCCTTGAGAACACCGTCGCTCCCTGAAGCTGATCTAGCAAGTCGTCTATACAGGGCAATGGATACTTGTTCTTGATTGTCACCTTGTTCAGCTCTTTGTAGTCGATGCACAGTCTCAACGATCCGTCCTTCTTCCGCACGAAGAGGACAGGTGCTCCCCACGGGGATACGCTAGGGCGGATGAAGCCCTTCTCAGCCAACTCCTCGAGTTGCTTCTTCATCTCCAACATCTCTACAGGCGTCATACGATATGGGGCCTTGGAGATCGGTCTCGTACCAGGCTCCAACTCGATGCCAAAGTCTACGCTCCTCTGAGGCGGAAAACTAGACGGTTCAGAAAACACATCTGTAAACTCGCAGACCACTGGGATATCCTCTAACGCTGGACTCTCCCCATCCTTCATGGCATAACACCAGAAGTCCTCCCAACCCTGTGCAATCAATCTCGCTGCACATACCACACCGATTACTATGCTTGATCTCCCAAGATCTCAATCTCGGAAAACCTCTATCTGACCTAACTCAGTAGAGAGTGTCATAGTCCTCCTACCTATATCTAATACTGCATGATGTTTATCCATCCAATCCATACCTAAAATGACTTCTTTATGCTCTAATGGCATGACAAAGAAGTCAACAAGTAGCACAGGGGTCCCTACACTAATGGGACAATCACGTATCTCACGGGTACCTCTGACCCTACTACCATCGGGTAACCTTATACTAAGGGTATCCCCTCAATCGTATCTAGACTAAAACGCTCAACACATACATCAGATATAAAATAATGCATAGCACCCGTATCAAACAAAACTATGACAGGTAACCCATGGATCAGAATGGTACCTGTAGCAGTCGGTGCAGCTGGCTCCTTTGCACTCCTCAGCTCAAAAAACTCTACCATGTAGTCCTCTGGGATCAGTGGTACTTCCACCACTACTCTACCTCTACTTGGCCCAAGAGCAGATCCCTGAGTAGTAGGACGATCTGGAACTCTCTATTGTCCTTGTATTTGTTGTTGAGGTGGTCTCTGCCCACCCCTTGCTACACTGGCAGGAGAAGAACCCTACTGAGATGAAGCTCTTCCCCGTCTACAGAAAACAGCTCTGTGATCAGGTCTGCCACAAGTAAAACAAATCACTGTCTGCCTCGTGCACGCTAGTCGCATATGTCCAAGATCACCACAGTTATAACACCGTCGACCCGTAGCTGCAACCTGTGTAGATGCGGGATAACTTGGGCGTCTTTGGTTTCGTTCAGAACCAACAACTCCACCAGCACCATTGGTCTGCCTAGTCCTTGTCTCTTCTCAGACCTTTTATGCTCCTCTGGAACTTGAGTAATCTCAACAGCGCGTGCCGGTACAACAGGCACCTGAGTAGCTCCATGGGATCTTTCAAATGACCCCTCCTATGCTAGCAGATCCGGGGTACATCTACCCGCTCTGGCAGCCTCCTTCACTTGTCTAATGTACGCGCGGAAATCTGGTTCCCTCATATAGACATAATCCGAGTCATCTGACTGGACTCGTTGTGGTGTATGTCTCCCAGCTATACCATTCCCAGTCTCAGGAACGACACTCTTAGCAACAACCTCATACACCTCCTCCGCTGCAGGTGGATTGCTAGGTGATGGAATCACTATCAATTTAGGTAGTTTTTGGAGTTCCTTTTTATGTTTTTGAGTCATATTGTGTTGCTAATACTTTGATCCAGTTGAAGAAGTCTAAATGAAGCAAAAGAAGGTATGAGCAACACTTGGGAGTTGAAGTAAAGCGACGAAGACAAGTTTCTGTTACCACACCACCCCCGCGGAATAGTGTCACCGCCCCTGCGGTGGCACCCATGCCCAGTACCGCAGTCAGCGCCTTCGCCTGCGCCAGAAGAAGTCTGTCACCGCCCCTGCGGCCGCCTATGGCCGCCCCTGCGGTGACAACCCTGAAGACCCATGCTGAGTGCCGCAGCTAGCGCCTTCGCTTGCACCCAAGAAGAGACTTGTCACCGCCCCTGCGGCCGCCTCTGGTCACCCCTGCGGTGACTCAGCCTGAAGAAGCGAAGCCAGCACCTCAACGCTCCTGTCTTCGCCCTTGCCAGCGGTCCTGTGAAGCCGAAGAATCAGTGTCACCGCAGGGGCGGTGACACTGAGCCGCGTCTGCGGGTCTTCATCAGAAACGCCACGAAGTTGAAGAGTCAGACGTTCAAAGAACATTTAAAGACCCTCCCCTGCGGGAATGTCAAGCCGCCCCTGCGGCCACGAGGAAGATGGAACGTTTTGGCCTAAACCGCCCCTGAGCCACCCTTGGCCGCGGCTACGGTTTAGCGTCAGAGGACTTTACTCCGGGTGTTTTCGTCTCCTTTATGATCTTAATTGTGGTTGTTTGCACAACCTCTTTACTCCATTTTAATGGTGGTTATTTTGCCCAGCCTCTTTACTCCTTTTTAATGCATTTTGTAGTATAAATAGAGCCCTTGGCGATTGCTAAAATCATCTCATTTTCCACATAAACCTCTATATATCTAGTGTCTTTTGTAATGAGTTTCTAAAGCTTCCTTTGCTACATTGGGTTGATTGAAGCTGCATTACTATTGGGTTGTAAGTTCTTTTAATATAAGTTTAAATTCATTATCCTTTGTGTTATGTTTCCTTGATCTCTAAATTATGTTTGCATGTCTTTTATCACTTAGATTGATCACCTTAAGTGTACTAATGCATGCAAAATGCTAGGATTAATCGATTGCGGGTTTGGGTCCTTAATCTAGTAGTAAACCCATAGGTAAAAGATGGTTGTGATTATCTAAGGAAAAGGAATGTTGAACGGTTTGTTTACATTTCTTTATATCTCTTTATCTTTATTATGCTAACTTGTGCTTTAATCTTGTAGGTTTACGGATTAATAAACTAGTTAAGTTGTGTTAATGCCGGTCGGCTTAACATATATCTATGATCAAGATGAGAACATCGGTATACTTATAAAAAGAATCAACCAAGTAGTATGTATGCTAAGATCCAACCTAGTGTAGTTCTTTAAATCAATATTATTGTTATCAACTTTGCTTATTCTCTAATCGTTTTTGTCTTGTTTTGCTACAATCCAAACCCCCCCCCCGGTTACCAAATCAATAATTAAATTGAATCAAAACTTGATCAAACTCCCTTGGGTTCGACCCTTACTTACACTATACAAATCGGTTAAGTGTATGCTAGGTATTCTACTTTGACTAAAAGCTAAAAGACAACGACCATAGGTTTTTAGCCTCGTCATGGATCATCAACGGGAATCTGACTCTATCCCACCTCTACTAGAGGAAGAAGGGATCTACCCCTACCTCGTCCATCTGCAGATACAGCTCTAGTCTGAGCCATCTGTAGGGCAAGTACACCTAACCTATCAGGCTATATATATGTCATATGTATAGATATATATAAAGTCAATCACAACATCACATAAGGTAATATCTATCTATATATATATATATATATATATATATATATATATATATATATATATATATATATATATATATATATATATATATATATACTGTCGAGATCTTCATAGGGGTGATGGCTTCTCGTACACACTATCCCAAAACATATGTACTCATTTCAAAACCAAAACCTTTTGAAAAGTCGGACCCCTTTTGGGTTCTGTTTATTTATCTATTCTACCTTTATCGCAGATTGCAAGTGTCATTGTTGTCAACCTAAGGCTCTGATACCAACTTTGTAACACCCCAAATCCGTAGGACTCGGGGCGCTACTGGGCTAGGATCTCACAATGGATTTTGACCCTAGCGTGACAACAAGTTCACTGGATCTTACAACAAGGCACAGATAGATTAAAACCAAATATCAAACCATAAAATATACATATCAAAAGGTATACAAAGTACCGCTGAGTACAATCAAAACATGTATCTGTACATACAAAATTCCCATAACCCTCGCAAAAACCCGGTGTACGGAGCACTCAGCGGATCACCCCATCTGAATCACTCTGCAGTTCTCCTAACCTGCAAAGGATCTACAACACGGTATAAAACCGTTAGCTAACAATGCATATATAAGATAATACATAAGCACAAACACAAGTCAGGGAATCATAAACACATCATCATGATATCACACATTTACCCGGTTAATTATCTTTATAACGTCCAACACTCAAATCGTATATATAAGAATATGAATATATGTGACACGAGGAATATATAATCCTCGCCTCTCGGGTGGTTGCCAACTGTAGTGCTAATCTGGTAACACTTTCCCGCATACCCTATGGGAGTGGTAGGTGCCCGTCCCACTTCCAAATTTGGCCTGTCCGTAGAGAACCTCCCAAACTCCCAGCGGGATGTAAGGGCAAGTTGTCACAGCCCTACAATGGGAAGTCACTAAACCATAGGTCGGTAATCATCACAACGCATGGTATCAAGCATATATCACACACCACTCATGCATACATCCAATATAGGGATGGTAGCTAAGTAAGTCCTACGGACTTACCTCATCCTCGAAGTACTCTCAAGTATGATCAGCTCCAAATCTGGAGAACAGCACTGCCAAATAACAAGGCATAATGAGATGTTACATCTCCTATCAATCAAAGGGGTCACACCTAGACTCAAGAGATCCATAAGGATCATATCCAACTTATAAACCTCGAAGCCATAACCGGTATATATCACTATCATACTCATCGACATCCTATCCTCATACACATACCTAGCATGCTACTAACCCGCTCATACTAGGAATGAAAAGGATCAATACTACTCTAAGTAGATCATGTACAAGACGCACTTGCGGAATAGAAGAGACGCAGGGGCGGAAAGACAGCAGGCGCAGGCACGGAGACACGCTGGCGCAGGCGCTGTGACCGTGGCCGCGGGGGCGGCGGCACTGAGGCGCGGGTGCAGTGACAAGTTCCCGCAGGGGCGGCGGCTCACAGGCGGGGGGGCGGCGATAGTGCAGAACGTAATCTCCCGACTTCTCTTCCACTCTTCACACGATGATTACACTTCTTCAACGTACAACAAACATACACATACACATATATACACATTCCAACATCAATATAAGCCTAGATCATCTATCCTAAGATAAGGCAAAGGAAAGGAATCAAAGAAGAAGCAAGAAGAAGAGAAGAGTAAGCTCATCTACTGATGTAGCCTAACCAGGCTTAAAAGATCACAAACACCACTCAATTAGCTCCCAAGCTCAGCATAACACAACATCAACATCAATTACCAAAGCCACACACAATTTCTCTTCCAAACCAAGGAGAACTCAAGAACAAGGTCAAGGAGAGGAAAGGAAGCAAGAAGAACGTGAGAAAGCTGGAGAAGTGAAGAACCCTTGCTCCCTAAGCAAAGGAGAAGGCTAAAAAGGAAGAGAAGAGAGTAAAGCACGGTCAAAGTGTCAACAAAGCCGGCTGCAGCCGCAGGAAACCGCATGGGGCGGGTTCCTCGGCCGCAGGGGCGGATCACGGCCTCAGCCGCAAAGGCGGCTCCATAAACCCGTAGGGGCGGCTAAGTCCAATCTCGGCTCTAAAGACTAAGGTCTTACATTCACATCTACATTCGAACACGCAGAGGATATAGAAATTGGGTAAAATGACAAAAGAGAATGGGGTACCTTTCTTTGTCCTTCTACACCGTCGACGACCACGCCTTCACTCTTCCCGGGCCACGCCTCTCACAGTCGCCGGCGAATAAATCTCCCTTGTTGTCGGAGATGGTGGTCTGTCTATCGATACAAGGAGAAGGGCCCGTTTTTATACGATGTAATTTTGCAATTAAGGAATAAGTACAAGGATAGAAGTGTAATTTCGTGGAGTCAAACACTAGGGGATGAACCGAAACCCTTGCATGATGAAGGGTTTTTAAAACAGCCCGCAAACACTAAAACACTAGTGTTTAGTACCGCGCCAAACAACAGTTAAATTCGGGAACACTCACAAACACTCACAAACACTCATAATTCGGACACACCAAACACAACCTTAAACTAGTGTATATGAGTGTTTGAATACCTATTTGGTGTTTGGCAGCAATAAAACACTAGTTTTTAGTATTTTTGGATGTGTTTCCGAAACCCTTATATGAGAAAGGATTGCCTTAAATTAGTGTTTTCGATGTACAAAATTACTATGTACCCTTCATTAATTTTTTTATTTATAACTTTTACCATGATATAAGCTCTCTCCTACCAACCTTGTCTCCATCGACGGCTTGTCAGAACAACTCGAAGAAAAACCAAGAAATCGTGAAGAAGAAAAAGAACACATCGCTCACCTCGTCGAAGAAGAAGAACCCAAATCTTCGTTCACCTTGTCGAAGAACCTTCAGGTGAGGTTGTTGTCTTTTAATATTTAGGGTTTCGTTCACCTCTGTTCGAATCAGACCCGCATGAGAATCTTAACTTCCAAAAGAAGGATCGAAAGGGGTTTTCCATGATTTAAGAACTCGATTATAATCTGAATTTATTTTGTTACTGTCATTTTTAGGTTTGGCAAGATTGTGTCAGTTGGATGCTGAGAGTTTTTCCATATGACAGTTGATATTGTGGGTTCTAATAAAACAAAGTCACTAGAATTCAAGATTTGGGCAATTGGGTTGCAGGTTTCGAGATAGAAGAAGATCAAAGAGATTGGTTTTTTCCATTAAGGAGTTGCAGTTTACCGATTTTGAAATTCTAACCCAACCTGAAGAATCTATGATGGGTTTATCCCTATTGGCTACCCGGACAACTTGTTTAACTGGAATTTGGTTGTACATATATCAAGATATAAATTTGTGGTGTTGTGTGGGGAAAAGAATCCTAGTGCAAGTTTCCATTGTTAGAGATTAAGGTCTGGGTATTTGAGAGTTTGGTTAGTTGTTATACTATTTTTTGCATAGGCTATGGAGGAAGACAAGAAGATCAGAAGATGATGAAGAGAAGTGTAGAAAGAAAAAAAATCATATATTTTGTGTTAGAGTTAATGGTTAAGTTCTAATACTAGTGTACGAGCCAAACGCTTGTTAATGTATTCAAACACTAAACACTTGTGCTTTTGTCAAACGCTTACAAAAACACTATTTTATATTTAAACTAGTGTTTTTGCACAAATGTCAAATATATACTTAGATAACATAAAAACATGTTATCAGTATTCTTGGACCCTTTATATGGCTCTATTCATAATTAGATAAAAGAAATCTAAAATTTAGGGGATATTTTGATTGTAACTTTACCAATTATTATTAGGTTTATGATCAATTTTACCCTTTTCGCCTCAAGAATTGTTGTTGGATTGGGTATTGTTTATGGGTTAGATGTTATTTGTTGTTTTTGATCGAGTAAAAGTTTAATTAATATGAGAAGCTTTTTCGGCTATAAGCTAAGTCAATGTATTTTAACTTAAGTATTATTAATTTATTATATCTATTTTGAGTTTAACTTTACCGTAATTTTTTCTTCTCAAATATAAAATAAACACATTACTACCGATTTAATACTAACTTACTAAATTAATGTATAATAAAAAAATATTCTCGATGAAATGTACAACGACAAATTAAAAAAAAACACATAATAGTATCCGATTTAATGTACAACAACAAATTTTTCCGATCGAATTCAGACGTGTGCGTACATCACGCATTTTCTTAACCAGTATTTAATATAAGTATTACAAGATCCTCAAAAATGGGAATCTAATAGCTAAAATCTTGCAAACCAAACAACTTTTAATTCTGGAATCTTTCTGACAAATGATAACTTTGGATAAGTGCTCATCCATTAATAAAATTTATTAGGATTATCCGGATTATAAAATTTGAGAGAAGCTAGAGATACGTAGGTTGTAGTGGTATTTGGTGGATTGAATAATTGAGGGGTTTCATTCTTATCCATTATAGCCTTAAGCCAAAAGAATGAGACAACTTATCCAACATTTGCACCTATTAAAAATGTAAAAGATGAATCTCTTTTACGCATAGTTTAAAGCAAAAAAAAAGAAGAAGGTAGTGCTTGTTTGAAATGCATCATCTATGATTCTATATATGTACGTATATATTGGTAACACGTTATGTACAAAATTCATGAAATGTGTTTGGATGGACCACTGCCATGCATTATGTGGTTACTATTACGTGTCTTAATGTACAAGCGAATTCGTTCATTGTTCTCGACCATACCCTTAGACGAATATATTACCGGTACATATGTTAGTAAAAATGAATATATTATTATATTTGTTTATAACAACACCAATATTCGTTTCTAATAACATCTCATACATAGAAATTCAATGTAACATTTTCATATGTAACAAGGCGACAGTGAGTTTTAAATACACGACTATATTACAATTTTTTCTTACCTTTATTTGTATGTATGTTGTTAAAACGAGTTTTAAATAGAACAAGGCACGTTTCATACATGTAACATGCCGTACACTTGAAATGAATGATCATCTAATATAGGTCCGTACAATGACATGTTCCATTCGACCTTCAGAAGTAGAACTCCCAATCATTAAATACCTCATTTATATGTTCAAGTATTATAACAATATACTAACGCACACTTAGCTTATTGGTGATTGCATTGCTTTTTCATGGTAACAGAACAGTTTAAGTACCAATAAGTCTCAGTATCGAACCCTGATTTCTAGGGTAAAAGTTCTACTCCAGAGACCGGGGTTTAATACTTGGGCCTGTTAGCTTTTCCTATCATTGTATATTGGGCTGCTCTTCTCCTTTGAATTAGTGCCATATTTTGGTAATCTACGTTTATCACAGGTAAGTACAAGTTAAAGGCATTTTTTGTTTTTTTAATTTGTTTAATTAGCTATTTTTAATCAGTAAGAAGAAAGAGGTTAAATATTTTAATTTAGAATCAAATATAAAATCACCACTAATTATTAAATAGTTTCTAAGTTAATACCTTAATTCAATTTTTTAAATTACAAAATATATTTTATAACTAATGATTAGGTAGGATACTAGCTAGTATAGGTATTCACGGTGGATTATACTTTAAGAAGTATAATAGTAATTTAGATTGTATACAATTTATTTTTACGGAATGAATTAAAATATGTTAATATTAAAAATTTAATTAATAACATCTAGTTTTGGTTTTAGTTAGAGCACAAAGTCCCATAAACAATTGGTAATTCAAAACTATTTGTATTCATTAAAATGGATGTTTTGTTATACATTCAAGTTGGTTAAAAATTGATTTGATGTTTATTTACATATAATACAAACTGAAAAAAGAAAATCCGACTAATAAGTCGCAAAATACGACAATCTAAGATTAGTGAAAATGTGTTCACTTTTATGTACAAAGGGGTACGTGTCGCATCTCATATCCATATATACGACACTTATATAGTTCACTACTAATATCCAACGTTCGATCCATATCATGAAATGAACACCACCAATCATTCATCTTAAAAAGCAACAACATTAACGTACAAACAAGAACTAACAATAATGTACAAAAAAGCACACCAATCTACACAAGGCACTCAACTCAACTGAGATAACTCAAATTATTAAAGTATCAGACTTTGGGTTACCAAAAAAAAAAAAAAAACTACCCTCAAATCATTGAACTATAAATACCCCTAATCATCTCATACTCTAAACAAAGCAAACCACAAACTCAACGAAACACAAACCCTAAATTCAAAAAATACGATGAAGATGGAGAATGAAATTCAAGTTGAAGCATTTCCAAGGAGGGTTTTGAGTATCATAAGGGTTTTATTCATCATGATAAAAAAGGGTGTTTCCAAGAGAAAGGTTTTGCTACATCTCAACCTTATACTCAAACGTAGCAAGATCGCCGGAAAAGCAAACGGGAACGTAATCTTAAACCGCCAGTTCGCCGCCACTGCTGCCGCCGACCTTTTCGAGTTCAGTTGCAGCAACACTCCCGCCCATCATAAGTTCCTTTTCAAGAGGAAGCAGCCCAAGGCGGAAACGGAGACACAATTTGAAGATATTGAGGATGACGGGGACTGCCACGTGGATGAGGCGGCGGAGGAGTTTATCATGAGGTTTTATAGTCAGCTTAGAATGCAGTCTCTTACGGATGGTTAAACTTGTACTTCAATTGAACGACGTCGTTTTTAATGTCGATTAAGTGAGGAAATGTGAATGATTTGGATGTGGGCTACTTCGTGTAAATTTTCTGTAAATAAGAACCTTTTATAATGAACAAGTTTGCAGTTTCACTGAAAGGATGTTACTTCACTTTGTTAAATCTTCTTATTAAATTGTTAAAATTAATTAAGATATGAAAACAAATAAATTAAATATGACCTATAACTTATAAATTGATGTTTTATATAACTCAAACTTCACGATAAAATCATAATTCTAATTTCACTTGAACTCATTAAATCATTTTTTATACTTCTGAAATAGGATACGTGACTTGTTTGGTGTACTCTAATAGTCTAATGAAACATAACACTTGACTTGTTTAAAAGATTGATAAATTATTTCCTAAAATGTAAAAATGTGGCAAAGATAACTACTATTGTTTAACGACATTCTTTTAATTTGGTTTTGACAATTAATTTACTCAGAACACAGTGTGTAACACCCCGAATTCTGAGAACCCGGAATGCTACTGGTTAGGACCTCACAGTGGGTCCCGACCTTAGCTGAACAACAACTTAACTAGAATCTTACAACAAGGCACAGAAAGAAACCGGTAAAACTAAAAAGTATTTTTATTATGCATGAATAACAAAGAGAAATATCTCAGCCGACAATGGATCAACATAACCCGAAAGACTCAAAAGACGAAATAACCAGATATGGAAACCCCGGCTAACCACACTCTCCGGCTCCGTCAAGGCGGCTAACCTGCAAGGTCTACAACATCGGTTTTCACCGTTAGCTAACAATAATTATATAAACATATCTATGTAGCACAAACACACATAAAGGCTATTAAACACATCACGTAAAACACACAAACCAATTCTTATCTTTTCATTAGGTGATTCATTTTTATTAATTCAACTTCCGTTGTGGCACGAGGATCCCATCGATCCTCGCCTCTGTCCCCGTATACCGAGCGGAATGGTTCCAATGCATATCTACCGTATACCGTACGGTTTGGTCGCAGAGAGCCTTCCCAGTCATCTTACAGTGCTGGGCAGTGATGCCACGACCCGTTATCATACATTTGGGTCTTATTATCATATAACGTCGTCTAGTCTTTACTCATTAAAGCGGTAAACACACACCACCACATAGCATACACTCATATAGCATCATTAGCTAAGCAAGTCCATAAGACTTACCTCAAAAGATCAGAAATCCGTTAAAAGCTAACACAAGTCTCGGTTCGCTCGAGTGTGATCTCAATCACCTGATCAAGACGAAAAACGTCTTAAAACATAATTCTAAAATTCTAAAATTTGGGAGGCTTCTAAAGGTCTTCAATACCGTCACAAGGGATTTCTATAAAGAAAGAAATAATATTTTCTAACTTGTGAGAATTTACCCAAAATGCCTCTCTATTTTTCTAAAATCCCAAATTTTCCGAGAAAGAATCTTACACATACTATACTATCCCTTTCTTGACTAGAACAATCAAAATCCTCAAACAACAATTCATAGGTTTTTATTCCAAATGTGCCTTCATGCACACACCAATTCCTATACTTAGCCAAATTTCCTTTCTCTTTTAAGAATTGAGTTTGTACTCTACTTTATGACCTCATAAGTCCAAATCTAATCGTTGGATCGTTCCTACATTTTTAATACAACAAACTACTAGCTATCATCAACAACATATCAAAGATTCCACCGTAAAAGATAATCCATTCATACCTAAATCTAGTTACAAAGTTAGGTCAAGATTTCTCTCATCCTTAGTCAATTCCGTCCATATTCTATGTCCAAAATAGATTTTATATCCCTTAAATAAATACTAAAATATCCAACACTATGAATCTCAATCACTTAAACTCAACCTACACAAGTTAGTCTCCAAATGCCAACAAGCTACTAATTTCACAATCCTATAAACATAGGCCGTAAACTGTGAATATAAAGTTGGGCAATTTCTTGTACTTATCCAGTCAGGGGCATATTTGCAAATCTTAGAAATATGGGTCAAAACTGTAAATAGGAGTATAGGGCAGATTTTGTAATTTATCCTAATTTTGGTCAAACCCGTGTTGACCGACCTAGGGTTACACGGATGGTGCGGCGGCGGCGTGGAGCTTGTTCGGGCGGCAGGAGACACGGCGGTCGATGAAGGTGCCGGATCTGGAGTCAACGACGAGGCGCGAGTCCGGTGGTCCCTCTAGCTTCCCGGTCGGCGTTGCCGTAGTCGAAGATGGTTAAGTAGAGTTTTTAAATCGGTTACAATCGGTTCCCGTCGGTTTTGGCTCGATTCCGGCAGCTGGGACTCACGGCGGACAATGGGAGCAACCAATCGAGCATCTCCGGTGCAGGACGGACCTGGAGGTGGTTCCAATTGATGCTCAGGCTCGTTGGGTTCGTCGGGTTCGTCAGTTCGATACTTGCGATTAGGGCTCGATTCCGCACACCCAGGGTTCGATTGGATCCGAGCTAGGGTCCAGGCGGCTCGGCGTGCCGTAGAGGCTCTGTCCAGGTGGTTGCCGGTGGTGCAGGTGGTCGGAAGTAGGTGGCCGGAAAATAGGTTAGGGTTAGGGTTTAGAGGTTAGGGATGATGAATAGTGATATCTGGATTAGCGTTGCGGAAAATAGTTTTACGACTTTAAACCAATTCCGCTATTCCTGAGTCAATCCGAATCCCGATTTAATTATTTATTAATTATGTATATATTTTTATTTTTATTTTCCTCAAACAACTTGATCTCCGTAAATCCTAAATTTAATTTCTGAATTAGTTGATTTATCGCTATATCAACCGGAACCCTATAACTCGGATATTAAATAACTACTAAAATTCTAGAACGGATAATCCAAAATTTTAATTGGAACTCATATAAATTGGTTTTTGTTCGATTTAAATCCGATAACTCTATCGGTTTCGGAATAAAAATTCCGGTTTATTACACAGTATATCGTATTCTGAGCATCGGAAGAAAACAATGGAGTTCATATTAAATACAGACAAAGAAGAAGAGAAAGGAAATTATTTTAAAAAAAGTAAATTGGGTGATTTTTTGAAAGTAATGAGCCTGATAATAATGCTCATTATTTTATTATGTGGACTAAAATATAGAAGGAAGGAAAATTGATAATTGAGATATTATCTAATTATCTCATAAAGAGTGAAAATAAGAAAGAAAAAGTCCTTAGAATGAGAAAATTGGTGATTAAGATATTATCTCATAAAGATTGAAAATAGAAAAGAGATAATCGATAATTAAAATTGGGTAAATAAAATTGAGTAATCGAGTAATTAACTAAAATTTGGTAACTCAATTGGGTTAGTGGAGTTGGGTAACTGAATTGCGTAACAGAAGTTGGATAACTGAATTTGGGTAAGTAAAACTAGGTAAATGAAATTGGGCAAGTTTAAATCGGGTAAGTAAAATTGAGTATTAGGTATCAGATTTACTTATTACGTTGGGTATTTACATATTGAGTATCAGACTTAAGTATTAAAATATATAGTGTATACATATTACGGTTAAGTATTAACATATTGGGTATCACAATTGGGCATGAAGATATTGGGTAACAAAATGGAATATTGTTCCCCTATATTTTTCCTTTTTTTTTTTAAAGGATTATTAGGATATGGATCTAAATTATATAGACGATATATTTTCCTTTCTTCTAGGATTATTAGGATAGGGGTCTAAATTATATACACTAATTAATTATTAGAATATATACATATTTTATACCCATTATAAATAAAATGATTGTACAATTGATTCCACATTTGAGGCGCGAAACCGAAATTAAGTTTAATTAATACTACCTTTAGGGTTCGAAAATAAAATTGAGTTTTAATTAACTTTGCACTTGTAGTGTGAAACCGAAATTGAGTATAATCAGCTTCACACCTTTTTTTATGTACTAAGTTGATTGATTTCGTACCCAAAATATAAATTAGACTTTATACTTAAAATGTCATTATAATAAATAAAATGTTATGCAAACAAATCGAATTTTAATTTATTTATTTTTGAACTCGTATAGAAACACATTGTGTATAGAATCGCATTGCGTCTAAATTTGAACTAATCGTAACATACTGTGATCATAACCATTGGCAGATTACTTAAATGGCACTTGAGAGGGATCGACAAGTGGAAAGTAAACCTCTCAAACATATGATGATAAATAAAGCAATAAATCTGAAGATCAAATATATGTATTTACTTTACAAAATCTATATATCCTCTTTGATTGATTGTACATAGTAATCCGATGAAGGTAAGCCATAGAACTCAAAGTTTTTGCTTTCACTTCAGATAATTTTACAGCGACAGTTCAATTGATGCACCCAAATTCTATGATTGTATGAGGCCACGTACACCACATATGTTTATTTGACCCTCTAGTGTGTTCTATTGCATTAAGCCACGTACGTACATTTGTGTACGTGCCAGTTCTTAGAATAGAAATGTTATTATCTTCAAGTCACATCAACTTTCCTTTTTGATTGTGGTCCGCTTCAACTTTATATTTTTAGAAAATATTTCATGATAAAATTAACCAATTTCGAGTAATTTTGTTAGAAAGGAATTTGTACCGATACATGATTCATATTATGTACTTATCATGCAGCTTAAATCTCAAATGGACCAGAACTACTGATATATAAACATATTAGGAAAGAATAATTATATTATCAATTAGTGATAATATATGTTAGGTCTTCTTGATCTTATTAGTTATCTTATATTATCCTTTTATATGCTTGTAATTTCCTATATAAAGGGTCAATAATATTAATAATATTTGCAATCTTCTCCGACCAATATTTGTGGGTAGATCTGTCTTGGTATCAGATCATTTTTGCCTAACGGCACTCGATCCAACCTATACATGTTTATAATTCCTCTGATCTCAACAACAACCACCACAACAACAGTTCCTCCTCATCCGTTTTTCGTCTACACCAACAACCACAGTGACAACGATCCGATGCAGTCCTGGTGGGAATCTGTCTCCAAGGCTCGATCTCGCATCCACTCTCTCCTTTCTATCCACCCCGCCGATATCTCCGATTCCGATTCTCTCTCCTCCCTCGCCAAATCCGAACGCCCTGCTCGCTCTCTCCTTGAGCCTCCCGATGCCTACGACGTCATCTCATCCTCACTCGCCTCTCATGTCTCCGAATCTAACGACGATCCACTCTGTCAATGGCTTTACGACACCTCTCAGTCTTCCGACTCCGATCTACGCCTCGTTGTCCTCTCCTTCTTCCCTCTCCTCACCGGCCTATACCTCTCTCGTCTAAACTCTTCCCCCACCATTGATGCCTCTGCCCCTTCTCTCTCTGGTTTCGGAGATGTTCTCCTTGCTCTCTATGCTTCCGAGACCAAAACCCGCGCTGGTGAACCGCTGCTCATCTCAATTCCGGATCTCTCTCATCCTTCTTTGTACCACAAGCCTAGCCCTACCAAGTACAACGCCATAACCACCAACAGTTCTCCTCATGGAGTCCTCCCCCCCCCCCCCAAATTGCTATAAAATCTACAAAACGAGGTTGCATTGTGGGTGTTGCTCTTGATTTCTACTACAAACACAATCGGGATCAACTTTTGCCCGAACATTAACTCCGGCTCAAGCCAATTAAAATGTTGCCTTCAATGCAACGACTTCTTGCTCTCTTCCACGTCATCGCATAACTTTTTAAAAAAATGTCATTTCCTCTTTAATTATCTTTGTTCAGTTTTCAACTTTTGAAAACTCCCGCTTCAACTGTGGGGGCATATTAGGAAAGAATAATTATATTATCACTTAGTGATAATATAAATATATTTTAGGTCATTCTTGATCTTACGTTATCTTTTATTATCCTTTTATATGCTTGTAATTCCCTATATAAAGGGTCAATGATATTAATAATATTTGTGGTCTTCTCCCACCAACATTTGTGGGTTTATCAACCCTAGATCTGTCAAAACAATCAATTACTTCACTCTGGGATATATGAGTTTATTATGTATATATTAACAAGCTTCTACTATGGGATATATTTCGGTCGCAAGTTAGGAAATAAGGACATATTATGTAAATATGTCTAATATTGTTACAGAATTGTACGTAGAGGCTTCTCGATAGATATAGGAGTATAGGACCCAATGTAACACTGAGGGCTTGTTTGGTATCCATATCTAGATATCAGATATGGGTATCGACATAAAAATACTTATACCTGTGTTTGGTATACAAGTATATGGATATCAAACTGATATCTTGATATACTCCTTGTACACATTTTCTCATATTTTGATATACTCAAAAAACTGGAGGTATCACATATCTAAAATTGTTTCTCCCTCTTCTGTTCTTTCTCTCCGAAACAAAGTTATTAGAAATCAATCTCATACCCATACCTTAATACCTCATACCTATATCTTCCATACTCATATCTTGATACCCATATCTTGATATCTAGATATGGATATCAAACGGGCCCTGAGTTCTAATGAAAATGAATGAACAAAAAAAATAAAAATCCCTCGCTTAAATCTTAAAATGGTGTCGGAGCGGGGAAAAAAATCATCTTTGTTTTTCTCATTCAACCGTGATCAATCTGATTGCACGATTACTTCAATTCAGTATGTTCTTCCATTCATGATTGATTGTCTATTCATCAAGAGATCGAGAAATTTGTAAGATATTACACCAAATTACGCGCTTGATAAACAACTATGTTCCATGTCAATGATCCGCTCTTTTCTCTAATTCAGACAATCCCAATATGCAACACATTTACTTTATCTGATGGTTCAAATCTTCTTTCACGGAAACACATTATTAGACTGACTCTTGAAAGTAATATGATGCTAGGGTTTATCAATGGTTCTTGCACAAAACCTAGTGATAATTATGAGAAAATAGTTTAATGGATATAAGCGGATTATATGATACCTTGTCGGATCAAACATTCAATGAAACATGATTTTGCTAATATATATTTTTTTTTACATATGTTGAGTTTTCCAAAGAACTATAAGACGAATTGGTAGAAAGAGTTGCGGTATCTAATGGACTGATGATTTGTTGTTTATTTAAGCAAAATAAAGAAATTGTGGGATAAGTTGCAATATAATGACAATCCTCACTTGTACATGCATAGGAATTTCTCATTGCTCTTGTGAAATTCTTAAGAGGTTGAATGAAAGGGGAGCCACCTTTGATCGATGCAAATCCTTATGGGACTTAATGATCGGTTTCGACCCACTCGAGATACTACTCACATCACTCATTGTCGAGAGTAATTTTTTGATTTCATTAATCTAGAAAAACTTGTTCTTATCGGTCTACTTAATGGCTCTATCAAGGAGGTTATGTGCTTTATCTCCATCTCTAACATTACATGATGTTCTTCTCATACCACATTTCAAACACAAACTTTGTCTATCTCCAAGTTACTACATTCATCCACAATTGAAGCTAGATTACAGATTTTTTTTTTGTTCCTTTAAGGACCGTACAAATTAGACAATTACAGAATTTATTCATTTACAACGGGGTCTTTACAGGCTATTCAACTCCCTCTTTCTTGAAAGTTTACACCTTGATCATGCTTCTACTTCTCATGCTTCTATGCAAAATGTTGTCACTAAAATTGTTGTTATGTCTAATATAAACAATAGGACATTTGTTCTAGGTTATATAATGAACTTGTTAAACATGATTAGTAAAACCTAGCTATACATATACCTGTGAATGCTCACTTGTTAGTAGTTGACTTAAGACTTGTTGGATAACACTTAAAGACACTTAAGTTGTTAAGTGTAAACTTAGTGTTACCAAAATAACCTAAAATGTCCTAACTAAGTGTGGTGATCATTGGTATTGTCCTATTATAGGAACATCCTAAAACTGTGGGTAAATGCATCTAAATACCTTTGGTTGTGTGTTTATCACCCGGCTACGACGTATGTGTTTGTACGTTGGGCCTGTTATAACATCTTGGACCTGGACGATGATCTACTAAACTGGTTTAATAAAGTCACGCTTTGATCACGTGTGATGATGCCGGAACCTTCCAAAATCTAGGTACTTAGGCTCCTCAAAGCTTTTGGGAGCTAACAGGTCGCCAACGACATTCACAATAACTATCATCCAAAAAGAGAGTTTTAAGAGAACAGAAGAGAGAATCTTAGAGAGAGAAGAAAGATCGATCTTTTGTGATCATTGACGAAGGCGAATAACGAACATACACTTCATTGAAAGCTTTGTTCTGGTTGCTTGCCATCTTCCTTTCGTCTCTTACAAATTTTTTTAGCATTCTTTTTGTTTATATATTTTTGAGGTTTTGATCTTGTTTTTTTGACAAGTTTTGAGTAACATGTACAACTACGATCTATCCACCTCGTGAATTAGGTTGAATTTCCACTCCTGAAATCCCGCAGGGTAGGGTTCTCGATCTACGTCTCCAAATCTTTGTGTAAGTTCTTTTAAAACTTAGTATTAACGAACAACTATGAGGGATACTTATCATAATCAGGGATTAAATTAAAAGATGAAAAACTTTTAATAAATCGATTAATTTATTAAAAGTAAAAAAAAATTCTTTTTAACAAACCATGAAAAATTAATCCAGGAAAAAAAACTCTAATTATTACCTTACATTATAGTATCCTTAATAAACAAAATATGACTTAATTTAAAAAAATTTAATCATATTAAATAATTTTATTAAAAAATCCACATCATGCAACTAATCTTACTTTTTTTTGATGATTTGTAAGAAATTGGTGTACGTCATTCCCAAAGTTAAGATTTTTGTCGAAAATAAAAATCACATTATTTTTGGTAAATATGTTGATAGATTGTATCACACCTAATAAATTTTAACGTTGATATTAATTTTGAGGTATCGAACAACTTCGAGATCTCAGTGGCGCAGGGAAGAAGGAATCCGTCGGGATTCATGGATCCATTGTGTTTGCGCAAGGAATAGCAAGGCGGCCGACGACGTTATTCCCGTTGGAGACAAAGGCGGCGACTAGGGTTTGTTCCGATTTGGGGCAATGAACTTGGGTTTGGACTTGAACAACAAGGCGGTGGTCAATCCCCGGCGGATAGGGTCTGGACTCGAACAAGGGTTTTTTGGTTTCGATTAAAAAAAAGGGGGGGGGGGGGAGAAAGAAGGAAGATTGGTTGTGTGTTTAGTTCTATATGTCAATAGAGGGTAATGATTTTCTTCATTATCCTCTTAAAATTTTTCATGGGTATGGTGATAGTAGGGAAGAGAGTAAATGTTTCTCTTGTTTGTTAAGTCATTCGAAGAGACAACATTTTCTTATGGTTAAGCGCAAGAATAAGGTTCGGGGATTTCTTGAGTGTGACCCTAATGTTCTTATGGCGTTGTGGAGGTTCTGTTTGTTATCAGGATATGGTTGTGTGGCCAGCGTATGAGTCTCCATGCTTTGAGTCGTGAGTGTCGTCATCCCGATGACTCCTTTTCTGCTTTTGGTGTGGACGGTGGATACATTGTGGATATCTCGAGGCCGGTTGTTGTAGAGCCGGTTGTTGAAGAGCCGGTTAGGGGGCTTGTTGTTTGATGTGGGTTTGTTGGAGAGTTATGCGTGTTCCTTTTACTTCTGTGAAAAGTATCCCTCATAGTTGTCCGTTAAGCTTCTCTCAAGCGTTGGTAGGTGCTCTTCTAAAGTTGGTTCTTGAGCCAAGTTAATTGTGTGGTTGTTTGGATTAAGTTGTTTTTGCTACCACGGTACACGTTGCAGGTGTTCAGGCCTATGAGCAGGCGAGACAAAAGATCGGAAAATAGAAAGTCGACCAAACATTGGCGGATTTTGCATGCCTTGTCTACTTGGAGAGAGGATGGTGGTGTTTCCATTCTTGTGCAGGCTTTGTTGGAGAGTTTAGAGCATAGACCTTTTGTGAGGGTTGAGGGTGACTCAAGCTAGGGATAGAATTGGTCTCGACATGAGTCCAAATATCAAGTAGTGTCTTCATAAGGTTTCGGATGAGAATTTTACAACTATTGTTACAGTTTTTTGCTCCTCGGGAGTGGCTCCTTATAGTGATGAGACTTTAAAAGCTTTGAGGATAAACATCCCTACAAGCCTCCTCCTTCTAAGTCTTGATCTACTTTTCATGAACCGCCCCTCACTACTAATATTGATTTGATCTTTAAATGCATCAAGTATTTTCCCAAAGGTACTTCTGGTGGTAGAGTTGGGTTGAGGGTACAACATCTTTTAGTTGCTATGTGTGGTGAGGGTTTTACGGTTGCACATGTCCTATGAGAGCGCTTTCTTAATTGGTTAATTGGTGGGTAGGAGGTAAGTGCCCATTGAGTTTGTGGCGTCGGTGTCTCTTACGCTGTTGTTGAAGCCTAACAATGGGGTTTGACCCATTGCAATGGGTATTGTACGTTTGGAGACGTTTGGTGGCTAAAATAGCCATGAAGGTTGTGAGTAAAGATATAAGAGAATATCTTGGAGAATTTCAATTTAAAGTCGGTGTCCCAAGAGGTGCAGAGGCTATTCTACATAGTGTTAACATATTTTTGAATGAGCGTCATACTGATGGGTTTCTGGCTATGTTGACAGTGGATTTTTCTAAATGCCTTCAATCTGGTTGATGTAACTGTGCTGCTTAAGGAAGTGAGGCCGGAAAGAAGCTAGCCCGTCTATCTCTTTATGGGTTGATTTCTTGTATGGTCAAGTTGCCCGTTTGTACGTTGGTGATGAGTTTATCTGGTCGGCTAATGGAGTGCAACAAGGGGACCCGTTGGACCCGCTTATTTTTTCTCTTGTCTTGCACCCTCTTCTTTATAGGATCAGAGACTATTATAAGCTTCTTGTACAGGCTTGGTATCTTGATGATGGTAATCTTTTTGGCCGATCAAAAAAAGTGGCTAGAGCGCTTGATATCATTTGAGATATTGGACCAAGTTTTGGGCTCAAGTTGAATATTTGTAAGACTGAGCTCTTTTGGCATTCGTGTGATGGGTCGAAGCTTAGAGATGGTCTTTTCCCTCGTGGCATGGAGAGGCCTACGTTGAGTGTTAAGTTGTTGGGTGGGCGGTGAGTATAGATGGTGGGTTTGTTAGAGAGCAAGTCATGAAGAGAGGGATTAAGGCGGTTGAGTTGATGCGCATTCTTCCGCAGTTGAGGGACCTGTAGAGTGAGCTTCTCTTGCTTCGTTTTTGTATGGGTGTGGCTAAAATGTATTTTAGCTTGAGGACATGCAAACCGGAACATGGGGATCAGTGTGCAACAACTTATTTTGATGTTGGACTATGTGGATCGGTTGAGAATATTGTGGTTTGCGGGAATCTTCAGTGGCGGCTTGTTTCTTTGCCTATTTAGTTTGGGGTCTTGGTTTATACTTAGCTATGGAGACTTCTTCTTTTGCTTTTGTGACCTCCAAGGCCCAATTTTAGACCCTTCAAGACCACATCTTTCGAGACAATGGAGTTGTTGATATGGAATTCTAGTTTTTTACAACTTTGGACAATATTCAAGCTTCTATTATTCCTAGTTTCGATCTTTCTGGTTTTACTTCCAAGAACACCGTTTCCCCTAAAGTCAAACATGATTTGGCGAATTCTCTTTTTAGTAACCCCATGCAAGCGATGGAAGCGACTTTTGATATGACCCTCAGACAAAAAGTGATTTTTAAGTGTTTGTAGTTTGTGCATAGCCAAGACTTCCTTCTTGCCTTACCCATTTAAGGACTTGGACAATGTATGTCTTCAGTTGAGTATCGCTTGATACTTAAGTATCGCCTTATGATTTCTTTGTTTTCGGATGATGCAATTTGTCAATGTCTAATTGTCGGAGGACTTTGGATGTTTTTGGGAGCATGTAGCTCATTATAAATAACTCTCTGGTTTTAAATATAGGCATGATCGAGTTCGTGATGTTTTATGTGACGTGTTTAGGAGAGCATGAGTTTTGGTTAAGAATGAGGCATATGTGACCTTCTTAACTGGTCCGCGTGAAGGGAGATCTACGTTGAGGCCGGCGGATGTGTTAGTGTTATGATTGGCGGTGGAAAACATGATTGTATTGATTTGACAAAGCATGAAAGAGCTTGCATTGAAAACTAACATGTGTTTCTTCCGTTCGCTTTTGACACGTTTGATTTTTATGCGTCTGATGCTGTCGATATTCTCAAGAGGGCGCAGCGGATCTTGCATGGTAACGTTGTGTCTCTTCTTCAGATGTAGTTTTTAGGATGATCGGTTTTGCTATCCAGAAAGATTTTGACGGCGCAACTACTTCCCGCTTACCTTCTAGCTCGATGTAAGTAACTACTTCTTATAAAAAAAATATATTAATATTTAATACTATTTTGAATTATTTTTTCATAAAAGTTTTCCAATCTTTTCCTCTTCCAAATCTTAAAATCTACGTATCTATCTACATATGTATACAGGCCCATGAAAAATAAAAATTAACCTAATTATTACCTTACATTAAAGTATCCTTAATTACTCCTTTAACAAAAAAAAAACCCTTAATAACCAGAATCTAACAACACTTGAGCAAAACCAACCAAGTTAAGTTTGGAATCTTTGTTATCGATGCGTATCCTTTAATCGGCAGCCTTCCCAAAAATTAGAAAAAGTTGTATCATACTAATATAGTATAATCTCGTTGGATCGAATATCTAAATACATATAGTATATATGTACCAATAATTGAGACAAAGTTGTACTCATGTTTGTTGGATTCCATAATTATATTGATAAGTTTTCATCTTATCCATTATAAGTTTATAACCCTAAACCAAAGAAAGAGAAAGCCAATCATATATCCCATACAACTCCATATAATTATTTAATCCAAAAAAAATAATTTGCTTGTTATTTTATTTATTTATTTATTTTTGCTAAAGTAAAAGTAGTAGTTTAATGTGATATATGTACTTCTTCGTAACACGTACCTACAAAAACCATCAAGAAATGTGTATGGATGGACCACTAGCAAAAGAGCACGAATATATTATGACCTTTATATTCCATGCCTTAATGTATAAGGTAGGATCCATTCATAGATCATAACGATCTAACGTTAATTTTGACTAACTTTTAGTATTCAAGTTAATTAAACTCTATATCAACTTGTTTTGTTCACTATTTTCTTTCTCAATCTTATAAGAACTTTTGTAATTTCCATAATAAAGTATGCATTTCCTAATTACTCGATCATTGAGTTCTTATTCCATCGTTTCATAAATATGTAACGGTTTAGGTAATTTCACGTGGTTTAAAGTATTAAACGATAAAAATATAATACGAATCCGATCACATATATTAAGTATTTTATATCTCTAGATAACTTCTTGTATGGCGGAACAACTTTATTTCTCTTAAAATGTTAACAAAAGTTAACTTAAGGATGATCGAAATGAAGGATAATTTTCAGAAAAATAAAATGTATCCAAAAATTAACTTCGACATAAAATGAAATAGAGTATATTATAAGTTCGTCATCCGGAATTTTCATATATTTTTATGAATAGTTTGGTGTAACATATTTACAAACATAAGAGAGGGTTACGTCTCATTTCACCTGCCATTTATAAATTTATATATACATAAAAACGGATTAATTTTGTGAGTTATTTAAGTATTTTTAGTTTTGACCATATCATGGAATGCCCACCAATCATTTACCAAAAATCATAAACAAAAAATACACAAACAACTGAAACAAGAAACAATTAAATAATGATTTAATTAATAATAACAATGTGATAAATGATATTCACACAAGACACTCAACCAAGTTAAAGTAGCTCACTCCACTTTAAACCCTAATTTTTAAAAAAATAAAAGAAATAAAGCCCTTAGAATAATTGCTTTTGACCTTAAATACCCCCATCTCTCCTCCCAAACAATTCAAACTACTCCAAGCAAACACTCTTCCTCGAACACCCAAATCAAAAATCAAACACTAAAACCCTAAACAAGTAAAATGGAAACTAAGATAGAAATCGAAGCATTTCCAAAGAGGTTTAAGAGCGTTATGAGAGTTTTATTCTTCATGCTAAAAAAGGGCGTTTTTAAGAGAAAGCTTTTACTCCACCTAATAAACCTCCTTCTTAAACGAGGCAAGGTTGCCGGAAAAGCCATCGGAGATTTGACGTTCCAACACCAGTCAGCAGCCAAAGCCACCGCCGACCTCATCAACTTCTACGAGTTCAGTTGCAATAACACCCCGGCCCACCACAAGTTTCTCTTCAAGAAAAAGGAGTCAAAGGCTGACCATTACGAGCCTCAGTATGAATCTATTGAAGAGGAATTTATGATGAGATTAAACGACGTCGTTACGGCACCATCCTCCCCCGCTTTGCCTGGACTTCTTGGGTCTAAGCAGATTCGGATCATGGATTCCCCGTTTCCTGTATTGTGTTCGGGTCGGGTCGATGAAGGAGACCGCCACGTGGACGAGGCTGCAGATGAATTTATCATGAGATTCTATAACGAGCTCAAAAGGCAGTCTCACTGACGGTTAAACGGCGTCGTTTCGGTCCCGTAATATTTACATGGCAACATAATATACTCAACAAAAGATAAACTAATCAATCAAGTACATGTACAAAATTTGGATCGTTTTTCAATATAGTTACCGTTGGATTTTGATTTCTAAGCCTGCTACGTACTTTCATGTGTACAGCTTTGTAATTGGTTGTAATTTATAAGATATATGTCAAATTAATCAAATTACACGTCCAAATACTTCGTCGTACATAGAAGTTTTTATCTGTTAGCCAAGTCATTATATCCATTTGCAACTTTTTTGTAAGAAAGAAAATCCCACTTGTATACGAAGGTATACTATATTCTAATATATGTATATAGAAGTTTCTTATGTTTTTTTTTTTACCTTATTGTATAAATACTAATATAATTTTGGGGTAAGAGTTTAATCAATTTGCGCAACGTTTAAATTCCGATAACCCAACTGAAATAACAATCAAACTAAACTAAGATGATTCAACAAATTTTTGGGTTGCGGAGTTTGCAGGTATTATTGTATTTGTACTGTTGTTTTCGCATTGATTATATAATCGTCATCTCAAAATATAGTGTAAAACTCTAATTTAATTGTGTCTCCAAGTATAGTTACAAATTTATAACGAACTGAGTAACCAAGTTTTGTGTACTCTTTTTCTATAGATTAGATTTAGATCCTAACTCAAATTTGTTATTATTCGCAATCATAGAAAATGTTCGCCACGTTGTAGCTAGTTAAATGGTGAACTATTATAGGCTCGGTAACACCAAGATGAATCACTCGAGTAATCGCAAGCTAATTTCATGTGGTTGTTAACGTTAATATGAGAATGGACATGGATAATAAACAAACTTTAAGCTAGTTGGACCACACGACTCTATGACAACAATTAATAATAGATGTTGCCTAACTTAACTTTTGAATTAATCAATGTGTGAGGATTATGATTCCCACATCGACAATATTGGAATAACAAGTCTAGTATATAAGGTCGATGAGCTACTCCTCTTATTGCCAATTGGTTTTAGGATGAAACCTCATTGGGCTTATGTTCTGGGCTTGGACCCAACGCGCATATGCGATGGACCCCACGTCAATTCTGACCCAACGAAATCTATCATGGTATCAAAGCAGGTTCTGGCTTATTGGGCTTGTCGGCCTTAAGACACAAATTGCGGACATGGACAATGAGTATGTCCGGTTGGGCTAGCCGGCCTTAAGACATTTCGTCAAGTTTCAACCGAGCCAAACGGTTGCACTTGAGGGGCGTGTGGAGGATTATGGTTACCACGTCAACATTATTGGAATAACAAGTCTAGTATATAAGCTCGATGAACTACTCCTCCTATTACCAATTGGTTTTAGGATGGAACCTCATTGGGCTTATGTGCTGGACTTGGACCCAACGAAATCTATCAAATATATATATATAAAGTAGTAATCTTTAATTATCACAGTGATTAACAAAACTAATCACAGAAAAGTAGTAAGAAACTAAGAATCGTCCATAAGTATTCGATTAAGGCGGGAAAAGGTGAAGAGAAGTCGGAAAAGATTAAAGTGTTACAAATAATTTTGCATGATATCTTTCAGTTTCAGATGAAGCAGCACATACATGTGCTTCTCGTTGAGTACACGCGTAGAACTGGTACAAGTTAGACAACAAAAAAAGTTATCCAATTATTGATTTGAGTTTGAGATAGTTCGCACCCAAATATCTTCCCCGCCCTCAGCGTTTTCATCTGCCACGTATAAATTTAAGTTAGTGATCCTTGAATTGATGTGAAAGACTAATGGACAGATGAACAAATGTCGTGACTTGTGAGTACACGTACGTACGTTACAAATTTAGCATTCAAGATGGTATATGTCGTATATGTTATGAATATTATATGTCGCAAAATTTTTAAAAGTCGAGACACAAAATTCCCTAGCTTGGGGTCGGGATATGGCATTCCTAGGGATTTAAAACCGATCATGTTGCAAGGTTCGGGTGGCGGAAACATCTAACGCACGCAAATGGTATGATATATTATTTAGGCTATCGATCTATCACATATTTGAATCCTTATAGTTTAACTCAGTTTGATACTTGGGACAGTATTGTTATTAGAATTTCGTTATTTTTATAGGAGTGTATTTTCAACCTCTAAATAATTACTTTGTTTTATAATCTTTTTAAGGGAATGTAGATAATCTTTAATATGAACTACTATAATAATATGTCTTGAATTGAGCTTATATTTTGTTCGGACTTTTTTTGTTTCATCATTTTTAGTTTGGTCCAATCTTATATTTAACGTCCATGCATGTTAAACCTAGGGATTAGTTCATATATATTAAAAAATTGTTAAACTTGTGGGATAATTTTGTGATTATCCCACAAGTTTCTCGCACAAGTTTTACGTTAGAAATATCTTATATGAGAAGTTTTATTTTTGTGATTATCCCACAAGTTTTACAATTTTTTAATTAAAAATTTAGGTTAAAATAGAGCTTCTCCAACAAGATTGTTGAACAAATCTTTACATTACATTCGAAGATAACCCAACACAATATTTTTTTAGAATCTAGTTTTTGTAAGAAAACAGATTTATTGGCTTAATTCTTGATTTAGTAAAAAAAATTATTTTGAGAAAAATCATAAGGCCGCCACGCCAGCATCAACGTCACCTACTTTAGTAAATGTATTTATTATTAAAAAGAGGAGGAGATCACAATGAAAGTAAAATATATTTAAAATATAAAAGTTGTGATCAAAATGAAAGTGAGATATCTATATACTTTACTAAAAAAGCCGTCAAAATGTTGACGTGGCGGCTTCACGATTTTTTTCCTAAATATTTTTCCTAAATTATTTAATAAACCATAAAATCTTTTTTACTAAATTATTAATTTAACCATAAAATCTTTGACCATCAAATCTTTAACCATCAAATCTTTTACGTTATCTAACAATAAATAAAACAAAAAAAATTCACCAATTTTTTGAAAAAAAAAAGCCATCAAATCTTTTAATTTTAAATTACACAATTTTTTGAACGATTTCACGTCACTTTTTTTAAGTTTCTATCCCACATCGACTATATGTAAAGTTGATAGTTTGAGAACATGTATAAATAGGGGTTTGAAGATTACACAAATCATTCATTTCTTGGCCTTTTGGCAAAGTTAAAGTATAATTTTTATAATAACGGATTATTATCCTTTATGTGGGTCATTGACGTGTGGGTATCCTCCTACATTGGGATATTTTGTGGGTATCCCACAATTGACTTACTATTTTGTGGGTATCTCACATCGAAGGGTCGACTATAGGGGTTCGACCATTGACCTACTATTTTGTGGGTATCCCACAATTGACCTACTATTTTGTGGGTATAATTTTTATAATAACGGATTATTATCCTTTATGTGGGTTATTGACCTGTGGGTATCCCACATTGGGATATTTTGTGGGTATCCCACAATTGACCTAATAGCAGGTATCCCACATCGAAGGGTCGACTATAGGGGTTCATTGTGGGTCGTTGACCTTTTTTCTCGACTATAGGGGTTTATTGTGTGTCGTTGACCTTTTTTTCATCCCACATCGATTATAAGTAAGACTGATTTTTTTTACTAAATTATTTAATAAACCATAAAATCTTTTTTACTAAATTATTAATTTAACCGTAAAATCTGTAGCCATCAAATCTTTTACGTTAGGTGACAATAAAACTTAAACCTTCCTTGTACATTATAATTTTCACCCTATATATTTCTTATTTCCTTCCTTTTATATTGATATTTATAAAAAAAAAATTTAGCCATCAAATCTTTAATTTTAAATTACACATTTTTTGAACGATTTCACGTTACTTTTTTTAACGTTTCTGTCCACATCAGTTGATAGTTTGAGAACATATATAAATAGGGGGTTTGAAGATTACACAAATCATCCATTTCTTAGCCTTTTGGCAAAGTTAAAGTATTATTTTTATAATAACGGATTAGTATCCATATTTTCATCTTGGCTAAGTTCAAGTATAAATATTTTCATCTTGGCTAAGTTCAAGTATAATTTTTATTTATATTGGATATTCCGTTATATGGGTTGTTGACCTAATATTTTCAACGATTTTGCTATCTCACATCGATTATAAGTAAGAATGACGATTATAAGTAAGAATGACAGTTTGAGAACTTGTATAAATATAGGGTATCAATTATAAGTAAGAATGACGATTATAAGTAAGAATGACAGTTTGAGAACTTGTATAAATAAAGGGTTTGAAGATTAAACAAATCATACAATATTTTTAATAACGTTTTATTTGTTAAAAATATTATCATAAATTTTATTAAAAAAAATCATATTCTTAGTACAATCATATTTTTAAGATTAATATTCAATACCTAATGTATAAATATTATAATAAAAAAAATTTAAACAAAACCCGCACAAGGTGCGGGCAATGAACTAGTTTTTTAAATAAAAGTTATCTAATCCTTAGCACGACACGTAGGTGAAACACTTCTACCATGCATAAAACATAACACAAAAAATACTTTCTTTAATAAAAGCTTTTTAATCTTATCTAATTTGATAAAAATTATTTTATTTTAATGGTAAGTAAATTATAATCCAAATACATTTTTATAGATTTTTTTTTAAAAATAAAATAATTTGGTGGTTTAATCGCAGCAAAACACATATAAAACGAACCGTAAACAACACATAAGCTTCATTATCTCTGCCTTTAGTAATAATATATATATATATATATATATATATTAAAGCCTTATTTAATTTTATCTCCGAAAATAAAAATCTAATCTACTTAAATATCATTATTAAATCATCCATAAAACTAATCTATAAGAAATTTCTCATTTTCAATGTAAGTGTCCTACTTTTTTCTAAAAACAACGTACATACAACTATATTTGCCTCGATCTACCATAAAACATAACACAAAAACATACGTTACTTTTTTTTTCAATTTAGAAGAAATGATACCTAACTTAGATATTACATTAAAGTCTCCTTCAAGGCTGAAATAAAATAAATATGTGAGAGTTCAATAACTTTGAGTTCAAACGGTCCGGACCGAACGGATTGTTTCATTTTTATATGAAGCGGTCCATGGACCGGACCGTATTGATTTTTTGTCAAAAAAATGAAAAAAAATATTTTTTATATGGAAAATATCCGATCTGGTCCAAACCCGGACCGGACCGTATACAATTTCTGTTTAAAATTTTTAAAAATTGAAAATTACGGTCCAGATCGGACCGGAACATTACGGTTCAGGACCGGATCGTAATTTCCGGTCCGATCGGATCCAGATCTGTGCAGCCCTAATGATACCGACAAATCATATCGGATAAGTGAAGAAAGTAATAAAACTTGAGCAAGAGCAACCAACTTAATTAAGTTTGGAATCTTATACTTTAAACAGCAGGGATCACATACTGTAAAGTGTAGCTACTAAACACTTAGATCGTATATATATATATATATATATATATATATTGTGTACTCAAAATTGAGTTGATGTTTAGTGGTGTGAATAATTGAGGGGCTTCTATCTTATCCATTCAAAACCCTAGCCAAAACAAAGAGAGACGATCCAAATTAAATCTATTTTTAATATTAAAAGATGTATGTTCTTTTAGTATATGTAACATATTGGTAACACGTACCTACAAACTCATGGATTATGTTGGAATGGACCTACAAGCAAAGGGATATACATAATCGGGTTTCTATTTCGTGCCTTAGTGTACAAGGGAATCATTTAACTCAAAAGGTTTTCAATTATATATTTCACCTCATTTTGAACACGATTTAAGGGCTTGTTAAGTTTATTAGGAATTTTAAAAAAAATTCATTCCTATATATTTCTCGAATCCATAAAATTTCAACGACAAACTTTTTTGAACAAATAACCAAAAATTTTTAAAAAAGTTTAATCTTTATTACACAAAAATAATACTAATAAATTAATGTTACACGGATTTGTAATCCGTACATGAATATTTTAAATTATAAAATGAAAGTCCTAATATTATTGCAAATTTATTGGTGGTAAAAATATTTTAAATTATAATATGAAAGTCCTAAATTATTGGGAGTTTTATATACTACATCATGTCCTCAATTTAGTTTATATAACACGTGGTGGTGCAATTATTTTTATTGATATGACATTTAATCATTTATAGACTACATTATATAGTAGAGTTGAACATATATATTTGAGCTCCAAGCTCCGACCATATAAAAATGGCCACCAATCATATCATTTTACGTGAAAGCATAAACAATAACGTACAAACAATATATAATTAATAATAATGTGATAAATGAAATCCACACGAAGGCACTCAACAAAGCTAAAGTAACTCCCTCCACTTTGGACACTTCAAAAAAAAAAAATTTAAAAATAAAAGAGTATTCTTAAGCTCCATATATAAATACCCATGAACTTGCTCTGTTATTCTCAAACACTGAAACGCAGCAAATCCAAAACAAACCCTAAGATACCCAGAAATTAAAAATGAAGCTGGAGAACGAGATTCAAGTTGAAGCATTTCCCAAGAGGGTTTGGAGTGTAATGAGGGTTTTATTCTTCATGTTAAAAAAGGGAGTGTCAAAGAAGAAGATCGCGTTGCAACTCAACCTCATTCTAAAACGCGGCAAGTTCGCCGGAAAATCCAACGGAAATTTGATGTCTAACCACCGGTCTGCCACCGATGCCACCGCCGAGTTGTTCTACAAGACGGCGGTGGAGAGGGGAGAGTGTGAGTTCAGCTGTAGTAACACGCCGGCCCACCACAAGTTCCTCTTCAAGAAAAAACAGCCGAAAGCCCTTTATGAGACCGTTGAGGAGGAATTAAACGACGTCGTTGGGGTCTCTTCCTCGCCTGTTTTGCCTGGTCTTCTCGGATTCAAGCAGATCCGGGTATCCGACTCTCCGTATCCGGTTGATGAAGGGGACCGCCACGTGGACGATGCTGCGGAAGAGTTTATCATGAGGTTCTACAGCCAGCTTAAAAGACAGTCTCTTACCGACGGTTAAACGGTGTCGTTCCAATGCTGCGTGTGTATTGTAATTACATAGCAGAAAAAAATACACAACAAAAGAAAAAAAAAAAAATGTTTCGGTAAACATTTGGATAGTTTAGAATTTACTTTTTTATTTTTTTGTTTCGTTATGGCAAGTTGGCAGGGATCCTTTATGTAATGGTTACCGTTGGACTTGATTTTGTAGCTATTACTCGTTAAACTACACTTTATAATGTGTCTACTTCGTACATTAAATTTTATTGTTATTTACTTTTTCTTATGAGAATATATTCGATATTTGTCAGAAAGTTCACATATCCAAACATATGTAAGGCTTTATTTCATTAGACAATTCACCGTAAACTCTACTTGGGCAAAGCCGAACTCGGGCCGAGTTCAGAATTCAGACCTAAGATTTTATCCATATCCGTTCGACTTGGGTTTCGGACTTTGGTCGGGATTCATATTTTTTATTTATTTAAAAGGGTGGAAAATATTCCTATTAAATAAGATAAAATTATTACACAAAAAATAAAGTAGTTCAATAATTGTGAAAACTTGAACCTTACCTTAATGTCTCAAGTAGGGCTGGACATGGGATGGGACGGGACGGATTAAGGTCATCCCACGTCCCATCACGGCCATTATATATGGGAGGGACCGGGACGGGCCTTGAGTTTTTTTACTAAAAACAATTGGGCCTTATCCCGGTTGGGACCGGGACGGGACGGGATGGGAAGAGGCTTATCCCGCATAATCTATATAAAATTTCTTTTCGCCTTTTCGTTTTAAAGTTAACAATTTACGAAAGCAAATATTCATTGATATCCTTATAACGAAAGACATCAAAATAGAATGTCGCAACAAGGTTTACAAAATATAATTAACTTATCAAATCTAAACATCCAAAATAAAATATAAGAACAAAATTACATAATTATCACTACTCTTTAAACAATGTCGAACCTGAGTTCAATTTTCCTTTGCCCTTTGTAAATGAATTTAGAAAATTATTAATTTATAATAACAAAATTACATAATGATCACTACTCCTTAGGTTTATATATTTAATTATTTTTTATATTTAAATTTTAAAATATGCGGGACGGGACGGGCCTTGCGGGACGAGGAAGGTAAGACCCATATCCCGTCCCGCAATATTTTTGGTGGGACGGGACGGGAAAGGATTTAAAATTTTTAGATGAAAAACCACCGGGATCAGGACGGAATCGGGACTGGACCGGGACGGGCCCGGGATTTGCGGGATTTGTGCCCAGCCCTAGTCTCAAGTTCAAATCCTACAACTGATTAAAAAAAAAACTTTTTCTGAATATTTTGTTTCATATTTGTTTTTTTAAAAATATTTTGCTTCATTTTTTCATAAAGAAACATATAATTTGACATAAAACAATATTTAAAAAAAAAATGACATTCTCCTGATTGCAAAGATTAGTTGATCGATTTTTGTAAAAAAAAGTTTTCGTCACTGTTTTTGAATACTTCGATTCTAATTCGGTTTTATTATTAAAAAAACACTTTGCTTCGAATTTTTTTACTTAAATAATTTCATAATTGTTTTACAAAGAAAAAAATCTAAATAGTTTGTTTCAATTTATGTTTTGTTCCGAAAATAAAATTTTCCTTTTCCTTTTTTTGTAGTTCTAGTCAATCTTTATGTTGAAGGTCTCGTGACAATCAAGTATTTGGCTTAGATTTACTGAGGAAGAAATGTGTCATAGGGCTCCTATTGTAAACTTGTGTGTCATTAAGGCTCATTAGTTTATGTATATACAAAGCCCTCTCTAATTATCCGCAAAAAAGATTTAATAGGGAAATTAGAAATATTCGGACAATAATATCCTTTCTCTCTCCTTGATTAAAGATTGTGTTTGACAGACAGTTACAACGTTGAAACAATTTCGTAAAAGTAGGTTGTCGATAGTCTTCTCCTTCTTTTGTGTTACTACTACGAGTTGTTTGACCTTCAACTGCTTACATATTGGTACTTAAGGTTTTTACAGAGCCGAAATTCAACATTAGTACATTGGCTTGTGTATACGGTAAATAATTGTTTCCTTCATGAATTTAGAAATATGTATTACATATTACAGATCGAGTTCTCCTTCTTCTAATACCAAATTCTAGGCTTTTGTATATGTTGTAGTTATGAACATCTTTCTGCTTTTTATTTCTTGGAATTGGACTGAATGAAACTAGGATCTTATTTAGAAATGTGTATGTGTTGTTTTGTATACGTGATTGTGGTAGTAATGCTTTATGTATGTAGTTGATTGTGTATGTAATGATTTTTTTTAAAGTTAGTGGATTGATGAATGTGTTGATGTACTCACAAATTATGACCTCTACATAGTTCTTCTATGTGTATGTTGTTGTGTATATGTTGTTGTTGTTTTGTTGTGTATTGAATTTTATAAGTGCATCTTTGAGCACATTACTGTAGCATGTATATGTACATATACTTTTATCTTATGATGTTCATGTCCACTGGTGTGTATCTACTGCTACATTAATTCTTTGAATAAGTGATTTTTTGAGTATCTAAATTGTGATTACGTATTGTGTATTTGTTTGTATATGTACTAAGTTGACATTCTGTAGATACTTATATGATGTTCTTTGTGTAGAGTTTATGTTTTTATATATTAGAATTGAACCCACAATTTATCATTGAGTTGTGTGTGTAATGTTTTGTGTATGTACTAATTTGTGCATAAATTTATGTTTCCAATTATTTGTGTACTTTCTCAACAGTGAATTTTTCAACAATTTGTCTAGATAAAATTATCGAACTAAGTGATTTTACGTTGTAGATATGGTAATTGAAAGAAGTTACTTTCAGTCAATCAAATCATCACGGTAATGAAAATTTTACACCACATTGACGCTAGTTATTGAAAGTGTTGGATGACACTAGAAACCGTGAAGGACATGATTAGAGGTACCTTAGAGGATAATTACAGTTCAATACCATCATATTTGTATATGTTCGAGGTTGTCAACCCAGGAACCATTGTTACTCTTGAGGCTGACGACGACAAACGTTTCAAATATGTGTTTGTTGTCTATGGAAAATTCATTAGAGGATACCATGTAATGAGAAGGATAACTAACAAACTTTCCTTGTTTTTTGTATTACCTTTTGCAGTGTAATGTTTTATGATGGTTGATTACCATCATATATATATATATATATCCAATAGTAAACTAGAATATTATGGTGAATTAATTTTGTGTTTCAATCTACAAAGGATTTCATTTTTTCTTTCTTTTATTACGCATAGTCTTGTGTTGTAATATGCCACATTCTTTTGTAGTTGCTTAAACAAAATATATCGACATTATAATATGTCTTACCTTGTGTATTAAACATTGTATTCAACCTTGTGTTTTGATGAGTGTCAAATATATCACTTTTTCACTTATGTTTTCTTTCTTTATCATACCTCGTTTGGTTTGTATTCATATTGGTCATAAATTCTTTCTATTATGTACTTCGGTGTCTATCTTGATTTATTTCGTATTTTGGGAATTTGGGGCCAAAAATGAGCAAGAACGATGAAAGAATGTCAAAATACGAGTTTTCATCCTCCATGTGGTCAAGCATATCATATAAGACATATATATTGATCTAGGATCGAAGTTAGGAGGTAGATTCATCTTAAGAATGAAGAATTGAAGAAACTATCAGAAGGTCATTGATGTTGGTTGCCATTTTATGACAACCTCTGAGAAATTCCAGATTTCGACCATCTTTCCTTTGAAATTGGACAATCATGCCAACTAAAAAGTTGTAGATCTTCGAAAGATCTTTGAAATTAGTACTCATGGGTCACGTAATTCCAACTGGAACAACGGGAAAGTAAGTTTTATGAAGCTATCACAAAGTTGTTACGACCACCCTTACGGATGTAACATGTCGTAAGGGTAGTCATAAAGTCCAGTTCAGCTCAAGACGAAGTTTATCCCATTTCCTACACTGATGGATTCGTTACTACCACCACCCTTACGGTCATAATGGGCGGTAACGCTGGTCATAACACGCCGCTAAGACGAAGATCGACAAACTTATCTTTTCTAGGTTTTTCGACGGGCTTTGCGACCTAGGGTTTTGACTCATGCATTTCCTATATATAGACCCCCTGTCTTAGGGTTAGAGGCATCCAACTTCATCCAAGCATTCAACACAACACATAGATTAGGGTTTTTCGAGAGCCGCAACCTTAGGCTATGATGGAGCTTCCAGGGTTCCTAGAGTTTCAAGGCCGCAACCGCGGCACGGTAGAGTTAGATTTCCCTTTCCCTCTTTTTAGTAGCTATCAATTGTTAGAGTTACTTTGTAAGGTTCTCCTTAGAACCAAACTATTGTGGATTTACTCTTTCTTTCATGTTTTTATACGTTACTTTTGGTTTATATCTCAACATGTTTGGCTAGTCTCCTTCCTTGATCTTACGATTGAGATGATCCATATAATGATTAATTTTAATGTTGCGTATATACTTATGAATTGTGTTCATTGATAATCCTTCATTTAAAGGGCTTAATTCAACCTTTTAATTATCTTTGTTCATCCGGACTGACATTTTTAACTGGTAGATAAAACTGTAAGAGCCTTAGTCTTTTGGACCGAGATTGGACCTTAGCCGAGATTGGCCTTTCCGCACCCGCGGGCATGACTGCCGCCCCTGCGGCTCAAGGAACCGCCCCTGCGGTTTCCGGCGGCTGCAGCCGGTTTTGTTGACTCCTTTGACCCGTGCTTTACCTTTTCCCTTACTTCTTACCTTGCTGAGCAAGGGTTTCACTTTACCTTCTATTCTCACTCCAGCCTTCCTACGTCCTTCTTGCTTCTTCATCCCTTCCCTTGATCTTGCTTGAGAATCTCTTGGAGTTGCTTGAGTTTGGTGTGTTTTGTTGATGTTGGTTGATGATGTGCTTAGCTGCTGAGCTTGTGATGCCAGCTGAGATAGTGCTTGTGCTCTTGTTTTGCTTAGATCTTCATTAGTGGTGAGTTCCTTGTTTCTTCTCCTTCTCTTCTTCTTTGATTCCATCTCTTTAGCTTAGGATTAGATGATTTGAATGTAGGTTGATATGCCCTCGGATGGCGAGGCCATCCATCTATCCGGATAAGAGGACCCCGCAAGCAGCATGTCTAGCCATGGCATGAAGCTTGCCATTTTGAGTATTTTCCTTAGTATTTCCCTTTATTAATTATGTAATAAAAGAATGAATATTCTTGTGGAATATTCTCTCTTGATCTTATCTTTTAGCTTTTGATTTTATCTTTTAGGTTATTCCTTTTTGGGCTTTTCGTTATGGACTTATTTGACCCGTTGACCCATATGTAGGCAACACCCTCTATATAAGGATGTGTTGGCCTTTCTTTGTAATCATGTCTAATTTGAATCCAAGAATAGAGAAGAGAAATCCTCTTCTTGGTTTAGGCATCACTCTTCTCCCCCTCCTCAAAGTTATATCTTGGATCTAGTCTTTGATCCAAGAACTCGTATTCGAGGATCCTTTTGAAGGATCAACTATCCCGCTCCACTTCGTGGATGATTCGATCGACCTAGATCGGATTGACCGTACGCTTCCGCATCCATTTCTAAAGCCCCATCAACCAAGTTCTATCGTTTGATCCGCCTCGAACGACCAAGAAGGAGTAGTTGAAGTTTCTTCTCGATTTAGATCGCCCCCGTTTGTATCATTTGGTATTAGAGCTCGGGATCGAGGTCAAGTTCTTTACTTTGTTCTTGATCGTTCATCATCGTTCTTCATTGTTCTTGAGTTTTTTTTGATTGTTCTTGAATTTTCTTTGAATGTTCTTGAATGTTCTTTGAATGTTCTTGAGCTTTCTTTGAATGTTCTTGAATTTTCTTTGAATTTTTTGAGTTGTTCTTCATATGTTCATCATCGTTCTTCGCCGTGCGTCATAAATCATCACGATGCATGACGATGATGATCCGTTTGGTTTGTATGGAGAAAAAGTTGCCAAAGTGGTCCCACAACGGTGTTTGAGTCCCCAAGAGAAGTATGACTTAGCCAAGGCGGAAAATGTTGCTTTGAAGCGTGAGCTAGAAATTTTTAAGGCACGATAAAAGTTTTATGCCTTGACCCGAAAAAATGTTGCCTTGAAGCAAGAGTTAGAAGCTTTTAAGGCCCGAGGTCTTGCCCGCAAGATGGCCGTCCAACCCAAGTATCACCAAGCGGTGGCACAACCAAGGTGTGAGTTGGTTGTCACCTCTTTGTGTGAGGAAGTCGAAGCCATGGGCAAAGTCATTGAAGAATCCACACCGGCACCTCTACTTCAAGTTGACAATCCATTGAATGTTGAGTCCTTTGAAGAGGGCAAGGAAGAAACCGTCATCGACAAAGTCGAAGCCGTCACCGACAATGGCACTATGATCTTGATGGACAACAAAGTTGAGCCGCGCTTTCCGAGGTTTGTCTTTGTTATGTCAAATTATTTACCTCCCGACTCACCTTTGCTTCTTGTCGGCATGCCCCCAATGTGCACCGTCAATGGTCTTGACGGCATTCACATGTACTATAAGTTTGAGCCGCCCGATCCGGAGTTTGTCATTGTTATACCACCCGGCTTGCCACCCATCAAAGGCTTTGTGCACAACTTCAAGAAGTACCGGCTCCATCAACCGTCACTAATCCGTTACCGGTACTTGGTCCCGTGCCTTGACGGCACATTTGACAAGCTCGGCGTCACCGTCATCTTGAAAGATTACAAGTCCAAGCCGCCCGACTCCGAGAATGAGCATCCAAAGTTCAAGTCAAGGGTCTTGTTCTCAATGTCTCTCCTTTCTTTTCCGACAGTGCAAACGAGGATGTTTCACAGCCAAGAGGAGGAGAATGATATGCCCTCGGATGGCGAGACCATCCGTCTATCCGGATAAGAGGACCCCGCAAGCGGCATGTCTAGCCATGGCATGAAGCTTGCCATTTTGAGTATTTTCCTTAGTTATTTCCCTTTATTAATTATGTAATAAAAGAATGAATATTCTTGTGGAATATTCTCTCTTGATCTTATCTTTTAGCTTTTGATTTTATCTTTTAGGTTATTCATTTTTGGGCTTTTCGTTATGGACTTGTTTGACCCGTTGGCCCATAGGTAGGCAACACCCTCTATATAAGGATGTGTTGAACTTTCTTTGTAATCATGTCTAATTTGAATCCAAGAATAGAGAAGAGAAATCCTCTTCTTGGTTTAGGCATCACTCTTCTCCCCCCCCCTCCTCAAAGTTATATCTTGGATCTAGTCTTTGATCCAAGAACTCATATTCGAGGATCCTTTTGAAGGATCAACTTTCCCGCTCTACTTCGTGGATGATTCGATCGACCTAGATCGGATTGACCGTACTCCATTTCTAAAGCCCCATCAACCAAGTTCTATCGTTTGATCTGCCTTGAACGACCAAGAAGGAGTAGTTGAAGTTTCTCCTCGATCTAGATCGCCCCGTTTGTATCATAGGTTAATGTTGGAATGTGTATGTTTATGCATGTGTGTGATTTTGGAACGAAGAAGACGTGATTTGATCACGTGAAGAGTGAAAGAAGACTCGCGGGACAACGTTCTGCACCGTCGCCGCCCCCGCGTCTGAAAGCCGCCGCCCCTGCGGAAGCCGTGCCGCAGCGCCCACGCCTTGCCTGCGTTGCCTGCGTCCCTTGTCACCGCGCCTGCGGCTGCTCCCTGCCACGTCCGCGGGTTGTCTATTCCGCCCTTGCGTCCCTTGATCACGCAGGTGCGTCTTGTCCCGGGACTACCTATAATTGAGTAGTTCCTTTCCTTTCCTAGTATGAGGGACTTAGTACCATGCTAGGTATCGGATGTGGATGAGTATGATATAGATTTGCCGGTTACGGCTTTGAGGTTTACGAGTTGGATATGATCCTTATGGATCCCTTGGGTCTAGGTGTGACCCCTTTGTGTGATAGGAGTTTGATATATATATGTATGCCTCGTATAGGCCGTGTTTTCCTCCAATTTGGAGTGGACCTGAGTGAGAGCTGATCGTAGTGATACTACTTCTGAGATTGAGGTAAGTCCATAGGACTTACTTAGCTACTATCCTTATATTGGATGTATGCTTGAGTGGTGATTGTTATATGCTTCATAGCATGCGATATGGTTCATTACCAACCTATGTTATATTGACCGTCCATTGTAGTGGCTGTGACAACTTACCTTTCATCCCGTAGTGGAGTCTGGGAAGTTCTCTGTAAGCTAGTTAGTTCTGGTATACGGGAAGGGCACCTACCACTCCATATGGTATACGGGAAAGTGCGCTGATACCACTCCAGCTAGCTATTGCACGCAGAGGCGAGGATTATATTCATTCCTCGTGTCACATATTTTCATATACCGATTTATATACTCTTGAGTGCTTAACGTTATAAAGATAATAAACCGGGTAAATGTGTGATATCATGATGAGGTGTTAATATTATTGATATGTGTTTGTGCTCTAGCATCTTCTTATATATGTGTATGGTTAGCTAACGGTTTTATACCGTGTTGTAGATCCTTTGCAGTTTAGGAGAGCTGCAGAGTGATCCAGATGGGTGATCTGCTGAGGGTTCCGTACACTGGGCGATATCGTAGGATGGGTTATTTATGTTGTACGGATTTCTGTTTGACTTTGTACTCAGCAGTACTATGTATCAGCTTTTTGATATGTATATATATATATATATATATATATATATATATATATATATATATATATCTATATATATATATATAAGTTTTATGTTTTGTTTTAATCTATTGGTGTCTTGTTGTAAGATTCAGTGAACTTGTTGTCAGGCTAGGGTCAGGATCCATTGTGAGATCCTAGCCTAGTAGCACTCCGAGTCCTACGGATTTGGGGTGTTACAAAGTTGGTATTAGAGCCCAGGTTGACAACAATGGCACTAGTAATCTACAATAAAGTTCGAATAGATAAATAAACAGAACTTGAAAGGGGTCTGACTTTTCAAAAGGTTTTGATTTTGAAATGAGTACAAAATGTTTTGGGATATCGTGTACGTGAGTCATCGCCCCTCTGAAGATCTCGACATTATATATATATAGATATTCTGTTGTGATTGATTTGATATATACATACGACATATATATAGCCTTCTAAGTTAGGTTTACGTCTTCTGCAGATGGTTCAAAGTAGAGCCTTACCTGCAGCTAGACGAGGTAGAGGTAGACCCCCTCTAGGTAGAGGATGGGGTAGGACTCCTGTTGACGGTTCACATGCAGCGGGAGAGATACATGAGGAGGTTGTTGAGAGCGTCGTTCCTGAGACTAGGAACGGTGCAGCTGAGAGACAGGGGGCACAGAGAGCCCAGTCTGGTGAGTCTTATCGTGTCTCCATGGGGGGGTCAGAGTTCCGAGCTTATATCAGACGAGTAGAGGAGGCTGTCAGAGCCGGTAGACGTGCCCCATATTTACAGGCACAGGAGGGACCATTTGAGAGGTCCCATACCGTTACTCAGGTGTCAGCTGTACCGGTACCTGTTGCTGAGATTGCCAAAGCACCAGAGGAGCATAGAGGGCCTAGACCAGACACTTGGTTGAAGGCTTTTCATCAGATGGGTGTACCCCCTTTCACTGGAAAGGTGGGGTTAGAGGTTGAGCTATGGATAGGGCATGTAGGCTCAGCTCTGGAGTCTATTCGATGTCCAGCTGACAGACAGATCGAGCTGGTTCAGACTTTATTCCGGGACTTGGCACAACACTGGTGGAAATCAGTACGGGGTTAGGTTACCAGTTATGAGCATATGAGGACAATGATTAGAGAGCGTTTCTGCCCTGCCTCACTAAGGAGGGAGAAACTGCGAGATTTTGTTGAGGCTGGGTTTGAGGATGTACCAGTCTCTGAGGCCATCAGGAGGTTTCAGGAGGAGCTGGCATTACTGGGACCAGCTGCACCTTCTGCAGATCAACACGTCTATCTCTTTTCCCGACGACTGGGGGATACTACCCGGGGCTATACGGCGGGATTTCATTGTGAGTCCTTGATGGACTACCAGGATAGAGCCGCCGACTATTAGCGAGAGCGGGCGAGTCAGAGGAGAGCTTCTCAAGCCGGAGGGTCTGAGAAGAGACAACGTATTGGGCAGACCAACGGCACTGCTGGAGCTGCTAGTGTTGAGCGTGGTCAGAGACGCCAAGGTCGTTCTGTATCTGCTCCAGCTACAGAGAAGGGACAACAGTGTTACAACTGTGGTGATCCAGGACATATGAGGCAAGAGTGCACGAGGCCACTAGTGACGTGTTTTACCTGTGGTAGACAGAATCATAGAGCCGTTTACTGCCGCCAGGGCGGAGCTGCATCTCAGCAGGGTTATTCTCCTGCCAGTGCAGCGGGAGGTGGGCAGAGGTCACCTCAGCAGCAGCCGATTCAGGGACAACAGAGGGTCCCAGATCGGCCTACGACTCAGGGATCTGCTCCTGGGCCGAGTAGAGGCAGAGGTCGTGGTGGGAGCACCACTGATACCAGAGGCCCACAGGGTCGTGTTTTTGAGTTAAGGAGTGCAGAGGAGCCAGCTGCACCTACTGCTACAGGTACCATTCTGATTGATGGTTTACCTGTTAGAGTTTTATTTGATACTAGTGCTACACACTCTTTTATTTCCGATGCTTGTGTAGAGCGTCTTGGTTTAGATACAGTTGAGGGGATGCCCTTTATTATAGGGTTACCCGATGTTCATAGGGTCAGAGGTACCCGTGAGTTTCACGGTTGTCCCATTTCTGCAGGGACCCGTGTGTTCCTAATTGACTTCTTTGTCATGCCATTAGAGCATGAAGAAGTCATTTTAGGTATGGACTGGATGGATAGACACTCTGCAGTTTTAGATGTAGGTAGGAGGACTGTTACCCTCTCTACCGAGTTAGCTATGTCAGATAGAGGTTTTCCGAGGTTGGGACCTTGGAAAGACAGGCACGGTTATTAGTGCTATACGGGCAGCTAGATTGATTGCACAGGGTTGTGATGCCTTCTGGTGTTATGCCATGAAGGAGGGGGATAGTCCAGCTGTAGAGGATATCCTAGTGGTTTGTGATTTTACTGATGTTTTTGCTGAGTCGTCCAATTTGCCGCCTCAGAGGAGTGTGGATTTTGGGATTGAGTTAGAGCCTGGTACGAGACCGATCTCGAAGGCCCCATACAGGATGGCACCTGTCGAGATGTTGGAGCTGAAGAAGCAACTTGAGGAGCTGGCTGAGAAGAGCTTCATTCGCCCTAGCGTATCCCCATGGGGAGCACCTGTCCTCTTCGTACAGAAGAAGGACGGATCACTGAGGTTATGTATAGATTATAGAGAGCTGAACAAGGTGACCATCAAGAACAAATATTCACTGCCTCGTATTGATGATTTGTTAGATCAGCTACAGGGAGCGACTGTATTCTCCAGGATTGACCTGCGTTCAGGATATCACCAGCTGAGGGTGAGAGAGCAGGATGTGCACAGGACAACATTCCGGACCAGATATGGCCACTACGAGTTTGTAGTGATGCCATTTGGGCTTACGAATGCCCCAACCGTCTTTATGGAGTTGATGAACAGTATCTTCATCGACTTCCTGGATCAGTTTGTGGTAGTTTTCATTGATGATATTCTGGTATACTCTCGCAGTGGAGAGGAGCATGCAGGACATCTGAGGACTATATTGCAGGTTTTGCGGGATAGAGAACTTTATGCTAAGTTCTCTAAGTGTGAGTTCTGGATGCCAGAGGTAGCATTCCTGGGTCATGTAGTATCAGCTGAGGGGATCAAATTTGATCCGGCGAAGATTGAGGCAGTAGCAGCATGGACTACACCGACGAACGTCAAGGAAGTACGTAGTTTCCTTGGCCTAGCCGGTTATTACAAACGCTTTGTGGAGGGATTCTCTGTGATTGCCCGTCCACTGACGAGTTTGCTGAGGAAGACTACCAGATTTGTGTGGTCTGATCAGTGCATGCAGAGTTTTGAGAAGGTGAAGAGGCGTTTGACTTCTGCTCCTATTTTGGCACAGCCAGAGGGTACTGAGGATTTTGTGGTATACAGTGATGCATCCAAGCTAGGCTTGGGATGCGTTTTGATGCAGAGAGGCAGGGTGATTGCTTATGCATCTCGACATCTGAAGACGTATGAGGAGAACTACCCGACTCATGATCCGGAGTTGGCAGTTGTAGTTCATGCACTAAAGATCTGGTGACATTACCTGTATGGTGCTACATGTCAGATCTTCACAGACCATAAGCGTCTGAAGTATATTTTCATGCAGCGGGAATTGAATAACCGCCAGCGTAGGTGGCTCGAGCTGATCAAGGACTTTGATTTAGAGATTCTGTACCATCCAGGGAAGGCGAACGTTGTCGCCGACTCCCTGAGCAGGAAGACGCCTCGAGAGCAGGCGATTGCGAGATTGACACAGTCTCAGCTACAGAGAGACCTGATCTGGTTAGAGTTGGACATCCAGTTTCCTGATGAGGATGCCCGACTGAGTACTTTAGAGGTTCTACCTGATCTTTTGAGCGAGATACAACAGAAACAGGAGACCTGCCCGACCTTGCGGAGGATCAGAGGGAGGATGTCCCGGGATGAGGCACCCCAGTTTCTGCTGGGAGCAGATGGAGTTTTGAGACGCCGCAGTCGCGTATGTGTACCTGCTGATGCAAATTTACGTCAGAGGATTTTACAAGAGGCGCATTGCACCCCTTACTCGGTACATCCAGGTACGAGTAAGATGTATCAGGATTTGAGATGTTCATATTGGTGGGGAAGGCTGAAGCCCGATGTAGCCAGATTTGTAGTTCAGTGTGCGACCTGCCAGCAGGTCAAGATCGAGCATTTCAGACCTGGAGGTGAGCTCCATCCACTTCCTGTTCCACAGAGGAAGTGGGAGGACGTCACCATGGATTTTGTTACTGGACTGAGGCTGAGCCGGAGTTTTGATGCCATCTGGTTCATAGTGGACAGATTGACGAAGACGGCACGTTTCATTCCTATTAGGGAGACGTGGCCGGTGAGCAGATTAGCTGAGAAGTACACTAGGCAGATAGTGAGACTCCATGGTGTACCGAGGACGATCGTCTCAGACAGAGATGGACGATTTACCTCGAGGTTTTCGCAACACATTCAGACTGCCCTGGGGACGAGTTTGCACTTCACGACTGCGTTCCATCCTCAGACAGATGGTCAGTCAGAGAGGACCATTCAGACGCTGGAGGATATGCTGCGAGCTTGTGTGTTAGATTGGGGGCAAGTGTGGACGGATCATCTCCCACTTGTTGAGTTCTCATACAACAACAGCTGACATGCATCTATTGGGATGTCCCCATATGAGGCACTGTATGGACAGAGATGTCGTACCCCGTTATGCTGGGATGAGCAGAGCAGTGTCAGTGGTTTGGCACCTGATCAGATTCAGGATGATATGGCTCGAGTAACACCGATTCGAGAGCAGATGCTGACTGCCTAGAGCCGTCAGAAGTCGTATGCTGATAGGTAGACAAAAAGATATGCTTTCCTTGGTAGTTGCAAACGGGCTTGCGAGTTTAGGGATAGAATGAAAAGCCTGCAACAATTAAAATTTAATTACTAATATAAAATATGACTAACTAAATAACTTAAGCTACACATGCGTCAAAATAAATATTACTTGAAGTTATAGGAAAAAACCACCTACGTTATACCCTCCACTTGCCCTTGATTTTGTTGGATTGCATGTCCGTTGGAACCTTTTGGTTTGTAGGAAAGCAAAACAACCCCATGGATAAGAGTTTAACAACTCCATGTCGCTTACAAGATTGATTGTGTATTGGGTCATCATAGTCTTCTTGTCCTTAGCCACCAAAACACCTTCAATAAAAACAATCAAAGCCATCTTGTATATACTTGTACGGGGAATCCTTTGGTTCTTCCTTAAAAATCTCCTTTAACCGGGCACGAGGAATCCTTTGGTTCTTCCTTAAAAATCTCCTTTAACCGGGCACGAGGAATCCTTTGGTTCTTCCTTAAAAATCTCCTTTAACCGGGCACTGGTGTATCGACCGTTCCCCACAACATACCTCACTTCCACTAGTTTCATGTCTTCTACATTGTTCATTTTTTCTTCGCCACACAATATTTTTGTTATTTCATAGAACTCAATAAGGCCGAACATTAATAAAACTTTGTTTATTCCAAACCACATTGAATACTTCCTCTCTTTTTTTATCATCTCCCTCATAAGGATGTAGTGTATCAACTAATTTGACATCTTGAGCTTGGTGTTCATTTCAATTATTGGGCCGAATACACCATGCTTGAACTTGAGCTTATCTTCAACCAACGATTGTTAAGAATATGTGGGATAAGTTTCAACCGACTAAAGTAGTTTATCCTCATATTTTCATTCCTAGAGTTCTCCTCATATTTGTATGTAAACTGCAAATTACATATAACAACAAACATATATTCAATATTACACAATGTAGGTATAAAAATCTTCAATAGTAACTTTTGCATGATAATTCGCTTCTCCATACGGCTTGTGTACCTGATCTTCTTACATAAGCCTATTAATTGGAATATGTATTGTAAAACAAAAGACAAATTAGATGTTGTTAGACAACTAATCTACACACAACAACAAATACATTACAACTATGTCCATACACACAACAAACTATAAACAACATATATGATATATATCTCACACTCACTAGGCTATAAATACACAAATCATTTACACAAACAATCACTCAATTAGAAATATATATGTAGATAAACCAAACAACAGCACAAAAGGGGCCCTTTTATATCTAGAAAACTACTACACAAATATTATGCATGATAAATTATACACTAACATCATCTTCTAATACACAATATAAATACACAAATCACGATTCAACAATAACCATACATATCAACACATAAATCATACAACATCCGCTTCACATTATTTATCTAATAAATTACTACATAAATTTTGTACATGGTAAATTACACACCAACTATGTATGCCGATATAATTTATATACCCAAACCACCAAACAACAATAAGGGTAGATATTAGTACACAATGCATACACCATCCACTTCAAATTGTTCATCTTTACAAAACTACTACACAAATTGTAAACATAATCCATTATACATCAACTATGTGTGTCAATGTACATTGAATATACACAATCCGCCAAACAAATAAAATAAAAAAAATTGCTACACAAATCATCTAATTGGATGTAACATATTTACCTATGGAGTGAAATCTTGCCTTGGCAAATTGCAGGTTTTTTCTACATCGATGACATTAGCAAATGGATTGCTGAAAATCTGAAAGAGTTGCATGATTAAGGTTATGGTGTTGCATGGAATACAGTTTTCGCCACAGGCATTTGGGGTTTATGGAAAAGAAGGTGTCAGAATGTTTTTAGAGGTGATCATTCCAGTTGGGTTTACACTGAAACATCTTGGAAAGAGAGAAAGGTTATCATGATGCTTTCAATCGGAGGAATACATTTAGGCTTCATGGCGGACGTCGCGAAGTTGATGTCAGTTGGTCGAAGCCGAATACTGGGTGGTTTAAGTTAAATACCGATGGTGCAGTGCAACAATTTACCGATACAACAGTTATAGGGGGGTCATTAAAGATGATCACGGGAAGTGGATAGATGGCTTTGCAGTCTAACATTGGTATGTGCTCGGTTCCCACTGCGGAATTATGGGTTTGCATTATGGCTTACGAATGGCGTGGGATTTGAAAATCACAAATTTGGAGGTTGGAGTTGACTCGTTACTAGTGGTGAAGCTCTTACGGACCACGATTGCGAACTCCCATCCGCTTTTCAGTCTGGTAACTAGTTGCCAAAGCTTTTTACGAAGGAGTTGGAACATCCAAGTCCGACATATTTACTGCGAGGCAAATTTCGTTGCGGATTTTATTTGTAAGAAGGCTTTTGGTTTTCCTATTGGCTATTTTAGGTTGACGGCACTATTAGCAAACATAGGACATCTCTTAAACAATGACATATGAGAGATTTCGACTACTCATATGGCACACTTGTAATGTTTTACGGTTTCCCAAAGAAATAAAAATGGTGAGGCATGCAAGCATGTCCTCGCCCCCATTTACCAAAAAAAAAATACCTATTCAGATGTGCCAGCAGTGTTTCCTTTTCTGTGGTTACCTTTTTTGGTTCCATTCTTGAAGCCTTCGATCGGTCCCGCCATTGAATTTGGAAATAATAAGGCAGTGTGATGTCAATTATTGCTTACTCTTAATCAATATCAAGCACAAATTAAAATAGCTAATTAAAAGCTATATACTAATATACGTGACTAAAACACACATTATATTCATGTCAACATTGCCACAGAAGTCAATAACCATTTTTTCCATGAAGAAATGTACATAATATGAACAAAACCATTAGCATGCATGTATCAAAATTTTCATTAGTTACCTTACTTACATAAACGTTTTGAACAAAATTCACATACAAAAGGGATATGGATTGACAATCATAAAATAGCTTCAACAAGTCTGCTTTTGATAATTAGTGAAACGAATCAGGTCTTTGTTTCGGCAAAATGATAGGTTTTGGGTTTGGGTTTTCTAGTAATAGTTCATCACTACTAAAGATGAAAACTTTGAAACGAAAATTGCATATTGGAGAGTTACTAACCTGTTGCAGAGCTGATATGTGGCCGAAGTGCAAACAATTTTGATTTTGTCCGAAACGTTAGCCAAAAAGGGGGTTAGGATATTGAGGATGACGGATGGAGTTTGGTGGAGTTACAATGCAATTACCGACTCAGAAAACGAGATCGGCGAGAAAGGAAGAACGGGAGAGAGAAATCGCCGGTTAGGTTTAGCAAAAGGTTGAAGATGAAAAATCACGGTTAGTGGAGTAGAGAGGAATCTCGTTGAATATATGTGGGATATTGAAATTGGAAGGTTCTACCATTAACCGTTGAAAGTTACCACAATGCCCTTCTATTAATCAGTAAATTTCACAATTGCCTAATTGATTTTAGATTTATTTTAAATGGGAAAATTAGAAAGAGCCATAGTTTGTATTTAGCATACAAAAAAGGTTTTAGTGTCCCATTGTTCTCATTAATTTTTGTTTTTTCTTAATTATGTTTGTTATATTCAGGTGAGACTAAATGTATTGTTTGACCCTCTCGAAGATATAGTGAATTTTTTTTTCACATAAGGGGTCGGGCTATTCCCTAATGGATTATTACTTAGCCTAATTTTAATAAAAGTGTGTCCAAATGTACCGAGGCCATTGATTCTCATTCCAACTTAATGTTTATTAAATAAAAGTAAAACAATATATTAATCATGAACATGAAAAATACAACAAGATATATTTTTAATAAATATCCGTACAAGACACGGGCTATGCACTAGTTTGTAGTTAAAGTCATTGGTGATTTTTTTCCTAATTTGTATTCTAGTTTAATATTAATTCTTACATGTTAGATGTGTACGATCCTACATGTAAGTTTTCTTGCGATAAATATAATTATCAATGACACACAATTTACAATATTAAATAAGCAATAACGTAAATATATACGACTCATTCATATATAATTATTTTTTATAAATCCAAATTATATATATATATATATTATATTATTGGACTTATTTACACGTTAAAGACATTTTTGTAAATTAATTATTTCGGAGAAAAAAAATTTAAAACCTAATTTAAAAAGATTTTGATTTTTGTCAATGCAATTATTTATACTTTTTTTGATAAACGATAATAAAGTACAAGTAAGATTAGATGATGAGAATTAAAATTCATAAAATCCTCCTACTTCCAACGATTTTTGTAAACAGATCATATAAATAAGAAATTTCATCAATCTTCATGTACATTTTAATTAACAAATACGTACACCACATTAAAATTCTAACTAAACAAACAATTTGACACTTTCATACATATATAAAACAATAAATAAATGTAATCTGGAACCGTGAGCAGTAAGACCATATTCTCAAGTAGAGGTGTCAAACGGGACCAACAGGTCGGGTTTGGGTCGGGTTTGGGTCGGGTCCTAACAAGTCCGGGTTGAAACAGGTCGGGCCAAAAAAGGCTTGGTTATTAATCGGGTTGTTTCGGGTCGGGTCGGTTAATTTGAGCCGGTATCGTTTATTCGAAACGGGTAATCGGGTAGTCTCGGTTCTCGGGTCAGAATCGGGTCGGTCATAACAAGCTCGGGTTGATACTGGTCAGGTCAAAACAATCTCTCCTTTTTATCGGTTTGTTTCGTGTCGGGTATTAATTATTCGGGTTAATACGGGTTATCGGATAACCTCGGTTCTTGAATTATAAGATCATAATAGGTCAGTTTTCGGGACATTCATGTTGGATTACTTCAGTTTATAATGGCTTTGGTAGATTTGTCAATCAGGTTGGATAACCTCAATTTTTATTTAAATTCGATTTTCTTACATTTATTTTATACACGACAATATAGTAATTAGTAAATATGCATATGTATATATAAACAATATATTACATAAAAAAAGATTTTGTATAAAAGTATTCTAAAAAAATTATAATATGTCTTATGTATTTATGTCATTATAAAGTTATAAATAAATTTATTGTATGCATTATATTATAATAGACTTATATAGTTTTTATTTAAATATTTTTTAACTTATATTCTTTTCAAAAAGTATATTCTTACAAATTATTTTAATAAATATATTAATTTTTAAAATTATCGGGTCATTCGAATCTGGTTATTTTGGGTCGGGTTACTTCGAACTATCGGTTCATTCGGGTCGGTTTATTTGGGCAATCGGGTCATTCGGATCGGGTTACTTCGGGCTATCGGTTCATTCGGGTCGGTTTATTTGGACAATCGGGTCATTCGGGTCGGGTTAATTCGGGTCTTAAATTCATTCGGCTTAAATCGGTTTCAAGCGGGTCGGTTCCGGATATTCTCTTTTTCAAAATTTTCGGGACCAGGTCGGGTCAACTTTTGACAGCTCGGACCATTTCAAATTATAGTAGTGATAAGTAGTTACAAAATTAAAAAATAATATTGCATATTGAAAATATTTATATGTTATGTATACTCAATCGTACTTTCCTAACATAAAAAAACGAATATATAAAAAGATATCGGCTTACGGTAAAGGCGTCTTGCACTCAATTGCAAGTGACTACGACATTGTGTGAGACTCTCTCTATACATATTGTGGAACACTTCAAACTAAAGTAGTGATAACTAGTTACAAATTAAAACATATATGCATTTTGAAAACGAGACTTCAATAAAATTTCAGTCTTTGTTTACCACTATATATGATATGGAATTCAAATTATTTTGCATATTGAAAGTGACCCTTTAATAGATATATATTGATGCCGACTATTGGATTGTGAAACAAGAAGTACTATATCTTGAACTAATGTCGTTCTATTTCGGCCCTGAGTTGAACAAGGTTTCGAGATACCAACCTCGATGTTTGCAGTAGGTGTGAGGGCAACCCCTCGAAAAATGTGAGGAATACATGGGTAAATAAGCTCTTTTTGTAAACTTGTATAGTATTAATGCTCTTAATTAATACTTTCTCCGATCATAAATAAATGACTTTTTAGCATCAAAATTTTGATCAAGTTTAAGTGTCGTTTTATGTTTTTAAGGTTATTAATTAAGAGAGTGTTGTAAGAATAATTTTTAAAAACTGTTTTTATTAAATATTTATATTATAAAATATTCATTCATCGGTGTAGAAGGATTGTGAACATTTAATGAGTTGTAAAATTGAGAAAAAACTTAATAAAATTAAGGTTGTTTAATAGTTTTCTTAATAATTGTGTATATGGCTAGAAAGTCATTTTTTTGTGATCGGATGAAGTAACAAATTTGGTCCCTCTTATTTATAAAGGTTAATTAATATGGTTAATTAGTAATTTTAATTTTTCGGAAGCCCAAGATATTTAATAAAGTCAGTCCACTCGAGTTACACAAAACCCATACCCAATTCGAGTTACACAAGGTCCATAAAAAATATAAATATTGTAGATAGTGGGTTTTAAATTCTGGATGATACGCCTTCCCTTCCACATTTATATCAGCTAAACTAATTGAACTTGATAATCTATTGTTATTTTTTTAAAGTTATACTTAGTTTCTACTTACACAAACTAATGTTACACAAACATAACGTTTAATTTTACAAAATTACACAAGCCATTTCGGTATGTTGGTTACACAAGATCCAAGACCAATCGAGTTACACAAACGTTTGATTTTACATAATTACACAAGCCCAATCGGTTTGTTGGGTACACAAGGTCCAAGTCCAATCGAGTTACATAAAAGTCGAGTTACACAATATCTTTAAAACTGAATCGAGTTACGCAAGCAAAAAAAAGGATTTCTCCAAATTACACAAGGGCGAGTTACACAAACCCAAATTGTATTACAGAAGTCCAATCGAGTTACACAAGCTCAATTGAGTTGCAAGCCTAATCGATTTACACACTTAATATAAAAATATAGAAAATATAGGTCATTTCCTAATTACACAAGACCAAAATGTTACACAAGTCTAAAATGTCCATTGTTTTAACAAAGTCGAAATACACAAGCCCAGCCAGAGTTACACAAAATCAAAAGAAAATGATGACACAATAAGAAGAAAACGAATGATAAGATTATACGATAATTATGTGCAAAATTGGAGAAGAAAACGAATGATACAATCAAGGATTTTGATCTCGCAACTACCACCAGCGTGTGTGTAGGATGGCCAGCGATTTTCTCTGACATCTCCACTGCCAACTGCTGTCTCCGACGTTGGATATGTTCTACTAGTGTCGATCTGTTCGGCGCTGGAAAAGAAGATGTGGAGGAGTTCGCCGACGTGATGGATAGCAAAGGCGGCGTCATAGACCTTACCTTTTCGATGGCGGATGAGGCGGGGATTTATCCCCTAGCCACTAGAAGAAGGCGAATAGAAGTGGATGAAGAAAGGCTTACGGTTGCGAATTCTCACTGTTCTTCTTCTCCCGATCAAGCGAAAATTTATAGCGGTTGCGATAAGCCTAAATGTGATTTTAGCTGGGAGGAAATCCCAGTTACAATTGATTATTCTCAAAACTTTATACACATATTTTTAAGTCCAATATACTTTTATCTTCAACATCTCTATTTTGTATGTATTATTGAGCTATTTTATATTCACGTTAATTATTATATTTTCCTGACATCTAAAGCAACGTCGTCTTATTCTAAAGACATCTTTTCCTCGTAACTTGTCATCTTATTATTACTATTTTTGTAAGTATCTGATTAATTCTGCCAGTTATCATTTAGTTTGACTATTTGTTCCTCAAATACATCGTTGTGTAACTAAAATTTTGTTTTCTGGCTAATTTAAATGCATCGGTAACAAACTAAAGATAATGTTGTAGCAATGTAAATATTTATTACAACAAAGTAAAATTTCGTTTTTCAACCCATTTCACAAGATATTCAACGTAATAAGATTGATATTTATAAGTAGTAACACCTAAAATATATAATCATTTATACAACACATTTTTATTTGTGAAAATATAGATATTCATATATAAAATAATATTAACTTTAAAATCCAAATGTAAGCAACAAAAAATACTTACCTAAAAATGTCAATATTTGTTGTAACAACATTGATATTCGTTTGTAACATAATATATTAATCGTATGCATCATCAATAAATATTCCTTATAACACAATAAATATTATATATAAAATAATATATTTTTTATTAAAAGAAAAAAGTAAAAAAATAGATCACGTATCAGAAATAACTATGTCTACATTTTGAAATAACTTGATGGTCTACATATTGCACAATGAAAATTGCATCTATGAAAATGAAACTCTACTTGTAGTGGAGCACTTCGTACTAAAGTTGTGATTATTATTTACTAATTAAAAGCATATAAACTGCTTTTATTAAATTTAAAAAATAAAAATTTATATTACATCTTGAAAATGAGACTTCAATAAAATCTCCAACTTTTTTTTAGCACTATATATGATATGTAATTAATATTATTTTGCATCTTGAAAGTGAGACTTCAATATATTTGTTAATATTGCATGCTTTATGTCCACTATGATAGGAAAAATTAATAATATATCGATTCATGACAAAATGAAATAAATAAAATACAATATATGTTCATGGGCTTTTTTTCCCTCTAAATTTGACTAAGAACAAACCTTTATTAAGAGTGGAGAATTATTCTCATATTCTTTTCCCAATATCCATATTAAATAAAAAAATCAGGTTACGGAAATCAATGTCATACAAGAATAGATGAATAAATAGTTACTAAAATCAGACAAATATGGTAGTACAATATTGTAACAAATATTTTGTTTCTGATTTTTTGATGAAATAAAAATATTAAAAAAACGCCGTCTTTTTGTAATTTTGATATTAAATAGGTAGAAACAATGAAAGGTGATTGGAAGATTTTGTGATTGAGTGGTGGAGAGGAAACATGTCTGAATATGTACCAAATTGTAATAAATTATAGTTTAATTTACACAATAATGGAGCGTTATACACTCGAATCACGATCTACGTGCTTTTCAAAAGCATGTAATTTTGGTTTACTAAAGTTACAAAATATAATATGGTTATTTTTAAAAGTTATTAACGTCCATTGTGATTTGTAAACATTGTGTTAACGACAAACTAAATAATATAAACTGTAACTTTTATATCATTATTATATGTTCAATTGTTAATGCTACAAAACATTGATAATAGCCTAACATGTGGTGGAACTGGAATTTAAGATAGATCTGAGTTCAAATCAGAAATCGTAACTCTAAAATTAAAAATTAAAAATTAAAAATTAAAGATTAAAAATTAAAGATTAAAGTTCATAGAATGTAATATATTATAATAATAAGTTATATGCTATATCTTTTACCTCCACGGCTGCTGGTATAGATGAATAAAGGCGGGCCATAATATATTATAATAATACGTTATATGCTATATCTTTTACCTCCAACAAATCTTTGTTTCTTAAAAGGTTAAACACAAATCATTATAACCTTAAAAATGAGAATCTAAAGCAAATTTTGGACCGTTTAGCCGGAGAGTAGAATGTAAACAAAAAGTTAAAGTTCATAGAAAGATGAATCGAGAACGATTATCACGTACCAATTTCATTTGTTAGATTAGTCGTAGATCGTTTTTGAGGATACACTTTAGCAAGACAACTGGGCCTTTAATATTACCCATCAATGAAGTTTAGAACCGGAACTTGTCGGTTTTTACGGTCCGGTTCACATCCGGGCAACCGGACAACGGTCAGACTGTAAGGTAATTTCTAGGTCCGATACTAGTCCAAGAACGGCGATCCATTTCTAGGTCCGATCCTAGTCCAAGACCGGTGATCCGGGTTTGGACCGAAAATTCCGGTCAAAATGATGTTCCGATCCTCGGTCCGGATTTCCAAAAATTCCGGTCCTCCGGTTTGGAGCTGTTGAACAACCCTACCCAAGATTGTTTTCGGCTAGTATATACCCCTAAACGTCTTACCAAAAATTGGCAAATCATTATTGAAACCATAACACCATATTATACTAAAAATAACTTCTAACAACACACATATTGTTGTACGTCTTTCCTTCCAACAAAAAAAGTCAAAGAGTTAGACCACAATTTAACTTGATCTACAAATGAGATTAGTCTAGATCACACAAAATGTACGCTTCTTACTACATCATTTCCATATCTTTTTCATAATTTCCGAGCACTCGACGAGATGCATAAGATAAGTTAACCCAGAGAACATAAACAGAAAACGCTGTCCCAGCAACTCTCTGCATCATGGGAGTATATATTTCTCAGGGCCTAACACAAATCTTTTCCAGCTGAACTTTTTCCTGCCAAGATCAACGGAACCGAAAAAAGTTCAAAGACGGTACATTTCCGACAAGTACGTTTCATAGTAATGCCCGAGACGTTTTTACCTCAACGCCTTCATCAACGTAGCGTACCACAAAGATGCAGCGGCATCCTTTTATATCATGCAGTCTTCTTTGTATTTCCACCACATGAGCGTCGACGTAGACTGCACAATCCGATCTCTCCTGAAGAAGATCAGCCATAAAACGTAAATTCAACAACGGAAATAAAAGAAAGACGTATATAGATAGATTGATGCAAAGAAGAAGAGGAGAACAACACCTTGAAACATAAGACAAGGTCTCCAACCTTGACTCTATGGCATTCGGAAGGCTCTAATGGGATTGAACGTTCTCGGATCGCATCCTTCACGTTCACCCACTCGTCATGTACGTTACTGAAACCCACAAATCTTACACGAGCTTCCTGCATTATGTTTAGAGGTCTTTTAACACATGAAAATAACCCGCTGCAACCAAACAGGGACTAAATATTTTCCGAGGATTAAGAGATTTCTTACAAGTTCTCCGGTGCCAAGGACTTTGTAGTTAAGCATTAAAGCAACATCATACCTCCAATGCCAAACAAAATGTTAGTCAGATTCCTATATATTACAATGTAAACGCGCAAAAGAAGCGGCACTCACCAGGCATTGTCTTTAGAAGACTTAGCTTCGTAAACCAAACCATTGAGTTCCGAAGCCCTTGAAGCTGTATCGATCAGTTAAACACCAAGATATAGCATTATTAAGCAGGAATATCTTCATTAATGAAAAATGTAATTGCATAGAAACTGATTTGTCCACCTCTAACTTGTATTGAGCTTTCACTTTTTTTCGGTTCCAATGTATTGGCAGGAGAAACGAAACCGCCTGAACCAGACGGCGCAGAACTAGTCTTGACAGGCGGTTCGTTTTTCTTTTCTTCAAACCAATTTTGCACCTGATGAACAACAAGGATATCATTTATATGAAAAATTGAAACCGAAACCGTAAATAATAAAACTAAAATCACCTGTTCCCATTTAACAGGAGCTTGTCCGGTTCGAGCAGTGGAGGAACTGTCAAACCATTACGCAATTCAGAAAACAACCACCTTAAAGCACCAAATTGATATGAAATTCCGGGTTTCGGCTTGTCATTCAATTTTACCACATATTTTTGCAAATATATAAAATTTACCTAAAGCTTGTAGCAAGATCTTCACAAAATTCCTGAGTAAGGCATTCTTCTTTCACCTCTCTGAACAAGTTTTCCATTTCCTCAATCTACAAAAAAATCAGCAATTCCGAAAAAGTTCAGCAAATTTTATGATGCAGGATAAGCAAAAGTTCAGATGGTTAGATTGCCAATTTCGTTGCTGTAGCTTTTCATTACAAGCAAACTATATCATCAGTAAGTAACAGTTACCCATTTGTTAGACATGCAACTACAATCAAACATAGATTCTTCAATAGAAGCTTCATAACTGCAATTTAAGGTAATAAAACATCTGAACAATGATCATCACACAGTTTTGAGCAGCCACATTTCATGAAATCAGAAAACTTCTGTAAAATCATATCTTAGCAGATGAAGTTACCATAAAAGATTCAAGTAATTTAAAAATCAACTAAGATTAGAGTGTTACTGAGCTGTTAGGATGACTCATCAGTTAGATTTTAGCCAGAGAGACATGCAAATGTAAACATTGAGAAGTGGAAAAAGAGGAATTGAGTATGAAGACCTCAGATTGTGTGAAAATAGGGATCGATTGATGCAAGGAAAGCGATTCCATTTGCAGTGATCGTCAATTGAGTATGTGGGCTCAAGGGTTTGATCTTTTGTGGTTTTTGATCTTCAGATTTTGGGTTACATAGTAAGCATAGATTCATACAGGAGGCAGAATCTCAGAAAAATCACGCTACACTGTTACATAAAGTATTATTATGTGAAAGGCAAAGTGGAAGAATATTGCAACAGAGACACAATACATCGATGGAGGTGAAATTGGGCCTTTTCATACCATAATGTATAGTATTTGGTAAAAGTTTAGTGTAAATGTTAGATAGTTATCGATGTTTTTTAAGTTATATTGGTAATTTTACAACGTTACCGCATGATAATTTGACGCAAGTTCCACGGATCATTGTTTAGGAAGAAGGTGCAAGAATATTAGAGATTTATTTTATCCCACATTGGTCCAAGGATTCCTATTTGTGGAGGTTAGACAAATATTGAAGTTCATTGTAAGATCGATGGTTCGGGAGGTGTATTTATATTACTAGATGGAGAGACTATCTAGGTAAGAAGATTCAAAGGTTTGGGTATGTTTATGGAAGCTCCACCTATCTCGCAAGATTAAGATGTTTTTCAAGAAAATAGTCGTTCTTCATGCGGGGTCTATGGTTGATCGTGAGTGGCATAGGTGCCCTTAGTGTGTAGTAGTGGAATCCCACTACTTCATCTTTCAGGGACATACCTTTGCTTAGAGTTATGGGTTGTACATGGTCGGATGTCGTGTAGGATTTCTTGGTTGCGTGAATTGTTTGGACATTCCGTAACCATCGCCTATTTAGGTTTGAGCGTTTGAATGGTCTATATTTAGGATGAATACCACCACTTTTGTAGGCAGGGATGTGGATTTTAAGAGTAGTTCAATCTAAACTAGATGCACACCTTTGAGCGTAGGACTTTGGGAAGAGTATACATTGGAAGTTAAAGGAGTTCACGTTTCATGGTATCTAAGTATCCCTAGGTTTTGATTATTGATAACCTCACATTGAAGTGATGTTGAGCGTGGGAAATGTGTCCTACATCGACAATATGAAACTCGTGAACCTAACATATAAGTATTAAGGGCTACTCCTCCTATTGCCAATTAGTTTTAGGATGAAACCCCGAATGGTTGTGTGCGTAGGTTCACTTGGACGTGCAAAGCCCGACCCGGCGGATATAAAAGATAAATTAACACGGTATTAAAGTACTAACTGTTTTTTCAACACGTGTTAAAGATAAATTCACTTGGGCTACTCAATAAACTTATTAAAACTCTAATCTTTTAAATAAACCACCACTACTCCAATAATAAAATAAAACTCTAATCTTTTAAGGGTATGTTTTGTAAGAGATGGAGGTTATTTTGAAGATTAATGTAGATGAGAATTAAAAGGGATTAAATTTTATATGAGATTTAATAGGGATTATTTGATTTAAGATAATCTATATTAGGTTATTTGGTAGGAGCTTTTTCATGGGTTTAATTAATACAAATTTATAAAATTTCCCTTATTTTAACCTTAATTTTTTTCCAGTCCTTTTGAGTTGTAGCGCTTCTGTCCGGCCTTCTGCGAACACCTTTTACAAAGTAGTCCATCTTCAACCTTCCTTCTCGTCTTCAACATCCCAATTCGTTCTCCTCATCGCTGGTGCCCTCGTCGGAACCAAATTCCCTCGCCGCCCTACTCTCTTCTCCTTCTCATGGTTCGTTGGAGAACTCATGGTAGTGAGTAGGGCTGTGCAAAACTGACCTGGACTGGTCTGGTCCCCATTCCATGGTTTTTGGAAATTCCGGTCCTGGACCGGACCGGAAAAGACCGGGTCGGGATAGAGTATTTTTTATATAAATTTAATTTATATATTAAATTAATCATATATCTTGTGTATATATGTAATAAAAAAATATTTTAAAATATTTTTTAGTTTTGGCAAAAAAATAATATTTTTATTTTATTCTAGTCCGGACCGGAACATACTGGACTATAACGGACCGGAATAGATCAAACCGTAATAGACCGGAATAGACCCCGATCCAAGTTTTTGAAAATTCCGGTCTCAGTTCGGACCGGATGCACAACCCTAGTGGTGAGAAGAATGAATGTCGACTGACTTCTCGTGTGTGTCGTGTTTTGTTTTTCCAGCAGGACATGAGTGAAATCGTAATTGATAAGTGGAGAATAATCTCCTTTAACCTTGTTGATATGACGTTATTTTTTCCCTATTTTAAATCAGCTTTAATCTGTTTTATAATCTCCCATATAATCTTCATCTTCAAACAAACACCTCCACAAAATTAATCTCCACTAATTCTCATCCAAACACGCCCAAATGTTAATCTAAGTATTCAACTTTGTTGTAGGTTAGCTTGGTCGAGTACATTTTGACCATTGATTGAACGATACAAGAACATTGAAGCAATTATAACTCCATTTCATCTACAAATTCATCGAACAAGGTCTAGATCTACAAAATAAGCTTTTTCTTAAAATCTAGATCAAAAAAAATAAGTTTTTTTTTACTTGAAGAAGACAACCAACAACAAATTGAGACAAATTGAGGGGAACAGAGAAGAATATTTTCAAATCACTAAAAACATTCATATTTCACCGTAAAGAAGAGAGACATTTTGTAAAAAATTTGCTCTAGAGGAAGAGAAAAGAAGAAAAGGAATCACGGAATATAAAATGTCAAATGACGTCGATTTTTAAGATATTTCAAGAAGAAAATAAATTAATTTACGAGTATATTAGGATATCGATTGTACCATATACTAAATATCAAACGCCATACTGAATTAAAAAGACAAGTATCGTAAAATGTCAACATATCAGCACATTTTAATAACGAAAAACAATGCAAGAACATCAACACAAAACTTTAAGATAAAATTCATCCAATCAACACACAAATTGACTATATCAAACATAAATTTCGATCATAGATTTCAAATCCAATAAACCCTAATCTAAGTTTTCAAAATGGTTGTATGTAAGCTTAGTTGAGTACATTTCGACCTATGGATGAAAAATACAAGAACATTGAACAATGATAGCTTCATTTCACCGTAAACCAACAAACAAAGTCTAGATCTACGAAATAGGATTTTCTTAAAGTCTAGATCTACAAATTTGGATTTTCTTACTTGGAGAAGATGAAGCCAACAACGAAGAGACGAGAACAGAGAAGAAGGTGTCCAAACCACTACGAGAAACCTTCAAATCACACCGCAAAAAGAGAGAAATTTTGTGAAGGTTTTTCTCTAGAGAAGGTTTTTCGGAGAGAAATGGAGAAGAATAAAGAGAGAAGGAGAATATAAATATCGAATGACGCTGATATTTTAAGATCTATCAAAAAGGAAAAAAATAAATAATTAATGTGTATATTAAAATATCGTTGATACCCATTTACTAATATATCAAATACCATATATGAATTATATTTGATGTCGAAAATTATAGAAGATATTCATATATAAACTCAAAATAAGTCCTATTATCATAATCTTTTGAATGTATTTTGTTTCAAAGATTGAAACTCAAGACCCCATGTTAAGGGTGAAAAGTTTCTTACCATTTAACATGAATAAAAGTCGCAATCCACTAAAAACAAAAGTCATATCCAATATTTTTTTTTGTAAATTATAAAAGTAGAGCAGCATGTGTTGCTAATGTTGAAATAAAGTAATCTCATTATGAAATATGCGAAATGGATACCCACAATGGATCACAATAAAGTCATATCCATTTTTTTTTTGAGATAAATGAGCTAGTGGCGCACCTATTTTATTGTGTTTATCAACTGTGTACTAAAATTTTATACTTTTACTAAGTATGTAGGTATATAAGCTTTTTTTAAAATATTTTTTCTCACTTCTCTCTCTCTGCTCTCAAACGACGATTTGGCGATTTCTCTTCGCTCCTCTCCTTCGCTCTTCTCACTTCTCTCTCGGCTCTCACTTCTTCGATTTGGCGATTTGTGTATGTCTTCTACCTCTATTAGGTTTTCTCTTCGATTCATCTTCGATTTGGCGATTCAGTGTCTTTATTTTCGATTCATTAAGCGATTAAGGTTAGGTTTTCTCTTCTATAAGGGTTTCTGTCGTGATTTCTGATTTGTGTTTCCTGACACTTATATCTCTTCCTACACTTCTCTTTTTTCCCGTCGAAGATGTAGTAGGCATTTGTTTCCATGTATGGGAAACTTGAAATTGTGTTGTCTTCTTAGTTATTTCAATCTTTTCTTTTTTTTTTTCTTTTTTTTTTCGGTCAATGCATACATCTAGGCTTTTATGATAATTTTGGTTATGTTCATACATTTATGCTTTTTCTACAGGTTGTAGTCTTGCTCCCTATGCTTTTAGATCTACGAACCAATTGTGTTGTTTACAACTTTACAATTTGTGACTGGTTTTATATAGGTCTTTTCACCACAAAGAAGAATTAGTAGGTAAACATGTACGTGAAGTATGAAGGCATACCTTAAATGTAACACCCCAAATCCGTAGGACTCGATGTGCTACTGGGTTAGGATCTCACAATGGATCCTGACCCTAGCCTGACAACAAGTTAACTAAATCTTACAACAAGGCACAAATAGATTAAATACAAAACATGAAACTGATATAGATAAGTATCAAAAGGTGATACATAAGTACCGCTGAGTACAAAAGAAACATATATCCGTACATCAAATATCCCCAACCCCACGCTAACGATCCAAGTGTACGGAGCCCTCAGCGGATCACCCCTCTGGATCACTCTGCAGCTCTCCTAACCTGCAAAGGATCTACAACACGGTATAAAACCGTTAGCTAACCATACACACATATATAGAGATGCAAGAGAACAAACACACATCAGGAATCATAACACATCATCATGCTTTCACACATTTACCCGGTTTATTATCTTTATAACGTCAATCACTCAAATAGTATATATATTTGCATATGAATATATGTGACAAGAGGAATGTATATAATCCTCGCCTCTGAGTGCAATAGCTAGCTGGAGTGGTATCAGTGCACCTTCCCGTATACCATAAGGAGTGGTCAGTGCCCTTCCCGTAGACCAGATCTAACTAGCCTACAAAGAACTTCCCAGACTCCACTACGGGATGAAAGGCAAGTTGTCACAACCACTACAATGGGCGGTCAATATATCATAGGTCGGTAATAAACCATATCGCATGCTATAAAGCATATAACAATCACCACTCAAGCATACATCCAATATAAGGATGGTAGCTAAGTAAGTCCTATGGACTTACCTCAACCTCGGAAATAGTATCAACTACGAACAACTCTCAACCTGGTCCACTCCAATCTGGAGGACGTACAACACTGCCTAGTAACAAGGCATAACAATATATCAACTCATATCCATCAAAGGGGTCACACCTAGACCCAAGGATCGTATCCTAACTCTTATCCATCATAAGGATCGTATCCTAACTCATAAACCACAAAGCCATAACTGGCATAAACGATATCATGATCATCCTCATTCTATCCTCATACACGTACCTAACATGCTACTAAACCGCTCATACTAGGAAAGGAAAGGATCTACCGAACCCTAGGTAGACCCGGGACAAGACGCACCTGCGTGATGGAGGGACGCAGGGGCGGAACAGGCAACCCGCAAGCGCGGCTAAGCTCGGCCGCAGGCGCGGTGACAACGGCCGCAGGCAAGCGCAAGCACGGGCGTAGGCGCTGTGACACGGCTCCCGCAGGGGCGGCGACTTCCAAGCGCGGGTGCGGTGACAAGGATCCCGCAGGGGCGGCGGCGTCCAGGCGCGGGGGCGGCGACAGTGCAGAAAGCGATCCCGCGGTTCCACTTCAGCTCTTCACGTGATCAAATCACGTCTTCTTCATTACAAAGTCACAGACATGCATATACATACATATACTAACATTAATACACCTACAAATCATCTAATCCTAAGCTAAGGAAGATGGAATCAAAGAAAAAATGAAGAGAAGGATGAAGAAGCAAGGAGCTTACCACACTTGTGGTCCTATGCAGCAAGGAAAAGATCAACAACACACTACCACCGGCTCTCAAGCTCATTAACCACATCCACTAGCATCAACATCATCAAAGCCACATCAATCCTCTTCTAAACCCAAAGGAAATCAAGAACAAGATCAAGGAGGGAGAAGGAGAAGCAAGAATGACGTAGGATAGATGGGAAAAGAAGTGAAGAAGTAACCCTTGCTCAGCAAGGAAAGGAAGAGATAAGGACGGGAGTAAAGCACAAGTCAAAGGTCAACAAAACCGGCTGCAGCCGCAAGAAACCGCGGGGGCGGTTCCCTGGTCCGCGGGAGCGGGAACCCGCTGGGGCGGCACACAAGCCCGCGGGGGCGGCTAAGTCAAATCTCGGCTAAGGCAAGCTCGGTCCAAAAGACTAAGGCTCTTACATCTCAACCCCCTGAAAACAAGTTTCGTCCCGAAACTCATCATCTGCAACCACTCGAACTCAGAAGCCGAGGTACAACTCTCTCTATAACCTCAAACACGAGCATGGAGAAACTCATCATCTACAACCATAGATCACTATACTATCCAGGGCATAGAGGAAAAACATCTCTAGCCAAAACATCGTCACATCACAAGGGCATAGAGGAAGAACATCTCTAGCCGTATCATACTCACAACGAAAGGGCATGGAGGAAGAACATCTCCAGCACTACTATGTCCATCAAAATAGCATCGAGGAAAGAACCATCTCCAGATAAAACCTATCACATCATAATAGCATGGAGGAAAGAACCATCTCCAGCTATAAACAATCGCACTAGCATAACAAGATCTAATAAGATCACACATCATATCAAGCTAGTACGAAAATAAACACAGCATGGCATATAAGCACATAAGCATAACGCTCACCAAGATAGTACTAAGATCTACTCGTCAATCCTACTGGTACATCTATCTCGGCATAGAACTCTGGATAGTTCCTCTGGATACTATCCTCAGTCTCCCATTTAGCCTCATCAAATACATGGCGTTTTTTACTCGCCATGGATTTAATTGCTTTTCGATATTAGCGAAAATATTTCGGTGGGAAATTTTACCACCAATATTTTTGTGGGGTCAAAACATTTATGGCGTTTTCGAAAACGCCGTGGTTTTAGGAGGGAAAATCCCGCAACCTATTATGGCGTTTGTAAACGCCGTAATATTCACAGCGGCGAAATAAACGCCATTAAAAGATCGTTGTTCAATATTTCATGGCGTTTCTTTCAATAAACGCCATGAATGTGGTCTTTTATGACATTTTTTTGTTAAACGTCATCTTTAAAACGCCATAGAAGGCCCTAAATGTACTAGTGGAATGTCCTTCGAACGCAGGCGTCTCATACCTCGTTCTAAGACTGCAATCGGGTGCTCAACAAAAGTGTGCTCCGGCTCAACCACCAAATCATCATAAGTCACGATGTGTCTCGGATCTAGTATGTACTCCCTCAACTGAGACACGTGAAATACAAGGTGAACACCCTCTAATCTCGGAGGCAAGGCTAATCTGTATGTTGCGCTCCCAACCCGATCCAAAATCTCGAACGGTCCGACATATCGGGGGCTCAACTTCCCCTTAATGCCAAATCGTCTAACACCTCGTGTCGGAGACACTCTCAGCCACACATGGGCTCCAACTCTGAACTCTAGAGGTCTACGCCTCCTATCTGCATACGACTTCTGACGGCTCTGGGCAGTCAACATCCGCTCTCTAATTAGTGCTACTCGAGCCACATCATCCTGAATCTGATCAAGTGTCAAACCACTAGCTGTACTAAGCTCATCCCAGCATAACGGTGTACGACACTTTTTCCCATACAGTGCCTCATATGGAGTCATCCCAATAGATGCATGCCAGCTGTTGTTGTACGAGAACTCAACTAGTGGGAGGTGATCCGTCCACACTTGTCCCCAGTCCAACACACAAGCTCGCAGCATATCCTCTAGTGTCTGAATGGTCCTCTCTGACTGACCATCTGTCTGAGGATGAAACGCAGTAGTAAAATGTAAACTCGTTCCCAGGGCAGTCTGAATCTGCTGCCAAAATCTCGAGGTAAATCGTCCATATCTGTCTGAGACGATCGTCCTCGGCACACCATGGAGTCTCATTATCTGCCTAGTGTACTCCTCAACTAATCTGCTCACCGGCCACGTTTCCCGAATAGGAATGAAACGTGTCGTCTTCGTCAATCTGTCCACTATGACCCAGATGGCATCAAAACTCCTGCTCGGTCTCAGCCTAGTCACAAAGTCCATGGTGACGTCCTCCCACTTCCTCTATGGAACAGGAAGTGGATGGAGCTCACCTCCAGGTCTGCAATGCTCGGTCTTGACCTGTTGGCAAGTCGCACACTGTGCCACAAATCTGGTCACATCGGGCTTCAGCCCTCCCCACCAATATGAACGTCTCAAATCTTGGTACATCTTACTCGTACCAGGATGCACTGAATAAGGCGTACAATGAGCCTCCTGTAATATCCTCTGGCGCAACTCCGCATCAGCGGGTACACATACGCGACCGCGGCGTCTCAAAACTCCATCTGCTCCCAGAAGAAACTGTGGTGCCTCATCCCGAGACATCCTCTCTCTGATCCTCATCAAGGTCGGGCAGGTCTCCTGCTTCTGTTGGATCTCACTCAACAGATCAGGTAAAACCTCTAAAGTACTCAGTCGGGCATCCTCATCAGGAAACTAGATGTCCAGCTCTAACCAGATCAGGTCTCTCTGTAATTGAGACTGTACTGTCAATCTCGCAATCGCCTGCTCTCGAGGCGTCCTCCTACTCAGGGCATCGGCGACAACGTTTGCCTTCCCTGGATGATACAGAATCTCCAAATCGAAGTCCTTGATCAGCTCGAGCCACCTACACTGGCTGTTATTCAATTCCCGCTGCGTGAAAATGTACTTCAGACTCTTATGGTTTGTGAAGATCTGACATGAAGCACCATACAAGTAATGTCTCCAGATCTTAAGTGCATGAACTACCGCTGCCAACTCCAGATCATGAGTCGGGTAGTTCTCCTCATACATCTTTAGCTGTCAAGACGCATAAGCAATCACTCTGCCTCGCTGCATCAATACACATCCCAAGCCTAGCTTGGATGCATCACTGCAAACCACAAAATCAGCTGTACCCTCTGGCTGTGCCAAAATAGGAGCAGAAGTCATACGTCTCTTCAACTCCTCAAAACTCTGCATACACTGATCAGACCAAACAAATTTGGTGGTCTTCCACAGTAGTCTTGTCAGTGGACGGGCAATCACAGAAAATCCCTCTACAAAGCGTCTGTAATAACCGGCTAGGCCAAGAAAGCTACGTACTTCCTTGACGTTCGTCGGTGTAGTCCATGTTGCTACTGCCTCTATCTTTGCCGGATCAACCTTGATCCCCTCGGCGGAAACGATGTGACCCAGGAATGCTACCTCTAGCATCCAGAACTCGCACTTAGAGAACTTAGCATAAAGTTCTCTATCCCGTAAAACCTGCAATACCGTCCTCTGCTGTCCTCCATGCTCCTCTCTATTGCGAGAGTACACCAGAATGTTATCTATGAAGACCACCACAAACTGATCCAGGAAGTCGATGAAGATGTTGTTCATCAACTCCATAAAAACTGATGGGGCATTCGTAAGCCCAAATGGCATCACTACAAACTCGTAGTGTCCATATCTGGTCCGGAATGTTGTCCTGTATACATCATGCTCTCTCACCCTCAGCTGGTGATATCCTGAGCGCAGGTCAATCATGGAGAATATTGTCGCTCCCTGAAGCTGATCTAACAAGTCATCAATGCGCGGCAATGGATACTTGTTCTTGATGGTCACCTTGTTCAGCTCTCTATAATCAATACACAATGTCAACGATCCGTCATTTTTCCGTACGAAGAGGACAGGTGCTCCCCACGGGGATACACTAGGGCGAATGAAGCCCTTCTCAGCCAACTCCTCGAGTTGCTTCTTCAGCTCTAACATCTCGACAGGCGCCATCCGATATGGGGCCTTCGAGATCGGTATCGTACCAGGTTCTAAATCAATACTGAAGTCCACACTCCTCTGAAGCGGAAAACTGGACGGCTCAACAAACACATCTGTAAACTCACAGACCACTGGGATATCCTCTAATGCTGGACTCTCCCCCTCCTTCATGGCATAACACCAGAAGGCCTCACAACCCCGTGCAATCAGTCTAGCTGCCCGTATCACACTGATAACCATGCCTGTCTTTCCAAGGTCCCAACCTCGGTAAACCTCTATCTGACCTAACTCGGTAAAGAGGGTAATAGTCCTCCTACCTACATCTAAGACTGCAGAATGTCTATCCATCCAATCCATACCTAGAATGACTTCTTCATGCTCTAATGGCATGACAAAGAAGTCAACTAGTAACACACGAGTCCCTACAGAAATGGGACAACTATGAATCTCACGGGTACCTCTGACCCTACCACCATCGGGTAACCCTATAATAAAGGGCATCCCCTCAATCGTATTTAAACTCAAACGCTCTACACAGGCATTAGATATAAAAGAGTGCGTAGAACCCGTATCAAACAGGACTCTAACAGGTAAACCATGGATCATAATGGTACCTGTAGCAGTCGGTGCAGCTGGCTCCTCTGCACTCCTTAGCTCAAAAACTCGGCCCCGTGGCCCTCGGGTGTCAGTGGTGCTCCCACCACGACCTTTGCCTCTACTCGGCCCAAGAGCAGATCCCTGAGTCGTAGGGCGATCTGGGACCCTCTGCTGTCCCTGAGTCTGTTGCTGTTGAGGTGGCCTCTGCCCACCTTCCGCTGCACTAACAGGAGAAGAACCCTGCTAAGATGAAGCTCCGCCCTGTTGGCAATAAACAGCTCTGTGACCCTGTCTACCACAGGTGTAGCAAGTCACTAGTGGCCTTGTGCACTTTGGCCTCATGTGTCTTGGATCACCACAGTTATAACACTGACGTCCCTTATCTACAACCGGTGCAAATGAGGGGTAACTCTGGCGTCTCGGGCCTTGCCCGGTACCAACCGCTCCACCAGTACCACTGGTCTGCCCAGTACGCTGCCTCTTCTCAGACCCTCCGAGCTGAGAAGCTCTCCTCTGTCCAGCTCGCTCCCTCTCATAGTCGGAAGCTCTGTCCTGATAATCCATTAGAGACTCACAGTGGAAACCCGCCATATAGGTCCGGGTAGTATCCCTCAGTCCTGGGGAGATATACATGCTGATCTGCAGAAGGTGCAGCTGGTCCCAGCAAAACCAGCTCCTCCTGAAACCTCCTGATAGCCTCAGAGTTTGGGACATCCTCGAACCCAGCCTCTACAAAATCCCGCAGTTTCTCCCTCCTCAATGAGGGCGGTAGAAACGCTCTCTGATCATCGTCCTCATCTGATCATAACTGGTAACCTGTACTCGTACAGACCTCCACCAATGCTGTGCTAAGTCTTTGAACAGAGTCTGTACCAACTCTATCTGCCTGTCTGCTGGACATCTAATGGACTCCAGAGCTGAGTCCACATGTCCAATCCAGAGCTCCACCTCTAACCCCACCTTTCCAGAGAAAGGAGGTACACTCATCTGATGAAATACCTTCAACCAAGTGTCTGGTCTAGGCCCTCTATGCTCCTCCCAAACCCGAACAGTCTCAGCAGCGTGTGCCTGTGCAACTGGCACATGAGTAACCCCGTGGGATCTCCTAGATGATCCCTCCTGTGCCCGCAGGTTTGGGGCACGCCTGCCTGCTCTGGCAGCCTCCTCAACGCGTCTGATATATGCACGGAACTCTGATCCACCCATGGAGACGCGATCAGAATCATCAGACTGGGCTCTCTGTGGTCCCTGTCTCTCAACTGCCCCGTTCCTAGTCCCAGGAATGACGCTCTCAGCAACCTCCTCGTGAGTCTCCTCCGCTGCACGTGTACCACAACCGGGAATCCTACCCCGTCCTCTACCTAGAGGGGGTCTACCTCTACCTCGTCCAGCTGCAGGTAAGGCTCTAGTCTGAACCATCTGCAGAGGTCATAAAGCTAACTTAGAAGGCTATATATATATGCCGTATGTATAGATATATATCACATCAATCACAACAAAATATCTATAAATATCTATACCGTCGAGATCTTCAGAGGGGCGATGGCTCACGTACACGATATCCCAAAACATTTTGTACTCATTTCAAAACCAAAACCTTTAGAAAAGTCAGATCCCTTTCGGGTTCTGTTTATTTATCTATTCGACCTTTATCGCAAATTACGAGTGCCATTGTTGTCAACCTGGGCTCTGATACCAACCTTGTAACACCCCAAATCCGTAGGACTCTAGGTGCTACTGGGCTAGGATCTCACAATGGATTCTGACCCTAGCCTGACAACAAATTCACTGAATCTTACAACAAGGCACAAATAGATTAAATACAAAACATGAAATTGATATAGATAAGTATCAAAATGTGATACGTAAGTACCGCTGAGTACAAAAGAAACATATATCCGTACATCAAATATCCCCAACCCCACGCTAACGATCCAAGTGTACGGAGCCCTCAACGGATCACCCCTCTGGATCACTCTGCAACTCTCCTAACCTGCAAAGGATCTACAACACGGTATAAAACCGTTAGCTAACCATACACACATATATAGAGATGCAAGAGAACAAACACACATCAGGAATCATAACACATCATCATGCTTTCACACATTTACCCGGTTTATTATCTTTATAACGTCAATCACTCAAATAGTATATATATTTGCATATGAATATATGTGACAAGAGGAATGTATATAATCCTCGCCTCTGAGTGCAATAGCTAGCTGGAGTGGTATCAACGCACCTTTCCGTATACCATAAGGAGTGGTCAGTGCCCTTCCCGTAGACCAGATCTAACTAGCCTACAAAGAACTTCCCAGACACCACTACGGGATGAAAGGCAAGTTGTCACAACCACTACAATGGGCGGTCAATATATCATAGGTCGGTAATAAACCATATCGCATGCTATAAAGCATATAACAATCACCACTCAAGCATACATCCAATATAAGGATGGTAGCTAAGTAAGTCCTATGGACTTACCTCAACCTCGGAAGTAGTATCAACTACGAACAACTCTCAACCTGGTCCACTCCAATCTGGAGGACGTACAACACTGCCTAGTAACAAGGCATAACAATATATCAACTCATATCCATCAAAGGGGTCACACCTAGACCCAAGGGATCCATAAGGATCGTATCCTAACTCATAAACCTCAAAGCCATAACTGGCATAAACGATATCATGATCATCCTCATTCTATCCTCATACACATACCTAGCATGCTACTAAACCTCTCATACTAGGAAAGGAAATGATCTACCCAACTCTAGGTAGACCCGGGACAAGACGCACCTGCGTGACGGAAGGACGCATGGGCGGAACAGGCAACCCGCAGGCGCGGCTAAGCTCGGCCGCAGGCGCGGTGACAACGGCCGCAGGCAAGCGCAAGCACTGTGACACGGCTCCCGCAGGGGCGGCGGCTTCCAGGCGCGGGTGCGGTGACAAGGATCCCGCAGGGGCGACGGCGTCCAAGCGCGGGGGCGGCGACAGTGCAGAAAGCGATCCCACGGTTCCACTTCGGCTCTTCACGTGATCAAATCACGTCTTCTTCATTCCAAAGTCACACGCATGCATATACATACACATATTAACATTAATACACCTACAAATCATCTAATCCTAAGCTAAGGAAGATGGAATCAAAGAAAGGAAGAAGAAAAGGATGAAGAAGCAAGGAGCTTACCACACTTGTTGTCCTATGTAGCAAGGAAAAGATCAACAACACACTACCACTGGCTCTCAAGCTCAGTAACCACATCCGCTAGCATCAATATCATCAAAGCCTCATCAATCCTCTTCCAAACCCAAAGGAAAGCAAGAACAAGATCAAGAAGGGAGAAGGAGAAGCAAGAAGGACGTAGGATAGTTGGGAAAAGAAGTGAAGAAGTAACCCTTGCTCAACAAGGAAAGGAAGAGATAAGGACGGGAGTAAAGAACAAGTCAAAGGTCAACAAAACTGGCTGCAACCGCAAGAAACCGCGGGGGCGGTTCCATGGGCCGTGGGAGCAGGAACCCGCTGGGGCGGCACACAAGCCCGCGGGGGCGGCTAAGTCAAATCTCGGCTAAGGCAAGCTCGGTCCAAAAGACTAAGGCTCTTACATTAAATACTGGTCAAATATATACAGGATCCACCATCAAGCAAGTCAAAGTTTATTGTATTACTCAAGGCACATTACTTCTTGGAGTACCAATTGCAGTAATTGCTTCATTCAGGAGGACCAAAGAAACTCACTAAAGACTTGACATTGATAGTAGATGTTTTGAAAGAGTCTTCTTTGCTTGTGAGTATTGATCTTCTCACATCTGACTTTTGGGAAGAATTAATTAACAATCAAATTGCATATTCATCACAGTGGGATTCACTAGTGCATGGCATATTCACCACAGTAGAAATCACGAGTGCATATCAGCGGAACTGTCAATTCGCTACTAGCAATCAAGCATGACCTTCCAGTTCCAACTGCACCCTCTCCATATCCACGGACACTTCCTTGACCGCCAATTGTAAAGGCTTGATATGGAGCCATGTCACCCACAATAGAACCTTCTGTAATATTGTCAAAGCCCATTTATACAAATAAGAGTCATAACTGTATGGATTACTGTATCTTAAGGTTTCGGGTATATATACCCATATTACTGTAATTGTGGAGATTATGCAAATACAATGAAAATACTCTCTCTCTACTGACTCTTCTCTGTTCTTCCTTTGTTCTACTTCTTCATCTAAACTAAATATAATCTCCTTTATGTTCTTAACTCATCTAATCCCCAGTTGGGACATGGCAATTGCATGAAGAGAGACTAACTACTTAAAGGTGCACACATGAAATGTGTAATGCAATAGAAGATGTGAGAAGATGTGAAGAATGTGTAATGCAGTAGTGTTGTGATCTTTCAACGAGTTACTTTAGAAATATAGGGAAGAAGAGAAGACAAGACGTTTTGTGATTTTGCTGCACAAACCTTGCAGCCAGGGTTTTCAATATACTAGTGGATAATGAATACAACCCTACACCTATCTATTTATAACCATAAATAGATAGAATCCTCTATTAATAGATAGAGTCCTATAAATAATAGAATCCTACAAATAGATAGAATTCCTTATAAATAGATAGGATTCTATAAATAGATAAAATCCTCAGCGGGGGCTTCGCCCCCCGCACCCCCTGTCGCCCCGGACCCATTAATCCATGGGCCCAAAATATATTTCCCCTGGCCCATTGTATCAGTATACCTAGATTTATTGTCTTATTATAACAATCTCCACCTAGACAACATAATCTAATACAAAAATTTGGAAACACAAATACAACTCCAGGATCTTGTCGTCAGATCCTCCTTGTTTCTCTTGACAGGGGGCTTTCTCACTCATCTAACAACGAGTGACATGAACCAAATCCAAGCAATGCTTGAATTTGTCTGCGGTAACCGGTTTGGTCATCATATCAGCTGCATTCTGAGAAGTGTGTACCTTCTCCAGGATGATCTCACCAGAAGCTACTAGCTCTCTAATCTTGTGAAATCTCACATCAATATGTTTAGTCTGAGCATGGTACACCTGATTCTTAGCTAGATATATAGCACTCTAACTATCACAATGTACCTCAACTCCACCTTGCTCAACACTCAGTTCTTCCACAATTCCTCTAGCGAATCACTTCAAGCTCTCCTCAGCTCAGTGTCCGAAGTCTGATGGAGAAATCAAAGATATGTCCAAAGTTCCTTATGCAAGTGCAGTTGTTGAGCTCTGATACCAATTGTTGAGCTCTGATACCAATTGTTGTGATCTTTTAACGAGTTACTTTAGAAATAGAGGGAAGAAGAGAAGACAAGACGTTTTGTGATTTTGCTGCACAAACCTTGCAACCAGGGTTTTCAATATACTGGTGGATAATGAATACAACCCTACACCTATCTATTTATAACCATAAATAGATAGAATCCTCTATTAATAGATAGAGTCCTATAAATAATAGAATCCTACAAATAGATAGAATTCCTTATAAATAGATAGGATTCTATAAATAGATAAAATCCTCCGCGGGGGGCTCGCCCCCCGCACCCCCTGTCGCCCCGGGCCCATTAATCCATGGGCCCAAAATATATTTTCCCTGGCCCATTGTATCAGTATACCTAGATTTATTGTCTTATTATACCAAGTAGTTATATGTTTATCCTTCTAATCTACTCTACCCAAGTAAATGCATCACATAATTGACTTATTAAGTGCATATTCAAATTGCAGGTCATCTTCAACACATGGTTCCAATAGGAGGTACTATTTATGATTAATAGCATCAGTAATCGCTAAATAACCCTAGCCATATCAACTGCAAACAATTAATTACCAGTCATATCTCTCTGATTTATAGCTTCTATAGCAGCAGCAATCGGAATTGTGATGCCTTTTCCAACAATTACAGCAAAGGAAGTGTTATATATGAGTTATCATTGCAAATGTTAGCTGTTGTTCCATCCTAGCAGGCCTGAGCAGCCAATCGTGATTTCTTGCTTCCCATCAATCCTTTTCTCCTCCTTCCTATCAAAACCTCGCGATATCTGAATCTAGTTCTTCATTTGAAAATTATGAGGCTTCTTTTTGGTGGATAAGGGATAAATAGGATTGATGGAAAGCAAGAAGTGATGATTGTTGGTTGATGCCCCTTTATTGCTGCCAATTGAACCACATCTGCAACAATTCAGTAGTGATACAAAAATCATCCAAATTCATAAGTTGTCGGGCATTGATAGAGGTAAGATATGAAATCTCACCAACTGGTTACTCTACATTAAACTAACAATCTGAATGATTATAATTTCTCTGAATTTACTCTGCATTAAATTAACAATCTGAATGATTACAATTTCTCTGAATTTACTCTACATTAAACTAACAATCTGAATGATTACAATTTCTCTGAATTTACTACACTTGGAGGTTCTGAATCGTCAGGGAGAACCCGGATGCTTATATTTAAAGCCGAGGTTGGTTACTCAACTCAAATTATGTATTTAATTATCTGATGTTTTTGATGACTTGTTGATGCTCACTCGTTACGTTATTTGGTTGAAATTTGCAGAAACAATTTAAAGGTGGGAGATATTTTCCTCTCATTGTTGTTCAAAGATTTGATGCCGCTGTAAGTTTACATCTTTGAAATTCATGTTACGAGTTATGCGTAATGTTGATGATCATTGTATTTCTTATCCCATGGCCAGTGTGAATCGAATGTAACTGAAGATAGCGTTACTTAGCGAAGTGTAAAATCTTCCTAATTCTAAAGAGTTGGTCTAACTAAGTGACAATGTCAAAAAAAACTCCGCCAAATTAATTTTATAAATGAACAATGACAAAGAGGTAGACTATGTTAGTTTACTTTCCTGTCCGTTGGGCAATCAACTTCTCATTGTTGCTTGTATATGTAGAATACTCTACTTTTTCTGTACACTTGAAGCAAACATCAGTACATTGAGATTTGCAGGGAAGTAGGATTGAAAATGGAGTATACCTTGGTCCTATTGGAAGCTTGACATTTGAAGGCAAGTTTTCATGGAAGAAAAGGATATTAGAATTCATATTCGAGTGGATTCGAATCAAAGTTGGACCTCTGAAGCCTTTAGAGGTGAGTCTAGGAAAAGGAGAGGATAGAGAACCAAGCACCAAAGACCCATTCCTCATTTGGTTCTATGTGGATGAAGAAATAGTTGTTGCTCGGGGGAGAAGTGGAGGGATTGCCTTCTGGTGTCGTTGTCGTCGGGTAATTGATCCTTGAAGCTTTATGTTAAAACTGAGAGCTATATGTAAAAATGTAGTCCTTACTCCTTATTAAGTTTTTCATTTTGTAATTAGTAGCTTAGTATATGATCATATTTAACCTGTTTTAGATTCTCAACGTTGATTTCTAAATTCAGTTTTTATCAAAAAATGGATTTGGTTGTTTGTGTAATGATGATGCATTTGGTTTGGCAGTCGGAGGACGATGGCAAGGAGGCAGGAGAAGAAAGGGCTCAAGCAGAAGCTAAAAGAGGAGTTGCCTAGCGTGGTGGAATCGACTTGTTAAGGATCAGGCTATTCATAGAGTCCATAGGATTGGGCATAAACAGTTTGTTAAGGTCGCCAAACTTATTGCTAAGAATACTATCGAGGAGAAGATTCTGGAATTGCAAGTACAGTAAGGGCCTGTTTGGTATCCATATCTAGATATCAGATATGGGTATCGATATAAAAAAAATCATACCTATGTTTGGTATACAAGTAATGGATATCAAACTGATATCTTGATATACTCTTTAATACACATTTTCTCCTATATTGATATACTCAAAAAACAGGAGGTATCACGTATCTAAAATTGTTCCTCCCTCTTTTATTCTTCCTCTCCGAAACAAAGATATCAAATATCAATCTCATACCCATACCTTACCTCATACCCATATCTTGATATCTAGAAATGGATACCAAACAGACCCTAAAAGACATCCTTGCAATGAACATTCTGGATTCAAAAGCTTCAAGGATAAGAGAGAAGTCAGTGTCAATGATGTTTGTATGCTTATGTCACTGTGAAGGGATTAAACTTGGTATTGTTCTTCATTTATTTTGCTTATCTTGGATTTTATTTCTCAAATCAAGAAAACTGCCGGATGTGCATTTACCAAAATTTTTTATGAATGGTCTATCTCTTCTTTTCTCAACTTTCTGTTTTGCAAATGATATGACAAATATATTAGCATTCAGCTGTGTCAATGTGCCATACCTCATTTCTCATTTGCTTTAGCCTCTTATGGAAAAATAAGTTTGCTACGTATATAAACAATAGTCGAAGATGGAACGACAAACCCGAATTGAAGTTGTAAAACGGAAAACAGCAACACTAGGGCTGAGTAACTTACATCATGTGTTGTTTTCACATTAAAAAACATGGATATATGAAATCCGCCTTTCATTTAATGTTCACTTAAATTTACATCATTCTTTTTCACATTAGATTTTAAGAAATTGGATATGTAACGTTGAATATTAGAATCGGGTACCAACGAAGTTGAGTAATCGAAGTGAAGTTGGATATAGAACGTTGGATATTAAAATCGGGTAATAACGAAGTTGGTTAACCGAAGTGAAGTTGGATATAAAACGTTGGGTATTAAAATCGGGTAACAACGAAGTTGGGTAACTGAAGTGAAGTTGGATATAGAACGTTAGGTATTACAATCGGGTAACAACGAAGTTGGGTAACCAAAGTGAAAAGTTACCCGAAGTTGGTACCCGAAGTGAAGTTGGATATGTAACGTTGGGTATTAAAATCGGGTAACAACGAAGTTGGGTAACATAAGTGAATTTGGATGTAGAACGTTTGATATTAAAATCGGGTAACAACGAAGTTGGGTAACATAAGTGAATTTGGGTAACAAAGTTGGGTAAGAGAGTATAACGTTTGGTAACAAGGTTGGGTAACAGAGTATAACGTTGGGTTCCTTCACAAATAGAAAGTGCATAGTTAGTGTTTTTATAAAATTTTGCCTACACACTTTGTTTCCTTGATAAAAAACCTACACACTTACTAATTTCACCCATTTTTTTATGTGTATTTTTTTTACTTCAATGATATTTAAATTTAATAATTTAGTTTGTTTTATAAATATATTGTCAAATAAATTAGATAGTAATTGATGAGTTATTATGTTTGAAATTATATTGTATTTATTTGATTAAGTAAGAGTGAATTTAATAATAAATTTCACTTAATATCCATCTGAATATATGAATATTCTGAAATAAAAATATAAAACAAGAAGGCTTGTTTTGTATATTAATTTTAAAGTTTTGTTTTATAAATAAAATATCAAATAAAATTAATTGATGGTTGATAAACTAATATATTCAAAATATATTAATTTGACCGTATCAATTAAGAGTTAATGAAATAGTAAACTTCACTTAGTATTTCAATCTAAATATATCGTATTTGCTTAAAATAAAATCCATAGTAAACTTCACTTAATATTTCAATCTAAATATATCGTTGATACCCATTTACTAATATATCAAATACCATATATGAATTATATTTGATGTCAAAAGTAGAGCTGTCAAAAGTTGGCTCGATCCGCGAATCCGACCCGACGAACCCGAATCCGAACCCGAAAATTTTGAAAAAGAGAATCCCCGGAACCGACCCGCTTGAAACCGATTTAACCCGAAGGATTTTATGACCCGAAGTAACCCGACCCGAATGACCCGGTAGCCCGAATGACCCGACCCGAACAACCCGAAGTAACCCGACCCGAAGTAACCCGACCCGAAATAACCCGACCCGAAGTAACCCGATAGCCAGAAGTAACACGACTCGAATGACCCGGTAGCCCAAAGTAACCCGACCTTAAATAACTCGATAACCCCGTAAATATATACAAATAGGGTATTTTATATTACATTGATACTTTTGAGTTAAATTGATAATTATTTACATGATTTATTAAGAGAATAAATAGATAAAATTTTACCTAGAAATATGATAATTTAAAAAATAAGTTAATCATACACCGACTATTTTGATGCATACATCGATTATACAAATTCAACCTAAATAACACATCACTCTTTATCATCTCATTAGATTGTTAACTCCAATTATTTTGAGTAAATCCGGAAATTCGGGTATCCGGATATTTTAGACACGAATATCCAAAAATTCGGGTATCTTTCCGGATATATAAGAGTTATGAATATCCGACTATTTTGAGTAAATCCGGATGTTTAAAATTATAATGTGTGTGGATATCCGATTAGTTTGTACAATATAACAAATTATTAATATAAATTTTAAGAATATATACTTTTTGAAATTATAATGTATTCGGGTATCCGGATGTTTAATATTATACTTTTTGAAAATTTAACTACGAGTCGGTGTCGCATAATAACTATAATTTTTAGGAATAGACATTTTAAAGATAATTTTTTTATTTACTATATTGTCTATATATACATAAATAAATAATATATTAAATAATCCATATCCATACAATAACTATCAGTATATGATAGCATTCTTCAACTCCCACACGATAAATGTAATGTAACGACGATTTTAACTCATTAGAATAACTTTTGATTTTAACTTATGGTTAAATAATAACTCATTAACCCATAATATAAATTTATAATATAAGTATATAATTACATATTACATAATACGTACATATTACATAATCCTTAATATAAGTCGGATATCCTGATCCAGTTAAAGTCATTTCAATCAAACGAAAGTCGGTTAATCTAATCAAACGAAATATCTAATCATTAGATATTTCGATCAAACGAATCAGTCGGATATCCATATCCGGTTAAATCATATTCAATCAAACAGATCGGGCTAAAACCATTCCGATCAAGCATATATGTGGATCATTAGATATTTTGATCAAACAAATCAGTCGGATATCCATATCCGGTTAAATTCATATGCAATCAAACATATCGGGCTAAAACCATTCCGATCAATTGATTAAACATCTATGTGGATAATTGCCCGATCTGACTAAAATTGTTTTTAGATACCATATTTTCGAATATGGATCAAATAGATCGACCGAATTCCACTGATTATTATCCGATTCAGCAAAAGATGATAGATTTTATTTTACATTTTATAACAAATAAAATAGGAAAAGCATATATGGATCAAATGGATTGATTAGTCGGTCATATTAGATATTTTGATCAGACGGATCAGTCGGATATCCATATTTTAAATTCATATTGAATCAAATAGATCGGGTTAAAATCATTCCGATCAGACATTTATGTGGATAATTATCCGATCCAACTAAAATCGTTTTTAGATACCATATTTTCGAATAAGGATCAAATAGATCGACTAAATTCCACGGTTTATTATCCGATTCTAGAAATCATTATTGTTATTATTATTTATTACGCATGTCTTCGATTTACTATTATATTTTTATAAAGAAAATAACACTAATATACCATCAAAAGTCTAAAACAAGTAAACAACACAACTTTTATTTCACTTTTTATCAAATTAATATCTTCGTATAAATTTTAGAATAAATTACACAAACCCGAACATAAATTGACTTGAATCAAGATATTAGGCAACCCGATCCGGTTTCGACCGAACCCGAACATAAATTGACCCGGATCAAGATGTTATGCAAACCGATCTGGTTTCGACCCAACCCAAACATAAAAATGACCCGATTCCAACCCGATTGACCCGTATTAACCCGATAATTAAGACCCGACCAAAACCGGTCCGACCCGAAACAAACCGATAAAAATGTGAGCTTGTTTTAACCCAACCCGTTTCAACCCGTGCCTGTTATAACCGACCCGATTCCGACCCGTCCCGTTACGACCCGGGAACCGAGACTACCCGATAACCCGTTTCAACCCGAATAAATGATACCCGGCCCACACCGGCCCGACCCGAAACAACCCGATTAATAACCAAGCCTTTTTTGACCCGACCCGTTTCAACCCGAGCTTGTTAGGACCCGACCCAAACCCGACCCGTAGGCCCTGTTTGACACCTCTAGTCAAAAGTTATAGAAGATATTCATATATAAACTCAAAACAAGTCCTATTATCATAATCTTTTGAATGTATTTTGTTTCAAAGATAGAAACTCAAGACCCATGTTAAGTGTGAAAAGTTTCTTACCGTTTAACATGAATAAAAGTCGCAATCCACTAAAAACAAAAGTCATATCCAATATTTTTTTTTGTAAATTATAAAAGTAGAGCAGTATGTGTTGCTAATGTTGAAATAAAGTAATCTCATTATGAAATGTGCGAAATGGATACCCAGAAGGGATCACAATAAAGTCATATCCAATTTTTTTTATGTGCATTTTTTTTTATTCGAGATATTTAAATTTAATAATTTATTTCTTTTATAAATATATTGTCAAATAAATTAGATAGTAATTGATGAGTTATTATATTTGAAATTATATTGTATTTGTTTGATTAAGTAAGAGTGAATTTAATAATAAATTTCACTTAATATCCATCTGAATATATGAATATTTTCTGAAATAAAAATATATAACAAGAAGGCTTGTTTTGTATATTAATTTTAAAGTTGTGTTTTATAAATAAAATGTCAAATAAAATTAATTGATGGTTGATAAACAAATGTATTCAAAATATATAAATTGACTGTATCAATTAAGAGTTAATGAAATGGTAAGCTTAACTTAATATTTCAATCTAAATATATCGTATTTGCTTACAATAAAATCCATAAAACAAGAGGGAACTTTTTGCTGTTCCCGGAACTCAAACCCTGCAACTCCAGGCGCTTCCTTCGCTCCATCTACCAGATGAGCTTGTAGAACACAATGTATCATATCCCGTTTTAAGGAGTGTTTTATCTTGATTTTTTTCTTCATAAGGCAAAACGACGTCGTAAGCCGGGTACAATCACCCCCTTTACCCACTAGATCCGCCCATGAATGTAGCACATGATAATATCAAGGTCGTATCCACACATATTTGAGTACGGTTCACTGGCTGTTATCAATCAAAAGAGTGTAGGATTCAAAAAGGTAACAACGGGGTGATGAATGATCAATAACAACATGACAATTGGTATCAAATGGTAAGTTGCTGAAAGAAATGAAGATTGAGAAAAATAATGGCTATAAACATTTTAACTATCAATGAATCTTCGTTACATATCAATCTCCACCCTTGCGTAGGGAGCAAGGCTAGGTTAAAAGCATTCATGTCACGAAACCCCATCCCGCCATCTTCCTTAGCTGTACACATCCGTTTCCATGATAACAGTGAAACTTTTTGCTAGAATCGTTACTTTCCCACCAGAACGTGTTCATCATTAACTTAACATCATTACCGGCATCCTCCGGCATCTCAAAACATGCCTTAGAATATTGAGGGATAGCTTGAATTACAGCTTCAAGAGCACCTTCTTCCCAACTCTACTTAGAGTAGACTCCTTTCAACCCTTTAAATTCTTCCCGACACGCTCCTTGATGTTATCTTAGACCCACCTACAATTCTAGGAAGCCCTAGATACTTCTATCGCATTCCAACCTCCCTAATTCCCATAATTCCTTGAATTTCCGCTCGTCTAATAGGTTTCATATTCTTGCTGAACGAAAAATCCAATTTTGCTAGACTGACTAGTTGCCTCGATGCTACTTCATACTCAAGGATTTTTTTTCATAATTTCATTGCCCTTTTCACATGAGGCCTTAACAAAAACAATGCTATCATCAGCAAAGAAAAGAAAACCGAGGAGAACTCCTCGCAATTTGGATTCCTTGGTCTACCACAATTCTCCTAACTCGAATCATAGAAGACAATCCTTTAGCACAAATTAGGAATAAGAACGGAGATAAAGGGTCCTCTTGTTTTAGTCCTCTAGACGGACAAAACTCAGAGGAGGGGAATCCATCCATCAAAAGATTCAAAACTGAAAATGAGACCATTAAAACACACCTCATAATAATGGTGATCATGCTATCATCAAACCCCATGCTCCTCATGCCCTCTTCTAGGTACCTTCACTTTACTCTATCATATGCATTTGTCATATCCAACTTCAGCGCCATATATATATATATATATATATATATATATATATATATATATATATATATATATATATATTCATTCTTCCCTTCTTTAGTCTTCTTGTAATGGAAGATCTCAAAAGGTTCCAATACACTCTCAGTAATAGATATGTTTTGATTATCAAAGATCAAGTACAAAAAGCACTTCTTAATCCTATTGGTAAGAAATTTATCAAAAATCTTATACAACACTTTGCAAAGAATAATCAACCTAAGATCCTTCATACAAGTAGGGAAGGAGACTTTAGGAATCAACGAAATAAAAGTAGGGTTAAATATATCCGGAAAATCGTCCACATTATAAATACTCATAATAAAGGAAGAAATACCATCACCAAGCACACCACATTATTTTTGGATGAACACCGCAGACAAACCATCTGGTCCGGGAGATTTAGTTGGATGCATGCTGAACAACGCAACTTTGATCTCTTCATAAGTGCACGAATAAAGGAGCTCTAAGTTATCCTCCTTAGAGACTCCCTTAATGCCACATAAGGAATGTTGCGTCACCTGTTCGTTCCCGGCCTTAAATAAGGATGGGAAGTATTCCATTGCTACCACCGTTTTACCCATTGTGGACCTCCAGGATCATCCATTCCCATCAATCAACTAAGGAATTCGGTTTTTTCTTTTTGACCATTTGCCTTCTTATGGAAATACGCAGTATTCCTGATACATGAATGAACCGTGGATTAGCCGATCTATGTACAATGACCCCAAACCAGATAGGAAATGGAATAGACTTGTGAAAGGATGGAGATGAAGAACGTTTAGTAGAACCAAAAGCAGATGATGAAGAACCTTGACTAGTAGACAAGACCCCGTCTCGCGAATGCCTTTAACCCAACCCCAATACAACCTTACACAAGCTCTCAACAGAACTAGCACAAGGAGGGACTCGTGAAGGCTCGAAGAACCAATCCAGATTGATTGACACAAACAAACTCAACCAAGCAAAACAACGACAATGCCAACCAAAGCTCTCTTTCTCTGATTAATTTTGTGAATGGGAATACAAGTTCAATAATGAAGCAAAAATAATGTGTCTGACTAAACTAACTAAGGAGAATATTTATAGACCCCCTTTTCTAAACAAAAGAATAAAATAAAAAAACATCAGTGGAAGGAGTTACAAGAGAGCTCCCACAAATGTAGCTAACAACTTAACAAAATAACCGTTAGTCAAAACATCACCATAGAAATAGGTTCTTTCTCCCAAGCAACTTATCGGGCGGCCGACGGGTTGGACGGGCTCAGTCGGGTGGGTTACGGTTTGGCCCGGTGAGAGTCGGCGTGCAGGATCCCAGCCGAGCTAGTCAACGAAGATCCCGAGGCGGTCAACCATTCCGGGCGGAGTGACATTGCTGTCGACGAGGCTGGACGGTGAGGAAGAATTCTGATCGGGTGTTCCGGCCGGGATTTGTGAGTCTCGGCCGAGACTACTAGAGGGAGGTTTCTGACCGAGTGTTCCGGGCGAGATTTGTATATCTCGGCCGAGACTACCGAAAATCTCGGGCGAGATTTGAGAATCTCGGCCGAGACTGCCGACAATCCTGGGCGAGATTTGAGAGTCTCGGTCCAGACTTCTGAAAACTCCGGCCGAGATCGACGATCCATGACCGAGAGTGCCAAGCGGGGTTTACAGCTTGCGTCTGCTGGTGCCGTGGTTCCTGGGCGGGGACTAAGGGTCACGTCTTGTTCCGTCTGCCTCTCCTTGCTCCCGCTTGATCCTTCCCGTTCCGCCTGCTTCTCCTTGCTCCAGCTAGCTTCTTCACTTCCGCCAAGCATGCTAGCTTGCTTCCCAAACTCATCTTTCCTTCTACATTGATCCGTTTGCATGGCTGAGTAATCTTGATCATGGGTTCCTGAAATGTTTAAGAGAGTAATAAATGATCTATTAACATTAAATAATACTTGTAAGTTACCATGCATTAACAATAACTCCCTTTTACGTAGTTTCTTGAACCTCCTTGGCTCGTGATCTTGTGATAGGTCCTTGGTTCCTTTGGGAAGGAGGTGAGTCAAATGATTGCTCATGTAATGGTCCTCCATCATCCACCCCTTCTTGGGAAGAATTCGACCCCGAATTATCTTCGTGTTTGCTTCCTTCTTCATAAGGATTTAAGTCTCCCACGTAGAAGGTGGTACTTACGCCATAGTCATCCGGTAAATCCAACACATAAGCATTGTCATTAATCCAGTGTAAAACCTTTAATGGTCTATCACCTTGTGGAGCTAACTTTGATTGGTGTTTCTCCGGAAACCTCTCCTTCCTTAGATGCAACCAAACTGGATCACCGGGTTGGAAGACCATTCTCCTTCGTCCTTCGTTATTTCTAAATGCAACTTCAACTCCTTTCTTTTCAAGCTTAGCCTTGGTCTTCTCATGGAGTTCTTTAATCATTTTTGCCTGTTCCAAAGCATCAAAAGCTACTCGATCCTTTTGAGGAATCGGTAAGAGATCCATAGGAGTCAAAGGGTTAAAACCATAAACACATTTAAAAGGTGATAAAGAAGTGGAAGAATGCATGGTTCGATTATAAGCAAACTCAACATTGTAAAAACCTTAGTTTTGGGAGCTAGATTTGGCCTTAGCCGCCCCTGCGGGTCTGTGAGGCCGCCCCTGCGGCTACCCTGTTGTTCCGCCCCTGCGGCCAGGAAACCCGCCCTTGCGGTTTCCGGCGGCTGCAGCCGGTTTTGTTGACTCTTTGACCTACACTTTACCCTTCTTTATCTTCTTCGTTTCACCTTGATGAGCAAGGGTTTCCTCATACTTCCCAATCCAGTTCACGTCCTTCTTGCTTCTCCCTTGTTCCCTCTTGATCTTGTTTTGGGTTGGAAGAGTTTGGATTGAGTTTGGATGTGTTGTGGCTTTTGTGGTTGATGATGGTGAGTACTGCTGTGCTTGGAAGCCAGTAAGTTGTTGGTGATCATACCTGAGCTAACCACAGCCGTGGTGAACATCTTCCTCCTTGCTTCTTCATTCTTTTTTCTTCCTTTCTTGTTCTTCTTCTTCCTTAGCTTAGGATTAGATGATTGAATGTAGTACTGATGTATGTATGTGTATGTTGTGACCTATGTATGATCTGGAAGAGAGTAGACGTGATTGATCAAGTGAAGAGTTAAAGAGAAGCCGCGAGGTTTCATTCTGCACTGTCGCCGCCCCCGCGGCCATAAGTTACCGCCCCCGCGGTTACTGTGTCACAGCGCCCGCGTCGTGCCAGCGGCGTGCCTGCGTTTGCCAGAGTCCCTTGTCACCGCCCCCGCGACTACATTCCGCCGTACCCGCGGTTGCTTGCCTCCGCCCCTGCGCCCCTTTGTTACGCAGGTGCGCTTTGTCCCCGGTCTACCTAAAGCTAGGTAGATCCTTTCCTTTCCTAGTTGAGCGGTAGTAGCATGCTAGGATTCGGATGTTGACGAGTATGTTATGGAATTGCCGGTTAGGGCTTTGAGGTTTACGAGTTGGATATGATCCCTTATGGATCTCTTGGGTCTAGGTGTGACCCTTTGTGTGATAGGAGTTTGATATCTGTGTATGCCTTGTATAGACCGTGTTATCCTCCAGTTTAGAGTGGACTGAGTTGAGGTTGATCCAGTGAGACGACTACGAGGTTGAGGTAAGTGCGTGGGACTTACTTAGTTGCCATTCGTTTATAGGATGTTGTGCATGAGTGGTGTGTGTGTTATATGTTTATAGCATGTGTTATGATGGTCACCGACCTATGGTATATTGCTTGCCCATTGTAGGGCCCTGATAACTTGCCATTTCATCCCGCTTGGAGTCTGGGAGAATCTCTGTAGGCAGGCCAGACCTGGTAAACGGTTCGGGCACTTCCCATTCCCTTAGGGTACACGGGGTAGTGTTCCAGGCACCATTCCAGCTTGTTATTGGACCCAGAGGCGAGGTTTATATTCCTCGTGTCACTTATGTTTATATGGATATTATATATGAGTTGATTGCTGGACTTTATAAAGATAATGAACTGGGTAAATGTATGAAAGCATGTGGATATGTTAAGATTTCTGATGTGTGTTTGTGCTCTAGCATCTTCCTATATTTGTGTATGGTTAGCTAACGGTTTCATACCGTGTTGTAGAGACTTTGCAGGATAGGAGAGCTGCAGAGTGATCCTGAATGGGTGATCCGTTGAGGGCTCCGTACACTGGGGCGGTATCGGGGATATGGGTTATTTTGATGTACAGTTTGGTTTGTTTGTACTCAGCGGTATATTGTATTACCTTTTGATCTATATATATTTATATATATATATATATATATATATATATATATATATATATATATATATATATATATATATATATATATATATATATATATATCAGTTTCATGTTTTGTTTTAATCTATCGGTGCCTTGTTGTAAGATCAGTGAAATTGTTTTCAGGCTAGGGTCTGGATCCATTGTGAGATCCTAGCCCAGTAGGACTCTGAGTCTTGCGGATTTGGGGTGTTACAAAGTTGGTATCAGAGCCCAGGTTGACAACAATGACACTTGTAATCTACGATAAAGGTCAAATAGATAACTAAACAAAACCCGAAAAGGGGTCTGACTTTTCAAAAGGTTTTGGTTTTGAAATGAGTACAAATGTTTTGGGATACCGTGTACGTGAGCCATCGCCCCTCTGAAGATCTCGACAATATATATATAGATATTCTGTTGTGATTGTTTTAATATATACATACGGAATATATATAGCCTTCTAAGTTAGGTTTACGTCTTCTGCAGATGGTTCAGACTAGAGCCTTACCTGCAACTAGACGAGGTAGAGGTAGACCCCCTCTAGGTAGAGGACGGGGTAGGACTCCTGCTGACGGTTCACATGCGGGAGAGATCCACGAGGAGGTTGCTGAGAGTGCCGTTCCTGAGACTGGGAACGATGCAGCTGAGAGACAGGGGCCACAGGGAGCCTAGTCTGGGGAGTTTGACCATGTCTCCATGGAGGGACCAACTTTCCACGAGTACATACGACGTGTTGAGGAGGATGCTAGGGCAGGTAGGCCTGCTCCTGATCTGCCAGCACAGGAGGGATCATCTGAGAGATCCCATGCAGTTACACAGGTGACAGCTGCACCGGCACCTGCCGCTGAGATTGCTCGAGCTACAGAGGAGCATAGAGGGCCTAGACCAGGCACTTGGTTGAAGGCTTTTCATCAGATTGAGCTGGTGCAGACCTTGTTCAGAGATTTGGCACAAAACTGGTGGAGGTCTATGCGAGTACAGATTACTAGTTATGAGCAGATGAGGACTTTGATCCGAGAGCGTTTCTGCCCTGCCTCTTTGAGGAGGGAGAAACTGCGAGACTTTGTTGAGGCTGGGTTTGAGGATGTGCCGGTCTCAGAGGCCATCCGGAGATTCCAGGAGGAGCTGGCATTGTTGGGTCCAGCTGCACCTGTTGTAGATCAACATGTGTATTTGTTTTCCCGACGTCTGAGGGATACCACCCTTACCTATATGGCGGGTTTTCACTGTGAGACCTTGGTTGACTATCAGGACCGGGCTTTTGACTACGAGAGGGAGAGAGCTAGCCAGAGGAGAACTTCTCAGACCGGAGGGTCTGAGAAGAGACAGAGGACTGGTCAGACTAGTGGTACTGCTGGTTCAGGGCGAGGCCAGAGTCGCCAGAGTCGTCCTCCATCTACACCGGGTGTAGATAAGGGAGTGCAGTGCTTCAACTGCAGTGAGTATGGGCATATGAGGTAAGAGTGTACTAGACAGCCGGTGACCTGTTTCACTTCTGGCCGACCTAGTCATAGAGATACCTTCTGTAGACGAGGGAGAGCTTCATCACAACAGGATTCTTCTCCTTCTAGTGCAGCGGGAGGTGGACAGAGACCACCTCAACAGCAACAGCAGAGTCAGGGACAACAGAGGGTCCCAGATCGCCCTACGACTCAAGGATCTGCTCCTGGGCCGAGTAGAGGCAGAGGCCGTGGTGGGGGCACCACTGATACCAGAGGCCCACAGGGCCGTGTTTTTGAGCTGAGGAGTGCAGAGGAGCCAACTGCACCTACTGCTACAGGTACCATTCTGATTCATGGTTTACCTGTTAGAGTTTTATTTGATATTGGTGCTACGCATTCTTTTATTTTTGATGCCTGTGTAGAGCGTCTGAGTTTAGATATAGTTGAGGGGATGCCCTTTATTATAGGGTTACCCGATGTTGATAGGGTCAGAGGTACCCGTGAGATTCACGGTTGTCCCGTTTCTGTAGGGACTCTTGTGTTACTAGTTGACTTCTTTGTCATGCCGTTAGAGCATGAGGAAGTTATACTAGGTATGGATTGGATGGCTAGACATTTCTTCTACAGTCTTAGATGTAGGTAGGAGGACTGTTACCCTCTCTACCGAGTTAGGTCAGATAGAGGTTTTCCGAGGTTGGGACCTTGGAAAGGTAGGCTATCAGTGCTATACGGGCAGCTAGACTGATTGCACAGGGTTGTGAGGCCTTCTGGTGTTACGCCATGAAGGAGGGGGAGAGTCCAGCGTTAGAGGATATCCTAGTGGTCTGTGAGTTTACTAATGTCTTTGCTGAGCCATCCAGTTTGCCGCCTCAGAGGAGTGTAGATTTCAGTATGGAGTTAGAGCCTGGTACAAGACCCATCTCAAAGGCTCCATATCAGATGGCGCCTGTTGAGATGCTGGAGCTGAAGAAGCAACTCGAGGAGTTGGCTGAGAAGGGCTTCATTCGCCCTAGTGTGTCCCCCTGGGGAGCACCTGTCCTCTTCGTATGGAAGAAGGACGGATCGTTGAGACTGTGTATTGATTACAGAGAGCTGAACAAGGTGACCATCAAGAACAAGTATCCACTGCCCGCATTGATGACTTGTTAGATCAACTTCAGGGAGCGATTGTGTTCTCTAGGATTGACCTGCGTTCCGGGTATCACCAGCTGAGGGTGAGGGAGCAGGATGTGCACAAGACAGCATTCCGGACCAGATATGGCCACTACGAGTTTGTAGTGATGCCATTTGGGCTTACGAATGCCCCCACCGTCTTTATGGAGTTGATGAACAGTATCTTCATCGACTTCTTGGATCAATTTGTAGTGGTTTTTATTGATGACATTCTGGTATATTCTCGTAGCAGTGAGGAGCATGCAGGACATCTGAGGACTGTATTGCAGGTTTTGCGGGATAGAGAACTTTATGCAAAGTTCTCTAAGTGCGAGTTCTGGATGCCAGAGGTTGCATTCCTGGGTCACATAGTATCAGCTGAGGGGATCAAGGTGGATCCAGCGAAGATTGAGGCAGTAGCAGCATGGCCGACACCGACGAACGTCAAGGAAGTACGTAGCTTCCTTGGCCTAGCCGGTTATTACAGACGCTTTGTGGAGGGATTTTCTTTGATTTCCCGTCCACTGACGAGTTTGCTGAGGAAGACTACCAGGTTTGTGTGGTCTGATCAGTGTATGCTGAGTTTTGAGGAGCTGAAGAGACGTCTGACTTCTGCTCCTGTTTTGGCACAACCAGAGGGTACTGAGGTTTCGTAGTATACAGTGATGCATCCAAGCTAGGCTTGGGATGTGTGTTGATGTAGAGAGGAAGGGTGATTGCATATGGGTCTCGACAGTTGAAGACGTATGAGGAGAACTACCCGACTCATGATCTGGAGTTGGCAGCGGTAGTTCATGCGTTGAAGATCTGAAGACATTACTTGTATGTTGTTACATGTCCGATCTTCACCGACCATCAGAGTCTGAAGTACATTTTCACGCAGCGGGAATTGAATAACCGCCAGCGTAGGTGGCTCAAGCTGATCAAGGATTTTGATCTAGAGATCCTGTATCATCCGGGGAAGGCGAACGTAGTCGCTGACGCCCTGAGCAGGAAGATGCCTCGAGAGCAGGTAATTACGAGACTGACAGTTCAACATCAGTTGCAGAGAGATTTGATCTGGTTAGAGCTGGACATCCAGTTTTCTGATGAGGATGCCCAACTGCGTACATTAGAGGTTCTTCCTGACTATACAGAGGATCAGAGATAGGATGTCTCGGGATGAGGCACCACAGTTCTTGCTGAGAGCAGATGGATTTTTGAGGTGCCGCGGTCGCGTCTGTGTACCTGCGGATACAGAGCTGAGACAGAGGATATTACAGGAGGCTCACTGTACACCTTACTCGGTACATCCAGGTACGAGTAAGATGTATCAGGACTTGAGACGTATATATTGGTGGGGAGGGCTGAAGCCCGATGTGGCCAGATTTGTGGCACAGTGTGCGACCTGCCAGCAGGTCAAGATCGAGCATTTCAGACATGGAGGTGAGCTCCATCCACTTCTTGTTCCACAGAGGAAGTGGGAGGACGTCACCATGGACTTTGTGACTGAACTGAGGCTGAGCCGGAGTTTTGATGCCATCTGGGTCATAGTTGACAGACTGACGAAGACGGCACGTTTCATTCCTATTCGAGAGACATGGCCGGTTAGCAGATTAGCAGAGGAGTACACTAGGCAGATAGTGAGACTCCATGGTGTACCGAGGACGATCATCTCTGACAGAGATGGACGGTTTACCTCGAGGTTCTGGCAGCAGATTCAGACTGCCCTAGGGACGAGTTTGCACTTCACGACTGCGTTTCATCCTCAGACAGATGGTCAGTCAGAGAGGACCATTCAGACGCTGGAGGATATGCTGCGAGCTTGTGTGTTGGATTGGAGACAGGTGTGGACGGATCATCTCCCACTTGTTGAGTTCTCCTACAACAACAGTTGGCATGCATCTATTGGGATGGCCCCATATGAGGCATTGTATGGACAGAGATGTCGTACTCCGTTATGATGGGATGAGCAGAGCAGTTTCAGTGGTTTAGCACTTGATCAGATTCAGGATGATATGGCTCGAGTAGAATTGATCAGAGAGCGTATGCTGACTGCGCAGAGCCGTCAGAAGTTATATGCTGATAGGAGGCGTAGACCTCTAGAGTTCAGAGTTGGATCCCATGTGTGGCTGAGGGTGTCTCCGACACGAGGTGTTAGGCATTTTGGCATTAAGGGGAAGTTAAGCCCCCGATATGTCGGACCGTTCGAGATTCTGGATCGGGTTGGGTGTGCCGCTTACAGATTGGCCTTGCCTCCGAGATTAGAGGGTGTTCACCCTGTATTTCACGTGTCTCAGCTGAGGGAGTATATACCAGATCCGAGACACATCGTGAGTTATGAGGATTTGGTGGTTGATCCGGACCGCACTTTTGTTGAGCATCCGATTGCAGTCCTAGAATGAGGTATGAGACGCCTGCGTTTGAAAGACATACCTATGCTGAGGATACAGTGGTCGAGACGAGGACCCGAGGAGGCTACATGGGAGACTGAGGATAGTATCCAGAGGAACTGTCCAGAGTTCTATGCCGAGATAGGTGCACAAGTAGGATCACCGAGTAGATCTTAGTACTAGCTTGGTGAGTCTTATGTGCTTACATGCTTATATGTTATAATGTGTTATTTCATGCTAGCTTGTTGTGATTATGATCTTATTAGATCTTGTTGTGCTAATATGATTTCTGGTTATTGTTGGAGATGGCTCTTTCCTCCATGCTATTGGGATATGTGATGTTTTGGCTAGAGATGGTTTCCCTCTAGGCCTTGGACAGTATAGTTTGTTGCTGGAGTGGATGGTTTCCACCATGCTTATGTTGAGGTTATAGAGAGAGTTGTACCTCGACTTGTGAGTCCGAGTGGCTCGAGGATTTTACAAGTTTCGGGACGAAATTTGTTTTTAGGGGGGTGAGGTGTAAGAGCCTTAGTTTTGGGAGCTAGATTTGGCCTTAGCCGCCTCCGCGGGTCTGTGAGGCCGCCCTTGCGGCTCCCCTGTTGTTCCGCCCCTGCGGCCAGGAAACCCGCCCATGCGGTTTCCGGCGGCTGCATCCGGCTTTGTTGACTCTTTGACCTACGCTTTACCCTTCTTTATCTTCTTCGTTTCACCTTGCTGAGCAAGGGTTTCCTCATACTTCCCAATGCAGTTCACGTCCTTCTTGCTTCTCCCTTGTTCCCTCTTGATCTTGTTTTGGTTTGGAAGAGTTTGGATTGAGTTTGGATGTGTTGTGGCTTTTGTGATTGATGATGGTGAGTACTGCTGTGCTTGGAAGCCAGTAAGTTGTTGGTGATCAGTACCTGAGCTAACCACAGCCGTGGTAAGCATCTTCTTCCTTGCTTCTTCATTCTTTCTTCTTCCTTTCTTGTTCTTCTTCTTCCTTAGCTTAGGATTAGATGATTGAATGTAGGACTGATGTATGTATGTGTATGTTGTGACCTATGTATGATCTGGAAGAGAGTAGACGTGATTGATCAAGTGAAGAGTTAAAGAGAAGCCGCGAGGTTTCATTCTGCACTGTCGCCGCCCCCGCGGCCAGAAGTCACCGCCCCCGCGGTTACCGTGTCACAGCGCCCGCGTCGTGCCAGCGGCGTGCCTGCGTTTGCCAGAGTCCCTTGTCACCGCCCCGCGGCTACGTTCCGCCGCACCCGCGGTTGCTTGCCTCCGCCCCTGCGCCCCTTTGTTACGCAGGTGAGCTTTGTCCCGGGTCTACTTAAAGCTAGGTAGATCCTTTCCTTTCCTAGTTGAGCGGTAGTAGCATGTTAGGATTCAGATGTTGACGAGTATGTTATGGAATTGTCGGTTAGGGCTTTGAGGTTTACGAGTTGGATATGATCCCTTATGGATCCCTTGGGTCTAGGTGTGACCCTTTGTGTGGTAAGAGTTTGATATCTGTGTATGCCTTGTATAAGCGGTGTTATCCTCCAGTTTGGAGTGGACTGAGTTAAGGTTGATCCAGTGAGACGACTACAAAGTTGAGGTAAGTCCGTGGGACTTACTTAGTTGCCCTTCCTTTGTAGGATGTTGTGCATGAGTGGTGTGTGTGTCATATGTTTATAGCATGTGTTATGATGGTCACCGCCCTATGGTATATTGCTTGCCCATTGTAGGGCCGTGATAACTTGCCCTTTCATCCCGCTGGGAGTATGGGAGGTTCTCTATAGGCAGGCCAGACCTGGTAAAGGGTTCGGGCACTTCCCATTCCCTTAGGGTACACGGGGTAGTGTTCCAGGCACCATTCCAGCTGGTTATTGGACCCAGAGGCGAGGTTTATATTCCTCGTGTCACTTATGTTTATATGGATATTATATATGAGTTGATTGCTGGACTTTATAAAGATAATGAACCGGGTAAATGTATGAAAGCATGTGGATATGTTAAGATTTCTGATGTATGTTACTAGCATCTTCCTATATTTGTGTATGGTTAGCTAACGGTTTCATATCGTGTTGTAGAGACTTTGCAGGATAAGAGAGCTGCAGAGTGATCCAGAGTGGGTGATCCGTTGAGGGCTCCGTACACTGGGGCGGTATCGGGGATATGGGTTATTTTGATGTACAGTTTGGTTTGTTTGTACTCAGTGGTATATTGTATTACCTTTTGATATATATATATATATCAGTTTCATGTTTTGTTTTAATCTATCGGTGCCTTGTTGTAAGATCAGTGAAATTGTTGTCAGGCTAGGGTCAGGATCCATTGTGAGATCCTAGCCCAGTAGCACTCCGAGTCCTGCGGATTTGGGGTGTTACAAACATGTGGTAAAACATCTTCCCATTCCCTTAAGTTGTCCTTCAAAATCGTCCTAAGGAGTGTAGCTAGGGTCCTATTGGTAACTTCCGTTTGTCCATCCGTTTGAGGATGGCTAGATGTCGAAAATAGTAATCTAGTTCCCATCTTTCCCCAAAGAGTTTTCCAAAAAAAACTCAAGAACTTAACATCTCTATCACTAACAATGGTCTTAGGTATTCCATGCAATCTAACTATCTCCTTGAAAAATAAATTTGCGACATTGTATGCATCATCAGTTTTATGACATGGAATGAAATGTGCCATTTTAGAGAATCTATCTACCACCACAAAAATTGAATCTCTTCCTTTCTTAGTCCTAGGCAGCCCTACAATGAAATCCATACTTATGTCTTCCCAAGGGGCACTAGGTGTTGGTAAAGGTGTGTACGAACCGTGAGGTTGTGATCTAGATTTAGCCTTAAGACATTCAATGCACGTCTTAAGCATGTGTTCTACATCTCTTAGCATGTGAGGCCAATAAAAGTGGGGTTGCAACATGTGATAGGTCTTGACCCTTCCAAAATGTCCCATTAAGCCTCCCTTATGGGCTTCTTCCACCAATAACAACCTAAGGGAACATCCAGGTATGCAAATTTTATCCACCTTAAACAAAAATCCCTCAAACAAAAAGTACTTATCATAAGGCCCTTGTGTGGTACATCTATGAAATATCTCTCCAAAATCTGCATCTTCCACATATAATTCCTTAATGTAAGTGAAACCTAACATCCTAGAATCCAAAGTGGTGATCAAGGTGTGTCTCCTAGATAAGGCGTTGGCCACTACATTATCTTTTCCTTTCTTATACTTGATAATGTAAGGAAAAGTTTGAATGAATTCCATCCACCTACCATGCCTTCTATCTAGCTTATCTTGGCTCTTAAAGTGTCTAAGTGATTCATGATCGGTTTTTAAAACAAACTCTTGGGGCCAAAGATAGTGTTGCCACGTTTTGAGCACTTTAAACAATGCATACAATTCTTTGTCATATGTGGAATTATTTAAGTATGCACCCTTCAATTTCTCACTAAAGAAAGCTAGAGGATTACCTTCTTGCAGGAGTACGCCTCCAATGCCTATGCCGGATGCGTCACACTCAACCTCGAACGGCTTGGTGAAATCCGGTAGAGCTAGTAGTGGTGCTTCGGTGAGACGTTTCTTTAGCTCCACAAATGCTCTTTCTTGAGGCTCATTCCACTCAAAAGGAACTTTCTTTTTGGTCAAGGCCGTGAGTGGTGCTGCAATGGTGCTGAAATCCCTCACAAATCTTCTATAGAAAGTAGCTAAGCCATGAAAGCTCCTTACATCACCGACTGATCGAGGGGTAGGCCATTCATTGATTGCTTTGATCTTTTCCTCATCCACTTGCAATCCATCGCCACTTACTACAAATCCAAGGAAAATGACTCGGTTAGTATAGAAATCACACTTTTTCATGTTAGCATACAAGTATTCTATACGCAATGTAGCAAGCACATCCCTCAAATGATTTTCATGTTCATTTAATGACTTACTATAGATAAGAATGTCATCAAAATATACCACAACAAACAAACCAATGTAAGGTCTCAAAATATGATTCATTAATCTCATGAAAGTAATAGAAGCATTAGTTAGTCCAAAAGGCATCACTAACCACTCATGGAGGCCAAACTTGGTTTTAAAAGCCGTTTTCCATTCATCCCCTTCCCTCATTCTAATTTGATGTTAGCCACTCCTAAGGCCAAGCTTAGTAAAGATTGTGGTTCCATGTAGCTCATCAAGCATATCATCTAGACGTGGGATGGGGTGCCTAAACTTGATAGTAATGTTATTGATTGCTCTACAATCAATGCACATTCTCCAAGTGCTATCTTTCTTGGGTACTAAGAGGACTGGTACGGCACAAGGACTTAAGCTTTCTCTAACATACCCCTTATCTAGCAATTCTTGAACCTGGTTTTGGATTTCTTGTGCCTCCTTAGGGTTCATCCTATAGGCCGGTCTATTGGGAAGAGTAGCTCCAGGAATTAAGTCTATTTGATGTTCAATGCCCCTAATGGGCGGCAAACCAGCCAGAATTTCCTCAGAAAAGACGTCCTCAAACTCGTCTAAAAGTCCTTGGATAGAGCTAGGGAGATGAGTTTTGGCTTCCTTGGTTGTTGTCACTAAAGACTTACACAAACTCATCATTAGGACATCCATAGAAGCATAATTGTTCACATATTCGTTCCTAGACTCAAGATAGCTACTTGTTGGTTGGGCTAAAAGAGTTTGATGAGTTTTATCCTCCTTACACTTAGGCCGTGCGTTCATAGATTTTTGGGAGGCTTCTTGATCTATCCTCTTGTTCTCATAATATTCGGCTATTTGTAAGGGCGTCATAGGCTTAAGTGTTAAAGTTTTACCTTTATACTCAAAACTATATTTGTTAGAAAAACCATCATGCAGAACTTTCTTATCATATTGCCATGGACGGCCAAGCAACAAGTGACAAGCATTCATGGGCACAACATCACATACAATGATATCCTCATATGATCCTAATGTTATATTGACCCTAGTTTTCTTATTTACCTTAAGTTCTCCACACTCATTCATCCAATGCAACTTATAAGGCCTAGGGTGATAAAATGTCAAAAGTTGCAATTTATTAACCATTTCAGTGCTAGCAATGTTGCAACAACTTCCTCCATTAATAATCACATTACACACTTTTCCTTTAATGCTACATCTTGTATGAAAAATGTTTTCACATTGATTATCCTCACAAGGGGCTAGTTGGACATGCAATGTTCTCCTAGCTATCAATGATTCACCATGCTCATACTCAATGCAATCATCACTTTCATTTTGCTCATGATCATCAACTAGTGCATTTTCATTATCAAAATCTAAGTCATCTTCACTTTCATATTGCCCTAGATGATTTATGATCAAAGTGCGTCTATTAGGACATTCTCTACTCATGTGACCTCTACCTTGACATTTAAAACACACAATATCCCTAGTTCTAGAGGTAGAGTTAGAAGTACTCCCTCGAGGACCACTTGAAGGCTCATTCAAGGGTCGTGGTGTAGTGGAAGATGTGGTAGCTCTTCTTTGGTCTTCTTGCCCCATGGTTGCCGATTTCCTCTCCTCCTTATGGCTTCCTTGTTCCCTACTTTGACTAGGTGGCCGGCTCCCTTGCGATTTCCAAGTGTGGGACGTACCATAGGCCGGTTTGTGCTCTCGGTTCCTGAGCTTAGTCTTCCTTTCCACCTTAATTGCTAAGTGTAGCAATTGCTCCATGGTACTGTAGGGATACATATCAACTTCATTAGCCAAGTTAGAGTTAAGAATTCGAAGATACCTAGCCATAGTATTTTCTTTATCTTCTAGGACGTTGGCCTTCACCATAGCTACTTGCATGTTGGTATAGACTTCCTCAGCACTAAGAGTGTAACGTCTGGAGTTTTATTAATTTTATTCCGGACATGGAGCACTTTGTAGTTATCCCGTAATCCCGAGATGCCGAGAGCCGGGATTTATTCCTAAGAAAAATCCCGAGCCGACACGTCATTTTTCCTCCTTTTCCCGCTTTCCGACCCTTCGTTCCGGGTCGAAGTGACAAGGGGTCATTTCCGACCCCTCGTTCCGGGGTGATGTGACATGACAGCTGCTGTCCCCTCTCCCTTGACAGCCCTTGTCCCCTCCCTCTCTCTCTCCTCTCTTTCTCTTTCACGTTCATTTCCCTCTCCCTCTTCCTCTCTTTGCTCTCTTCTCTTCTTCCATGTGGATTGCAACTCTTGCATGTGTGGACTGCAGTAGAGGGATCCCAGATCAAGTGTGGTAAGCTTCTTCCTCTTCCTTCCTTCTCCTTCATTGCTGATTCACCCCTTTCTTCTTCCCTCCTTCACCCATAGCCATGGATGAAGCTTTTGAGAGGTTTTTACTCAACTCTTTGCATGGCTGCGTTCTTAGATCGATTAGGTCGTGGAGAGGAGCCTAAGATCAGTAGGGAGTGTTTGGAGAAGACCCAGCAAGGAAAAGAGGACTTTGGAGCCAAGGATTCACGATCGAGGACGAAGAAGACGACGTTTTGCACAGAACCCGCGCGGGCGGATCATCACGCCCGCAGGCGCGGCCAGCCGCAAGGGCGGCACAACACGGCCGTGGGAGCGGCCCAGCACACAGCCGTGGGTGCGGCTCAGCACCGCCGCAGGGGCGGCTCCAAGGCTCCAGGACACGGACGGTGCGGGGGCGGCTCCTTCCGCCGCGGGTGCGGCTGGCAGTGCCGCTGGGGGCGGCCTCTGCTCCGCCGGGGCGCCGGCTTGACTCCTCGGCTGCGTTTCTTCGACAGTAGGTTCCTCCTCTCCCTTCCCCTTCGTTCATTCCTTAGTATTGTTGTTGAATCATGTTAGTAACATGCCTAGGATGGATCTAGAGTAGCTTGAAATACCATTTAGTGGTTGTGAACCTAGGAGCCCCTAAGGCTCGATGTAATTGTTGGATATGAGCATGTTAGCATGATGGATCTTCTAGGCTAGCTTGTGCCTCTTGGGTTGAGGACTATAATCTTTGAGGTTATGAACTGTTGGGTGTTACTTTCATGTGTGGAGAGTGTGATGAGCATGATAGACCTAGTAGGCTTTTACTCGTTCTTGAGTTTTGAGTATGATCATATGAGAGTTAGTATGTTGTTGAGATATCTCCTCATGCGTTGAGTGAGATGTGAGTATGAGAGATTCTAGGATGCGGTCCTAGAATGAGAGTCAAATGATCTTTCGTAGATCATTTGTGTGTGTAAAAGTCTTAGACTTCTTGAGTTGAGCGGGTTTTGATGGTTATCTTGTTGTGAGCAGGTTGTGTGCGTCTTCCCAAGGGAAGCAAGGGCGTTTGTGAGTTAGCATTCGGACGAGGTAAGTCTCCGGATTTACTTAGCTCGTATTCTATGTATTAGCATTGATGTGTGTTCGGTGGTGTGTGTTTATGTTCTTGTTATAACAATTAAACCGGTAATTAGGACCACCGACCTTATGTATTTTTTGGCCCAAGTGTATGATAACCGGCGGTGACATTCTGCCTGGCTCTGCGTGAAGCTTAGGAGGATCTCGCGACTAGCCCGGCGGGTGATATGGTCGGGTGCATCCATACCATTCTTTGCCGGTAAGTGGGGACCGGGGCGTGACCACAGTGGTTCTCGTGTCACAAACCGAAGTTGAATTAGAACGGAATACGACTTAATAATAAAAAGATAATAAACCGGATTTGTGTGTTTTTATGTTTTGTGTTACGTTTGTGTTTGTGCCTTCACCGCATTTCTAATGCTTAGAATATTAGCTAACGGTTTTAAACCGCTTGTGTAGATGACTTGCAAGTTAGGGACGCCGCCGAGTGAGGTGGAGGAGTGGGCAGCCGGGGTCTCCGTACATTATAGGACGGGGGCGTTTTTGGGTTATGTTTCATAACGTTAGTTGTGGATGTTGTTGTACGTTTTAGACTTTCGTATTTGGGTTTTGTTGTTTTGAGGACTCGGCTGAGTTTCCACTTTGTATTCGTTACATTTCGGTTTTGGCATGCATTAAAAACATTTTGAGTTTTAGCCTTTATTTGTGCCTTGATAGAAAGTTCCGGTGAAATTATTGTCAAGCTAAGGATCGGGACCCATTGTGAGGTCTCGTCCGTAGCATCCGAGTCCCGCGGATTTGCGGTGTTACAAAAGTGGTATCAGAGCCCTAGGTTGACAACAATGGCACTCGCAATCTTTTTAAAGGCCGAATGAGGTATAAAACAGAACCCCCACGGATTCTGACTTTTCGTTTTCAAAATCATATGCATGAGTCGGGTTTGGGTTAGAATGTACGGGACCACCACTCCTTCCGCAAACCTCGGCGACATAGATCTCCGGATTAGAAATAGGTATATATAGTGTTATATATATGACCTTAGGATGTTTGTGGATTTGTATGTACCTAGCTACGTATGTGGCCTTAGGATGTTTTGGACTTGTATGTGTTGGATGTGCTTGATGACAATGTTTACCTTTATGTTTTTAGAAGTTTATCATACGAGATTACATGAATACCTACACGTTTATACATAAGTAAATGCCATACGCTATTAGATGACACGTACGGGAGCTACCGTGTTTGAGGACTACATACGACGAGAACAATGGAGATAACAAACTTAAGTTCTTCGAGAAGATGCGTGGACAACTAAAGATGCGAATCGAGGAGGAGATGGGTGCATTCTAAAAAGGTTAAAGGCGGTGTTCCATCACGAGAAGTGAAGCTTTCCTTAGAAGCTCCTAAGCTTTGGAGTCAAGATGAGAACGGGATCGAACCAAGTGTGAAAGATGTAAGATACCGTAAGTTAAGCTTACGATGTACCATTAAGTGAAGAGTCAACATTACGAGAGTTATGAGAAGAATGGCAAGGTGGGGATTCACGCGGAGTTGACCGGTTTCCGTTATGACGATAAGGCGAAGAAACGCCAAAAAGGAGGAAGTATGTATAAATGATGATCCTAAGAAGATGAGAGCAACACGTGGATGCTAACTAACATTAGAGATTTCGAGAAGTCGAGACTGGGGTAGTGCAAACATCGCATTCTAGACAAACCATGGTCACTCCGAGTTGTAGTGATTCCATATGGGCTTACCAATGCCCTAATAGGACATTCTGGCCTACTCTCGAAGAAGAGTGAAGTTGTATGACCAGTTGTCTCGGGATGACAACCCCGAAGGACGTGAAAGAAGTTACAAGTTTCTTGGATGTGCCAATCATTACCGGATTTGTGGAGAGATTCCCCCAAGTAACACCATCGATGGCTAACCTACTCCGGATGACGATGAAGTATTGAGTGGGACGGAAATGGACAATGGAGTTTTTGAGAGTTAAGAGGAGATTCATTGGTGCAACTGTTTTGGAAATTGCCTCGAGGTATGATCGGGTTGAAGTGTACAAGTGATTCTTCAAGACATGTTCTTGATTGAGTATGGAGAGACGATGTAAAAGTTATAGCATACGTGTCCCGTTAGTAGAATCAGTCTGAAGCAAAGTATTTCCTTCATTACTTAGATCTTGCAACAAGAATGGAGGAAACGTAACATCAAAGGTTGGTTGGACAAGAACCAAAGTCAACGGTGTAAATTGAAAGTTCGATCTTCTTTGTTAGAGACAAGCAAAGAAGAAACATAATGGAAATGTTGTAGTGAGAAAGACCCGAGAAGGAAGTTGAGTTTCCGATACATCAGACCTTTTTGTGATCTTAGCGCAAGTTGGGAAAGTGTTTTTCCGGCTGGCATGGCCGCCTACTAGAACGGTCAAGGAGGTGCGCAGTTTCTTGGGCTTAGCGGAATACTACTGCCGTTTTGTTGAGGGTTTCTCCGTGATTGCACGACCGCTCACTTCCTTGCTGAGGAAGTCTACCAGGTTCGTTTGGTCCGAGCCTTGTCAGCACAGTTTCGGGGAGGTTGACCTCCGTTCTTGTTTTAGCCCAGCTTGAGGGCGTGGAGGTTTTTGTAGTGTATAGTGACGCCTCCAAGCTAGGATTGGGGTGCGTTTTGATGCAGAGGGGTAGGGTTATTGCGTACGCTTTTCGGCAGCTGAAGCCGTACGAGGAGAATTACCCTACCCATGATCTTGAGCTAGCGGCAGTGATTCATGCCCTGCAGATCTGGCGACAATACTTGTACGGGACTACGTGCCAGATCTTCACAGACCATAAGAGTCTGAAGTATATATTCACTCGACGGGAGTTGAATAACCGCCAGAGGAGATGGTTGTAGCTGATTAAGGACTTTAACTTGGAAATTTTGTACCATCCGGGGAAGGCGAACGTAGTCGCCGATGCTTTGAGCAGGAGGACACCTCGAGAGGAGGCTATAGCTCGGCTTATGGTTTAGTCACAGTTGCAGAGGGATTTGATAGAGTTGGAGTTGGATATCCGGTTCCCGGATACGGACTGTTGTTTGTCCGAGTTAGAGGTATTACCTGACCTGTCCGGAGAGATCCTGCAGAAGCAAGAGGGATGTCCCATTTTGATGAGGATCCGGGACAGGATGTCCTGAGGAGAGGCACCGCAGTTTATCACGGGAGCAGACGGGCTATTGAGACGTCAGGGGCGTAACTGTGTACCGTCGGATCAGGAGTTGAGAGAGCGGATTTTGCATGAGGCACATTCCACACCTTACTCTGTGCACCCAGGCGCGAGTAAGATGTACCAGGACATTAGGAGATCTTATTGGTGGGGCGGGCTGAGGCCCGATGTAGCTAGATACGTGGCCCGATGCGCGACCTGACAGCAGGTCAAGATCGACCACCAAAGACCCGGAGGAGAGCTTCACCCACTGCCCGTGCCGCAGTGGAAGTGGGAGGACATATCCATGGACTTCGTGACCGGTCTGAGACCGAGTAGGAGCTTTGACGCGATATGGGTGGTAGTAGACCGGCTGACGAAGACCGCACGTTTCATTCCTATACGGGAAACGTGGCCGGTGAGTCGTTTAGCCGAGGAGTTTACCCGTCAGATTGTGAGACTACATGGAGTCCCGAGGACCATCATCTCGGACAGGGACGAGTGTGTTACCTCGAGGTTCTGGCAGCAGGTACACGCCGCCCTAGGTTCGAGTCTCCATTTCACCACCGCATACCATCCTCAGACCGACGGCCAGTCCGAGCGGACTATTCAGACATTGGAGGATATGCTACGAGCATGTGTACTAGACTGGGGACAGGTATGGCCAGATCACCTCCCGTTGGTCGAGTTTTCTTATAATAACAGCTGACACGCGTCGATTGGATGGCACCTTATGAGGCATTGTATGGACGGAGATGCCGTACTCCCTTATGTTGGGACGAGCCCGGGAGCTCTAGCGTTGTAGCTCCGGATCAGGTACAAGACGACATGGCGAGAGTCGCTTTTATCCGGGAGAGGATGTTGCCTGTGCAGAATCGCCAGAGGTCATATGCGGACAGGAAGCGTAGACCTATCGAGTTCAGGGTAGGAGCTCAGGTATGGTTGAGGGTATCACCGACGCGGGGCGTCAGGCGATTCGGCATGAAGGGGAAGTTAAGCCCCCGATATGTCGGACCATTCGAGATCTTGGAGAGAGTCGGTGAGGTGGCGTACCGGTTAGCACTGCCACCTCGGTTGGAGGGTATACACCTGGTCTTTCATGTCTCTCAGCTGAGAGAGTACATACATGACCCGAGACACATCATCAGTCACGAGGACCTAGTGGTCGAGCCGGACCATACTTTTGCAAAGCACTCGATAGCGGTCTTAGAGCGGAGTACGAGGCCCCTTCGATCAAAGAGATACCGATGCTGAGGATTCAGTGGTTGAGGCGAGGAGCCGATATGGCTACATGGGAGACGGAGGATAGTATCTAGAGGAACTATCCTGAGTTTTACGCAGATTTAGCGACATCGATAGGACCGGCGGGTTAGCCCCGAGATCTTCCGTGTTTGTTCTGTGTGATTATGTGATTTTGTTTGAGATATTTCTACCTTGCGAGGTCTTGATGTGATGCGATCTGTAGACTTGGATTAGAGCTGATAGTGTACGTTTTATGAGTTCCACGGGGTTACGAGACGGGTTGGTTGGAGAGTGTTGGGTTTAGCAAGTTTCGGGACGAAACTTGTTTTTAGGGGGGTTAGTTGTAACGTCCGGAATTTTATTAATTTTATTCCGGACTTTGAGCACTTTGATTTTATCCCGTAATCCCGAGATGCTGAGAGCCGGGATTTATTCCTAAGAAAAATCCCGAACCGACTCGTCGTTTTTCCTCTTTTTCCCGCTTTCCGACCCTTCGTTCCGGGTCAAAGTGACAAGGGGTCATTTCCGACCCCTCGTTCCGGGGTGATGTGACATGACCGCTGCTGTCCCCTCTCCCTTGACAGCCCTTGTCCCCTCCCACTCTCTCTCCTCTCTTTCTCTTTCACGTTCATTTCCCTCTCCCTCTTCCTCTCTTTGCTCTCTTCTCTTCTTCCCTTTGGATTGCAACTCTTGCATGTGTAGACTGCAGTAGAGGGATCCCAGATCAAGTGTGGTAAGCTTCTTCCTCTTCCTTCCTTCTCCTTCATTGCTGATTCACCCCTTTCTTCTTCACTCCTTCATCCATAGCCATGGACGAAGCTTTTGAAAGGTTTTTACTCAACTCTTTGCATGGCTGCGTTCTTTGCTCGATTAGGTCGTGGAGAGGAGCCTAATATCAGTAGGGAGTGTTTGGAGAAGACTCAGCAAGGAAAGGAGGACTTTGGAGCCAAGGATTCACGATCGAGGACGAAGAAGACGACGTTTTGCACAGAACCCGCGGGGGCGGATCATCACGCCCGCAGGGGCGGCACAGCACGGCAGCGGGAGCGGCCCAGCACAGCCGCGGGCGCGGCTCAACACCGCCGCGGGGGCGGCTCCAGGGTTCCAGGACACGGACGGTGCGGGGCGGCTCCTTCCGCCGTAGGTGCGGCTGGCAGTGCCGCTGGGGGCGGCTCCTGGTTCCGCAGGGGCGGCCTCTGCTCCGCCGGGGTGCCGGCTTGACTCCTCGGCTGCGTTTCTTCGACAGTAGGTTCCTCCTCTCCCTTCCCCTTCGTTCATTCCTTAGTATTGTTGTTCAATCATGTTAGTAACATGCCTAGGATGGATCTAGAGTAGCTTGAAATACCATTTAGTGGTTGTGAACCTAGGAGCCCCTAAGGCTCGATGTAATTGTTGGATATGAGCACGTGAGCATGATGGATCTTCTAGGCTAGCTTGTGCCTTTTGGGTTGAGGACTATAATCTTTGAGGTTATGAACTGTTGGGTGTTACTTTCATGTGTGGAGAGTGTGATGAGCATGATAGACCTAGTAGGCTTTTACTCGTCCTTGAGTTTTGAGTATGATCATATGAGAGTTAGTAGGCTGTTGAGATATCTCCTCATGCGTTGAGTGAGATGTGAGTATGAGAGATTCTAGGATGCGGTCCTAGAATGAGAGTCAAATGATCTTTCGTAGATCATTTGTGTAGAAGTCTTAGACTTCTTGAGTTGAGCGGGTTTTGATGGTTATCTTGTTGTGAGCAGGTTGTGTGCGTCTTCCCAAGGGAAGCAAGGGCGTTTGTGAGTTAGCATTGGGACGAGGTAAGTCTCCGGACTTACTTAGTTCGTATTCTATGTATTAGCAATGATGTGTGTTCGGTGGTGTGTGTTTATGTTCTTGTTATAACAATTAAACCGGTAATTAGGACCACCGACCTTATGTATATTTTGGCCCAAGTGTATGATAACCGGCGGTGACATTCTGCCTGGCTCTGCGTGAAGCTTAGGAGGATCTCGGCGACTAGCCCGGCGGGTGATATGGTCGGGTGCATCCATACCATTCTTTGCCGGTAAGTGGGGACCGGGGCGGGACCACAGTGGTTCTCGTGTCACAAACCGAAGTTGAATTAGAACGGAATACGACTTAATAATAAAAAGATAATAAACCGGATTTGTGTGTTTTTATGTTTTGTGTTATGTATGTGTTTGTGCCTTCACCGCTTTTCTAATGCTTAGAATATGAGCTAACGGTTTTAAACCGTTTGTGTAGATGACTTGCAGGTTAGGGACGCTGCCGAGTGAGGTGGAGGAGTGGGCAGCCGGGGTCTCCGTACATTATAGGACGGGGGCGTTTTTGGGTTATGTTTCATATCGTTAGTTGTGGATGTTGTTGTACGTTTTAGACTTTCATATTTGGGTTATGTTGTTTTGAGGACTCGGCTGAGTTTCCACTTTGTATTCGTTACATTTCGGTTTCCGCATGCATTAAAAACATTTTGAAATTTGGCCTTTATTTGTGCCTTGTTGGAAAGGTCCGGTGAAATTGTTGTCAAGCTAAGGATCGGGACCCATTGTGAGGTCTCGTCCGTAGCATTCCGAGTCCCGCGGATTTGGGGTGTTACAAAGAGATCCTTGCCTCAAATTCTCTAAGCGTTGTCGTAGCTCCCGGGTGTAGTGTGGAGGGACGAATCTTAATCTCATGAGTGCTTTCATATGCTCCCATGTGGTGATTGGGGGATCTAGTGTCCGGACTCTCTCTTTAACCACATGATCCCACCATAACAAGGCATATCCTTGGAATTTTAGGGCGGCTAGTTGAACCTTCTTATGGTCGCTGAAGTTGTGACACAACCATACTTGTTCAACCTTAGTCTCCCATTCCATGTAGGCGTCGGGATCACACTTTCCTTCAAAGGCGGCAGGGATCTTGATGTTGACCTTGCCAAGACCATTTTGTTCTTGATAAGGGCGGGCGTTAGGAGTGGCTTCATGACGATGCTGAAGATCTTCAACAAAAGGTGGAATGTTAGATGCATTAGGAAAAGCGTCGGAGTGTCTATTACCTTGACCTTGATGACCCGTCTCTCTAGGCACGTGAGAGGGCCCTCTCCTTGCTCCCGCTTGATCCTTCCCGTTCCGCCTGCTTCTCCTTGCTCCAGCTAGCTTCTTCACTTCCGCCAAGCAGGCTAGCTTGCTTTCCAAACTCAGCTTCCCTTCTACGTTGATCCGTTTGCATGGCTGAGTAATTTTGATCATAGGTTCCTGAAATAGTTAAGAGAGTAATAAATGATCTATTAACATTAAATAATGCTTGTAAGTTACCATGCATTAACAATAACTCACTTGACGTAGTTTCTTGAACCTCCTTGGCTCGTGATCTTGTGATAGGTCTTTGGTTCCTTTGGGAAGGAGGTGAGTCAAATGATGGCTCATGTAATGGTCCTCCATCAATTCCTATCTCCCCACTACATTTTGTTCGCCTTAGCTCGTTGATACCACAAGATTTCTTCCTTCTCCATCAGTTCCTTCTATTGACTTTCCAACACCTTTCTTCGAGATATATACTCTCCACGCATGCAAGACTCTTGCAATGAATTGAGCTTCCTCCTAATCTCCTTCAACTTGAGGCTAATGCTTCCACAAGTCGAAATGCCCTAATCCCGCAGATCCTTACTACACATGCTTAACTTCCCCATAATACCATATTTGGTTGAGGAAGACCCCGGATTGCACCTGGCATTCTACACAATGATATCACTTCCCTCCTCAAACTAAATTTCTTCCATTCGGAATGGTTTTGACATCCATCTTGGGGTCCTTTTGTCACTATCTCCATCCACCTCTACATTATAGGCACATGATCCCAATTGATTCGATCAAGATGTCAAATCTTCGCTCTCGGAAACCGGTCCAACCGTCCTCCATTGCAAATCCGTTCTTGAATAAAATTGGACCCATCCTGCCCATTGTCCTAAGTAAACCTCGGACCAAGAAAGTCTAACTCCCGAAGGTGACACTCGTCCAGTTCTTCCCGAAATTCGATCATCTTTTGAAAATTAGGAGGATTCCCACCGACCTTGTCCACCGAGAATAGGACTTAATTAAAGTCACCGATCACAACCCATGGTTCCACAACATCCCCCTATTCCATTTCAGCAACTCCATAGTCAAGTGTCTTTTGTGTGCTTGGAACCATCCATAAATTCCGGTAAACCTCCAGTCATCAATACACACATCAATATGATGTTGCGTATAATATTGCACATGCACGTCAACCCCTTCTCTCCACATCAAACAAAGCCCTCCTGCCGTGTTGTCCATAGTAAAATAACCTCAAACCCTAACATATATCTGATGCCCTCATCCTATTCCGATCACTCTTAGTCTCACTCAAGCAAGTCGGGCTCCCTCTCTTTGACTAGCGTTACTAGCCTTGTTACTTCCGGGCCTTTGCCCAATCCCCGACAGTTAAAACTTATCGTATACATTGCTGCCGGCAAGAGATCCCTCTTTTCCTTCTTTCCGATATTGGGTTAATTCCATATGCCTTTGCTTTTTTCGAGCTTCCCTCCTGTTTTATTTCCCAAATCCCATGTGATCCATTTATTTTATTTGTCCTAACTTCAACTCTGCTTTCACTGTTGGAGTTACGTCCGACATTCAATCTCGTGTCACAATTTTCCACTTTTTCCTCCCATGCACCGTGTTCCTGTCACTTCATACTGCTTAGTCTATTCCTGTCTACATATTATGCTTCCTCCCTCTCCTTTTCGTTGACCTTGTCCTTTAGCTATATACCCAAGACTTCTTCTAGTAATGTTGTTTCATCATCTCCCGGTATTGCTTGCACTTTTGTTTGCTTCTCATTCAATATACGTTTCAATAATCTTTTCTCGTTAGTCTTTCTTCCTTCTCTAGTAGATTGCTCATCGTCCTCTACACTTGGTCAAACCCCTTCGTTCTCCTTCCCCCTCCCTTCTGCCCAGCCTTTTCCTTCAAACCCTGCTTCACCAAAGACCTCAAATCCTCCCCATACTCGTTCTGAAACTCTTTGGCTTGTTCATCCTTACACTCCCCTTCTATAAAACCGAATCTTCCACATGTATAGCAAAAATTAGACAGTTTTTCATACTTGATTGGAGCCCAAATGTGTTTCCCTTCACCCATTACAAGTAATCCTCTACGAAGCGGTTTCCGAACAGAAAGTGAAACTCTAATCCTCTTCTCAATGTTTGCCTTTATCAGACCTTCCTTGTCCAACTGCATAAAACCACCCATCAGAGTACCGATGTCTATAGCCAGAGATTCACTAGCAATGCCCAAACGAAGATCTTGTACCCTAATCCAAAACGGAACGTGGGTAAATTCCTTCTTAGAAGGTTGCGTACTACCTGAATCTTTCAAGGAAAGAAGTGCTTTGTCAAAGTTCTAAGGGCACCCTTGTAATACCTTGTCTTTATCCTCCTTCGAAGCACACTAAAAAAATAAAAAGATTTAATGAAAGTTCCCGAAAGCCAAATTCTTTCACAAGCCTCCAACTCCCTTTCATGTTTTCCTTCAATGCATACGAGTTGAACGGGCGTTTAGTCATCATTGTTCCCATTAGTATTGTATTTGCCGACGACGAAAGGTCTGAATGTGTCGACTCAGTTCTGACCACAATGTACTCTTCCTTTGTGAGATGAATGTTTCCCTTTCCCTCCTCCATAATCAACACTTCCGACTGCCAACACCCCGGTGGGAGATACACCTATCCCTCACGAGTGACGGAGGGAAGGTGTGGCAATTGAAGAGTTTTCACGCAAAACTGCCGCGCACGTCTAATCGCCTCTAGGATTTTTCGAAATATAAGGCTCTATCTTTTCTCGTTGTGTATTTTCATTCAAGAAAATATACATATATTTAGAATGAGATTAAGTCAAGTTTATTATTAAAATAATTTTTAGTTAATCTAATTTAATCAATATAATATAATTTCAAATACAATAATTCATCAACCACTACCTAATTTATTTGACAATTTATTTATGAAACAACTAAAAACATAAAATTAATATAACTATCATCTAAATAAAAAAAATAAAACAAAATCTCTAATCTATAGTACAAAAACTTTAGTATAATTTTTTTAAATTTAATTTATAGAATTTAGTGTTTGATTTTAACTTAACTAGTTTATTGCATACATCTTGTGAGGGCTTGTTTATTAAAAACTTGATTTTGAATTATATTTGCAAACCTCAAATCTACATTTATTAGTTATTAGGATAAGTGATTTTCATTTTGTGAAAAAATTAATTATTAAAAAGTCGGTTATGATATTGAATCCATAGTAGATACGTTTTTTTATATTTTGTTTTGTAATAAATAATTCTTTTTTTAATTAAATTTAAGTAAAGGTGATGTGATTTTATTATTTTAAAGGAAATTTTCATATAAAAAATGGAATCCATGCATATCTTGTGGCAACATTGTAGATAAACTGAAAAAATTGTTTGACTAGCTTTAGCACACAACATGTGGACAAAGTACTGTATTGTTGGGGCAGAAGTGGGAGAGGCATGGGACATGGTGGAGTTATCCAATAAGTAGAAGATGAGTGGGGAGTGGGACGACTAGAACGGTATTGTTGGGGCAGAAGTGGGAGAGGCCTTCTGCAGGGTCTGTTAAGATCAATTGTGACGCTTCCGTCTCAAGCTCTGGTGAGGCCGGGATTGGGATGATTGCTCGGAATAATCTGGGATTGGTTTTGGTTGCTTCGGCAGTTAGCTTGACGGGTCGATATACGCCAGAACTCGTGTAATGGGAGGCTATTCTTTGGGCTGCGAACTTGGCAAGGGAGAGAGGGTGGCCAAGGGTGATTATTGAGTCGAATGCAGAAGGTGTCGTGAAATGCTTGCTCCACCGCAACCGTTGATGCGGGCACAACCATGATTTGATGTACAATTTTAACTAAGGTTGGATATTTGGGAGCTAATCTCTTCCACCAATCCAAAATATCAAATTCAACATAATCATCAAAATTAAAACAAGTGTTAACATAATCTTGATATTCCGCATTTGAAGATGAATGTCTAGGTGTTTTTGTTCTTCTAGCAAAAATTTGTTGTGCAAGTGAAAGAGAAGAAGATGAACTAGTAGAAGAGGGAGATGGACTAGGTGCGGTAGAATAAGAGCTAGCACTAGATTTAAATGTGTAACATCCGGAATTTCTAAGTGCCGGGATTTATTCCTAAAATCCCGAGTCGACTCGTCGTTATTCCCTTTTCCGCTTTCCGACCTTTCGTTCCAAGCTGAGGTGACAAGAGGTCATTTCCGACCCCTCGTTCCGAGCTGAGGTGACAAGAGGTCAGCTGACCCCTTGATCCCCTCTCCCCTTTGGCAGCTCTTGTCCCCTCTCTCTCTCCTCTCTTCTCTTTCACGTTAGTCATCTTCCTCTCTTCCTCTCTTCTCTCTCTTTGCTTTTTTCCATCTTGGGAGCTCTTGCATGTGTGGACTACAGTAGAGGGAATCCAGATCAAGTGTGGTAAGCTTCTTCATCTTCCTTCCTTCTCCTTTATTGTTGTTTTTCCTTTTTTCTTCCCTCCTTCATCCATGGCCATGGATGAAGCTCTTGAGAAGCTTTTTCCTCAAATCCTTGCATGTGTTTGTCCTTAACTCGTTTAGGTAGTGGAGAGGAGGCTAAGATCAGTGGTTGATGTTTGGAGAAGACCTAACAAAAAGAGGAGGACATAGAAGCCAAGGATCCACCGTCGAAGACGAAGAAGACGACGTTCTATTGCTTAAACCGCGGGGACGGATCAACAGAGCCGCGGGTGCGGATCCAGGACACAGCAGGGGCGGCTCAGGCCACAGCAGGGGTGGCGCCAGGTGGCACCAGGAGGCGCCAGACGGCACCAGGCGGCGCCAGGAATAGGAGGTGCAAGGGCGGCGCCAGGAGGCACAGGGGCGGCGCCAGAGGCCGCGGGGGCTGTAACAGATCCGCAGGGGCGCCAACTTGACTCCGCGGCTGCGTTTTCTTCAACAGTAGGCTCTGATGCGGGAGCATCTCTAGACCTAGCCCGAGTCGAGATCATCATCATGAAAGCTAGGAAACATGGAGTGAGCATCATTTTAAGAACAAGAAAAGGGAGATCATATGCATGGGAGAGAAACATTGAAGATAAGAATGCATATGAAGCGCGAAGAGGAAGCTGGCCCACATATGCAAGTGGAAGGCCGATATTCACTTGGGAGAGAGACAACCGTACACGTGCATGCAAGAGTACGTATGCATGGGCCTGAAGAATAGCTCGAAGGAAGTGTAAGAAGCTGCGTGGTGCCCTTCAAGAGTTGGACGTCATATTATTTCTAGTTGGGCTTATTTTGTTAAATAAAGCCTTAATTAGATCTAATATTTTTTAGTCCATATTTAAACAATTTAATATTGGGTTTTATTTTATTTGTTTTATTTTCCTTCTAGAAGGTCAAATATCTCCTAAAGACTTGATCTTATCCGTTGGGTAGTAGATCTTATCTCATAGAGATTCGATCTTATCGCTTTGCATTTTATTTCCTTTCTTTATTCATTTCGGGTTCAATCTTGGATCAAGCCCGCAGCCCATGTAGACGTCCCATCTTGCCTATAAAAGGCCAAGTTGGATGTCATTCTCAGACACTTCAGATTAATATAAACATTGATACTTTTCAGGATTCCTTCTCGAGGGTTTTCGAGTCTTGATTAGGTGAGAGGCCTTTTCAAAACCCTGGACGGGTGAGAGGCGCGTCCAGTTTGGTCTAGCAGCTAGGAAGAGTCGCTATTGCGAGAGGAAGGCTCTTTCGAACTCTAGGCGACTTCTTTGTGTTCCGGACCTCGTTCTACCGGCCACCGAGTCTAAAGGAAGAGTCACTACTGCGAGAGGAAGGCTCTTTCAATATCCAGCACGATCCAACCTCAATCATCGGATCCTTCATTCATCCATCCACACGTCTATCACATCATCTCCACGCCTATTTCGTCTTCTAGATAGCCTAAGTTTGTGGTGTTGAAAGATCGGGAATTATTATGGCTTATCCCGTATGAAATTGGCATCAAAGCAAAGGTTAATCAACACCAACAGTCGTCAAAAACAAAAATCGAAGCTATCAAGATTCGTCAAGAAGTTTCAACAAAAAAAGCAATTGGGGCAGAAGGAGTAACGGTTAGTCATCTATTCTCGTTAACAACTGCTTTTTCACAATCTAATTGTCAATTACTGAAAAAGATTGAATTGTGGCCTGAATTTTTTTTCCACAAAAGGAAATTCCGCCTGAGATCCAATTACTCTCTTTTCTCGTAAACTATAACGGATCAACCGGTGCAAACCTATCAAGGCTAATTAGTAGGGGACACCTAGAACACGCTCTTTAGCCACGGGCCACCCTTGTTGTTCCTCGGCCATCTACCGTAGCAGCCGCTGCAAATAAACAAAAAAATAAAATAAAATTTCAGCCGATCTCGGCCAATTTTTGACCGAGATCAACCCCTGCGCCGCCGGCCTCACGCCTGCACCGCCCTATCCCCCGCCCAACACCACCACAGCTTCCACCTCATCACCACTGGGCCGATCTCCGGCCGCCCATCACCACCCAGCCGCTGCCCATTCAAAAAAAAAAAAACAACAGATTTTTCCTCACCTCACCGGAAAACTGTTTTCTTTGCTGGAGCCACCCACGCCGCCACCGGCCGGCGCTTGTGCGCTTTCCTCTCCCGGAGCCAACCCCACTGGAATCACCTCCAACCACCACCCACAACTCCGGGAAACCATCATGCAACCACCAAACATACAGCCTGTACCTTTGCCTACTCCCGCCACCCTACACGCCGGAACACCAGGACCCACGGTACCGGACCACCACCAAACCGACCGTGACTTCTATACGGTTCCAACTCTACCGACCCCAACCCATTCCGCCACCCACACCGGCCGGAATTTGAAACGTGGTGCAGCTGCCACCCATACAGCCGCCAGCAGAATCTGAAAATTTTGGTCCCGGCTGAGTATTTAGTCCGGCCTGAGTCCCAAACAACCGAGATCCGTCGTTTCCGGTGCCGATCTGCCACCACTGGACCACCACAACACCACCAACCCCGGAAGCAGCCGTCTTGCCCCGTACGAACTCTTTTAGGGTTTCGGCAAGATAGGAAAGGCAAGGGGAAAGAAAATAAGGGAGCCAATTGGATTAATTTTTCCCTTGCCCTATTTTTATTTTTCCCTTCTTTTTTTTTTGGGTTCCCTGCAGGCACTACGCAAGTTCCCTTATCTTGTTTAATACCCTTTGTTCCTCTGAACCCTACATCCTTTTTTTCTCAGACTACATTTTAACTTTATTCAAGGTAATTGCTTTTAATTGAGAAATTGCAAACGAGTCTAGTTTGCCTTGAGTAATGTCCATTACAGGAAAAGGAGTAAATTATAGGGTTCCTAAACCCATTGAGCTTAAAGAGGGACGTGTTAGCATAATGGATATGTACAATAAAGCGGATCGAGTGCTCACAAAAATGGAAAGATGGCTACTAGCGCAGGACGGAAAAGAGAATGCCGAGCAAGAACGTCAACGGAATAATCCTAAACCTTCTTCTTTGAATCCAAACCATGATTATCGAAATGATTTGAAGATTGAATACATGAAGCAGATTAGCATCTTGTTTCAAACTAGATGTCTAGTTAAAGGCAGAACTGTTAAGACAATTATCGACAAGGAAAGTCCTCACAATCTTGTTACCAATGAGATGGTCGAGAAGTTGCAGTTGTCTACCTTAAACCATCCCAAACCATATAGGTTATTTGGCCTAGATGAACGGGGTTTAGTCAAAGTAGGCAGGCAAGTTGAGGTCCACTTCGAAATTGGAGCTTACAAGGATACTATCTTATGTGATGTTGTTCATATGCCTCAATGTCATATTCTATTTGGTTCTCCATGGATTCATGAGAGAACAGTGGAACATATAGAGATCACAAACAGATTTGCTCTTACATTTGGAGGAAAGCGCTTTGTCTTTAAACCCATGACTACAGCTGATCTTGCAAAGGTGGAAGAGCAAAAACGGCGTCAGGTGAAGGAAGAGGAAGCACGGAATAAAGAGAGGGAGCAAGCACTTCATCCTCTTTTCACCTCCTACAACATCTACGAATAGTCCATCTTCACCGTCCTCAACACAAGAAGAAATAGAACTTCAGGACGTGCAAGCCATAGAGACAAGACCCAAGATCATGGAAGAAGAGATGACGAGCCAAGAAGAGGAGCAATCAAACCAAGTGTTGCAGCCCCATATTTCATCTCTTACGGATCGGATGCCATCTTGGACTGACATCAAGGATTCGTGGACGAATCCTTTTCAAGAAAGGGAGGTTGATGCGGGAGCAACTCCAAACCTAGCCCGAGTCGAGATCATCATCAGGAAATCTAGGAAGCATGGAGTGAGCATCATTTTAAGGAAAAGAAAAGGGAGATCATATGCATGGGAGAGAAACATTGAAAATAAGAATGCATATGAAGCGCGAAGAGGAGGCTGGCCCACATATGCAAGTGGAAGGCCGATATTCACTTGGGAGAGAGGCAACCGTACACGTGCATGCAAGAGTATGTATGCATGGGCCAGAAGAATAGCTCGAAGGAAGTGCAAGAAGCTGCGTGGAGCCCTTCAAGAGTTGGACGTCATATTATTTCTAGTTGGGCTTATTTTGTTAAATAAAACCTTAATTAGATCTAATATTTTTCAGTCCATATTTAGACAATTTAATATTGGGTTTTATTTTATTTGTTTTATTTTCCTTCTAGAAGGTCAAATATCTCCTAAAGATTTGATCTTATCCGTTGGTTAGTAGATCTTATCTCATAAAGATTCGATCTTATCGCTTGCATTTTATTTCCTTTCTTTATTCATTTCAGGCTCGATCTTGGATCAAGCCCGCAGCCCATGTAGACGTCCCACCTTGCCTATAAAAGGCCAAGTTGGACGTCATTCTCAGACACTTCAGATTAATATAAACATTGATACTTTTCAGTATTCCTTCTCGAGGGTTTTCGAGTCTTGATTAGGTGAGAGGCCGTTTCAAAACCCTGGACGGGTCAGAGGTGCGTCCCGTTTGGTCTAGCAGCTAGGAACAGTCGCTACTGCGAGAGGAAGGCTCTTTAGAACTCTAGGCGACTTCTTTGTGTTCCGGACCTCGTTCTACCGGCCACCGAGATTAAAGGAAGAGTCGCTACTGCGAGAGGATGGCTCTTTCACTATCCAGCACGATCCAACCCCAATCATCGGATCCTTCATCCATCCATTCACACGCCTATCACATCATCTCCACGCCTATTTCGTCTTCTAGATAGCCTAAGTTTGTGGTGTTCAAAGATCGGGAATCCTTACGGCATCCCCGTAGCAGGCTCTCTTCTCCTTCCTCTTCATTCCTTCCTTACTTAAGTAGTTGTACCATGTTAGTAGCATGCCTAGGATGGATCTAGAGTAGCTTGAGATGCCACTTAGTGGGTATGAACCTAGGAGCCCTTAAGGCTCGGTGTAGTTGATGGTTATGAGTTTGTTGAGCATGATGGACCTTCTAGGCTAGCTTGTTCCTTCTTGGCTGAGGTTTAAGATCATGTGAGGTTATAAACTGTTGTGAGTTGCTTTCATGTGCTGAGAGTGTGGTGAGTACCTTGGACCCTAGGATGCATTCCTAGCTTGATGATTATGTGATCTTGCTTAGATCACTAGAGTGAAGTCTAAGACTACTTGAGCATGTATTGATATGCATATCTCTTGTGAGCAAGTTGTGGGCTTCATCCTTAAGGAAGCGAGAGTGTTGTGATTTGAGTGTGGTGACGAGGTAAGTCTCCGGACTTACTTAGCTCGTATTCTACGTATTAGCACCGATGTGTGTTGGTGGTGTGTGTGTTATTGTTTATGTTATAAACAACTAAACCGGTAAATAGGACCACCGACTTTATATTATTTTGGCCCAAGTGTATGATAACGGGCGGTGACATCATCTGCCAAGATCTTGCGAGAGTCTAGGAGGTTCTTGGCGACTAGCCCGGGCGGGTAGACGGTCGGATGCATCAGTACCATTCCTTGCCGGTAAGTAGGGACCGAGGCGAGACCACGGTGGTTCTCGTGTCACAAACCTAAGTTGAATTAGAACGGGATACGACTTAATAATAAAAAGATAATAAACCGGACTTGTGTGTTTTGGAGTATGTTTGTGTTATGTGATATATGTGTGTATGTGCCTTCACCTCTTTTCTAATGCTTCGAATATGAGCTAACGGTTTTAAACCATTGTGTAGATGCCTTGCAGGTTAGGGACGCCGCTGAGTGAGGTGGAGGAGTGGACAGCTTGGGTCTCCGTACATTATAGGACGGGGACGTTTTTGGGTCATGTGTTTGTGTTGTTGGTTTATGTTGTACGGTTTTGGTTTTCTTATCGGAGTTATGTCGTTTTGAGGACTCGGCTGAGTTTCCACCTTGTATCTTTACTTTTTAGTTTCTCGCATACATTATAAACGATTTTGAGTTTTGCCTTTATTTGTGCCTTGTTGGAAAGGTCCGGTGAAATTGTTGTCAGACTAAGGGTCGGGACCCATTGTGAGGTCTCGTCCGTAGCATCCCGAGTCCCGTGGATCCTTGGTGTTACAAAAGTGGTATCAGAGCCAGGTTGACAACAATGGCACTCGTAATCTTTTAAAGGCCGAATGAGGAATAAACAGAACCCACACGGGTTCTGAATTTTCGTTTTCAAAATCATGTGCATGAGTCGGGTTTGGGTTAGAATGTACGGGACCACCACTCCTTCCGCAAACCTCGGCGACCTAGATCTCTGGATTTGATGTATGTATATATATTATTACATAGTTATATATATATATGGCCTTAGGATGTTTTTGGATTTGTATGTACCTAGCTATGTATGTGGCCTTAGGATGTTTTGGACTTGATTTATATGTATAGTTATATAGGAGGATTATTATACGTTTTAGACCTTGTTTTGTTGTGATGGAATTCCGGGTGTGTTATATTATTAGTAATGTGGACATAGGACATATATAGTCTTAGATACGGACCTTATAGAAAGAGGATAATACAATATCATCACCTTTGAGACGACGTCGTTGGCGTGGGATAGCGTTCATACGTGGAGGAGTACGTTCAAGTATCGAGTTGATCTTTTCGTGCTAACGAACACCATGACGTTTCGCGGATTCCTTTAAAAGGATGTCGAAGAGGAGGAGTAGAGATGACGTAAGCGAAGGGCTACCAAATAAAAGAAAACTTGAGACAACTTAAGAGCAATCAAGATGGAAGCAATACAAGAGAAGGGAGCAACATTAGAGTGTAGAAGCGGTTCTAAAGAAACCATGATCGAACAACGACGAGAACAATGGAAATAACAAACTTAAGTTCTTCAAGAAGACGTCTGGACAACTAAAGATGCGAATCGAGGAGGAGATGGGTGCATTCTAACAAGGTTATGGGCGGTGTTCCATCACGAGAAGTGAAGCTTTTCTTAGACGCTCCTAAGCTTTGGAGTCAAGATGAGAAACGTGATCGAACCAAGTGTGAAAGATGTAAGATACCGTAAGTTAAGCTTACGAGGTACCATTAAGTGAGGAGTCAACATTACGAGAGTTATGAGAAGAATGGCAAGGTGGGGATTCATGCGGAGTTGACCGGTTTCCGTTATGACGATAAGGCGAAGAAACGCCAAAAAGGAGGAAGTGTGTACAAATGACTATCCTAAGAAGATAAGAGCAACACGTGGATGCTAACTAACGTTAGAGATTTTGAGAAGACACACATACAAGATATCATGAAGCGCGGTTAAGCCTATGAAGGTGAGTCATGTGACACAACAACGCCGAGAAGGGTATCTCGCAGAAGGAAAATGAAGCGTGGAATGAAGAATGAGCTAACGGAGTTAAGGTACACTACCCCGAGAGGGTAGCCTTCATGAGAATGGTAACATGGAAGCATAGAAGAATGGTAAATCATTGACATGGGAGAAGGTCAGTTAACAGTTAATTGGTCACAACCGAGAACGCGCAAGTGCGGGTGGTTTATGGATGAGTGTGGGGGAGAGTAACCAGGTTGTGGGATCATAAAGGAACGGTAGCAAGAACTTAGAATATATCTTAAACTCTTAATTTGAAGTTGTTATGGAGAACGCCAGTTTGCGAAAAGAGAGACGGTTATCTCCATTTGTACATCGATAACAATGAGCCGAACAAGATTACAATGAAGAACAAGTACCCCCTTACCACATATAGATAATCTACTCGACCGGTTGCAAGGGTTGGTGGTCTCTTCTAAAATCGAGTTAATGTTTGGTTGTCACCAATTGAGAAGTCGAGACTGGGATATTGCAAACACGGCATTCCGGACAAACCATGGTCACTACGAGTTGTAGTGATTCCACATGGGCTATTGAGACGTCAGGGACGTATTTGTGTACCGTCGGACCAGGAGTTAAGAGAGCGGATTTTGCATGAGGCACATTCCACACCTTACTCGGTGCACTCAGGCACGAGTAAGATGTACCAGGATATTAGGAGATTTTATTGGTGGGGCGGACTCAAACCCGATATAGCTAGATATGTTGCCCGATGCGCGACCTGCCAGCAGATCAGGATCGACCATCAGAGACACGGAGGAGAGCTTCACCCACTGCCCGTGCCGCAGTGGAAGTGGGAGGACATGTCCATGGATTTTGTTACCGGTCTGAGACCGAGTAGGAGCTTTGACGCGATATGGGTGCTAGTAGATCGGTTGACGAAGACCGCACGTTTCATCCCTGTACGGGAAACGTGGCCGGTGAGTCGTTTAGCCGAGGAGTTCACCCGTCAGATTGTGAGATTACATGGAGTACCGAGGACCATCATCTCGGACAGGGACGGGCGTTTTACCTCGAGGTTCTGGCAGCAGGTACACGCCGCCTTGGGTTCGAGTCTTCATTTCACCACCGCATACCATCCAAAGACCGACGGCCAGTGTGAGCGGACTATTCAGAACTTAGAGGATATTTTATGAGCATGTTGTAACACCCCAAATCTGTAGGACTCGGAGTGCTACTGGGCTAGGATCTCACAATAGATCCTGACCCTAGCCTGACAACAATTTCACAGATCTTACAACAAGGCACCAATAGATTAAATTAAAACATGAAACTGATATATATATATATATATATATATTTATATATATATATATATATATATATATATATATATATATATATATATATATATATATATATATATATATATATATCCAAAAAGGTAATACACTGTACCGTTGAGTACAAACAAACTAAACTCTACATCAAAATAACCCAAATCCCCGATACCGCCCCAGTGTACGGAGCCCTCAGCGGATCACCCACTCTGGATCACTCTACAGCTCTCCTATCCTGCAAAGCGTCTACAACACGGTATAAAACCGTTAGCTAACCATATACAAATATAGGAATATGCTAGAGCACAAACACACATCAGAAATCTTAACACATCATCATGCTTTCACACATTTACCCGGTTCATTATCTTTATAAAGTCCAGCAATCAACTCGTATATAAATATCCATATAAACATAAGTGACACGAGGAATATAACCCTCACCTCTAGGTAATATAACCAGCTGGAATGGTGCTTGGAACACCTCCCCGTGTACCCTAAGGGAATGGAGAGTGCCCGAACCGTTTACCAGGTCTGGCCTGACCACAGAGAACCCCCAACTCCCAGCGGGATGAATGGAAAAGTTATCACGGCCCTACAATGGGCAAGCAATATACCATAGGTCGGTGACCATCATAACACATGCTATAAACATATAACACACACACCACTAATGCACAACATCCTATAAAGGAATGGCAACTAAGTAAGTCCCACGGACTTACCTCTACCTCGTAGTCGTCTCACTGGATCAACCTCAACTCAGTCCACTCCAAACTGGAGGATAACACGGCCTATACAAGGCATACATATATATCAAACTCCTATCACACAAAGGGTCACACCTAGACCCAAGGGATCCATAAGGGATCATATCCAACTCGTAAACCTCAAAGCCCTAACCGGCAATTCCATATCATACTCGTCAACATCCGAATTCTAGCATGGTACTAAGTTCCTCATACTAGAAAGGAAAGGAACTACCTAACTATAGGTAGTCCCGGGACAAGACGCACCTGCGTGAACTAAGGACGCAGGGGCGGAGGAGATCACCCGCTGGCGCGGCAAGTACAATCCGCAAGGGTGGTGACCAGAAACGCTGGCAAGCGCAGGCACGCCGCTGGCACGACGCAGGCGCTGTGACACGGTAACCGCGGGGGCGGTGACCCTCGGCTGCGGGGGCGGCGACGACGCAGAATGAAACCTCGCGGCTTCTCTTTAGCTCTTCCCGTGATCAATCACTTCCACTCTCTTCCAGATTCATACACAAGAATAAACATACACATATCAACATCATCCTATGTTCAATACATCTATTCCTAAGCTAAGGAAGAAAGAGCAAGGAAGAAGAAAGGATGAAGAAGCAAGGAGGAAGAAGCTTACCACTGCAGAAGGTCTAGGCAGGCAAAGGCATAAGCACACTCAGCTGGCTTCACAAGCTCAACAACCACAACTAGCATCAACAGCCACACCACCACACACACAACTCTACCAACTCAAGGGAACAACCAACTCAAAGCTCAAGGAGAAGAAGAAGAAGCAAGAAGGATGTGAAACTGGATTGGAAATGTGAAGAAACCCTTGCTCAGCATGGTGGAACGAAGGTGGTAAGGTAAGGTAAAGCACGGGTCAAAGGGTCAACAAAACCGGCTGCAGCCGCCGAAAATCGCAGGGGCGGGTTTCCTGGCCGCAGGGGCGGAACAACAGGGGAGCCGCAGGGGCGGCCTCACAGACCCTTGGGGGCGGCTAAGACCAAAACTAGCTCCCAAAACTAAGGCTCTTACACATGTGTACTAGATTGGGGTCAGGTATGGCCAGACCATCTCCCGTTGGTCGAGTTCTCATATAATAACAGATGGCACACGTCGATTGGGATGGCACCGTATGATGCATTGTATGGACGGAGATGCCGTACTCCCTTATGTTGGGACGAGCCGGGGAGTTCTAGCGTTTTAGCTCCAGATCAGGTACAGGACGACGTGGCTAGAGTTGCTTTGATCCGAGAGAGGATGTTGGCCGCGCAAAGCCATCAGAGGTCATATGCGGATAGGAGGCGTAGACCTCTCGAGTTCAGGGTAGGAGCTCAGGTGTGATTGATGGTATCACCGACGCGGGGCGTCAGGCGATTCGGCATTAAGGGGAAGTTAAGCCCCCGATATGTCGGTCCATTCGAAATCTTGGAGAGAGTCGGTGAGGTGGCATACCGGTTAGCATTGCCACCACGGTTGGAGGGTATACTTCTGGTATTTCATGTCTCTCAGCTAAGAGAGTACATACACGACCCGAGGCACATCATTAGCCACGAGGACCTAGTGGTCGAGCCGGACCATGCTTTTGCTGAGCATCCGATAGCGGTTTTAGAGCGGAGTACGAGGCGCCTTCGATCGAAGGAGATACCGATGCTGAGAGTGCAGTGGTCGAGGTGAGGAGCCGATGAGGCTACATGAGAGACAGAGGATAGTATCCGGAGGAACTATCCCGAGTTTTACCCAGATTTAGCGACATCGATAGGACCGTCGGGTTAGTCCCGAGATCTTCCCTTGTTTGTGCTATGTGTTTATGTCATGACGTGTTATGTGAGTTCGTATGAGTATATGTGTACCTTGTGAAGTCTTGATGTGATTTTATACGTAGACCTAGATTAGAGTCGATAGTTGACGTTTTAGGAGTTCCACGTGGTTTCGAGACGTGTTTGACCGAGAGTGCTGCGTTTCGCAAGTTTCGGGACGAAACTTGTTTTTAGGGGGGTTAGTTGTAACATCCGGAATTTCTATTCTGGACTTAGAGCGTTTTGTCAACCTTTCCGCGTTAACGGTTCAGTTTTCCCGCAAGCACGAAGTGCTAAGTGTCGGGATTTATTCCTAAAATCCCGAGCCGACTCGTCGTTATTCCCTTTTCCGCTTTCCGACCTTTCGTTCCGAGCTGAGGTGACAAGAGGTCATTTCCGACCCCTCGTTTTGAGCTGAGATGACAAGAGGTCAGCTGACCCCTTGATCCCCTCTCCCCTTTGGCAGCTCTTGTCCCCTCTCTCTCTCATCTCTTCTCTTTCACGTTAGTCATCTCCCTCTCTTCCTCTCTTCTTTCTCTTTGCTCTTCTTCCATCTTGGGAGCTCTTGCATGTGTGGACTGCAGTAGAGGGAATCCAGATCAAGTGTGGTAAGCTTCTTCCTCTTCCTTCCTTCTCCTTCATTGTTGTTTTCCCTTTCTTCTTCCCTCCTTCATCCATGGTCATTGATGAAGCTCTTGAGAAGCTTTTTCCTCAAATCCTTGCATGTGCTTGTCCTTAGCTTGTTTAGGTTGTGGAGAGGAGGGTAAGATCAGTGGTTGATGTTTGGAGAAGACCCAGCAAGAAGAGGAGGACATAGGAGCCAAGGATCCACCGTCGAAGACGAAGAAGACGATGTTCTGCTGCTCAAACCGCGGGGAAGAATCAACAGAGCCGCGGGTGCGGATCCTGGACACCGCAGGGGCGGCGCCAGGAGGCACCAGGAGGCGCCAGGCGGCACCAGGAGGCGCAGGGACGGCGCCAAGAGGCGCCTGGATTGGAGGTGTCAGGAACAGGAGGTGCAAGGGCGGCGCAAGAGGCCGCGGGGGCGGTGACAGATCGGCAAGGGCGCCAGCTTGACTCTGCGGCTGCGTTTTCTTCAACAGTAGGCTCTCTTCTCCATTCCTCTTCATTCCTTCCTTAGTTAAGTAGTTGTACCATGTTAGTAGCATGCCTAGGAAGGATCTAGAGTAGCTTGAGATGCCACTTAGTGGGTGTGAACCTAGGAGCCCTTAAGGCTCGATGTAGTTGATGGTTATGAGTATGTTGAGCATGATGGACCTTCTAGACTAGCTTGTTCCTTCGTGGCTGAGGTTTAAGATCATGTGAGGTTATAAACTGTTGTGAGTTGCTTTCATGTGCTAAGAGTGTGGTGAGTACCTTGGACCCTAGGATGCATTCCTAGCTTGATGGTTAGGTGATCTTGCTTAGATCACTAGAGTGAAGTCTAAGACTTCTTGAGCGTGAGCATGTATTGATATGCATATCTCTTGTGAGCAGGTTGTGGGCTTCCTCCTTAAGGAAGCGAGAGTGTTGTGATTTGAGTGTGGTGACGAGGTAAGTCTCCGGACTTACTTAGCTCGTATTCTACGTATTAGCATCGATGTGTGTTGGTGGTGTGTGTGTGTATTATTGTTTATGTTATAAACAACTAAACCGGTAAATAGGACCACCGACTTTATATTATTTTGGCCCAAGTGTATGATAACGGGCGGTGACATCATCTGCCTAGCTCTTGCGAGAGTCTAGGAGGTTCTCGGCGACTAGCCCGGGCGGGTAGACGGTCGGATGCATCAGTACCATTCCTTTCCGGTAAGTAGGGACCGAGGCGAGACCACGGTGGTTCTCCTATTACAAACCTAAGTTGAATTAGAATGGGATACGACTTAATAATAAAAAGATAATAAACCGGACTTGTGTGTTTTGGAGTATGTATGTGTTATGTGATATATGTGTGTATGTGCCTTCACCTCTTTTCTAATGCTTCGAATATGAGCTAACGGTTTTAAACCGTTGTGTAGATGCCTTGCAGGTTAGGAACGCCGCCGAGTGAGGTGGAGGAGTGGACAGTCGGGGTCTCCGTGCATTATAGGACGGGGACGTTTTTGGGTTATGTCTTTGTGTTGTTGGTTTATGTTGTACGGTTTTGGTTTTCTTATCGGAATTATGTCGTTTTGAGGACTCGGCTGAGTTTCCACCTTGTATCTTTACTTTTCAGTTTCTCGCATACATTATAAACGATTTTGAGTTTTGCCTTTATTTGTGCCTTGTTGAAAAGGTCCGGTGAAATTGTTGTCAGACTAAGGGTCGGGACCCATTGTGAGGTCTCGCCCGTAGCATCCCGAGTCCCGCGGATCCGGGGTGTTACAAAATGTACTAAGTAATTTTCCAATTTCGGTATTAACTTGTTGCACAATGTTAGGAACATTAATGTTTTCTTGTGTTAAGTTTACACACAAACAATCATAATTACAAGTCAATAAATCGGAAAGACCATCTAGTTTAAGTCTAGGATCAAAAACGGCGGTTACAAGATAAATCATGGGAATGTCTTGATAATATTTAAGCCATTTATCTTTCATATCAAACATTCAATCCATGAGGCAAGGTATGTTAAAACATTTTACAAAAGCTTCGGAAACATTAACGGCAATTTCTAAAAATCTATGAGATGTTGGAGTGTAAACACAACTCATGGTATTAGTTGCATCATTAAAAGTTTTTAAAACATTACAAATATGGGCACAAGTTTCCCAAACATTTTCATCATCTAAAATTGACCAAGGTACGTGAATTGAAGCAAATTCTTGTAACAAAACTTTATAACGTACGGCTTCACAAAGTAGTTTGTAAGTCGAGTTCCAACGAGTTCCAACATCTTTTGAAAAATCAATAGGATGAACGTTTTTGTTTAAACATAAATTTCTCCATTTTCTTCTTAAATCGGAGTCATGCCAAATATGATCAATAACAAGTTTGATTGGGGTTAGCATATTTCCTAAAACCTTAAGTCCATCTTGAACACATAAGTTTAAAATATGGCATGTACATCTTTGATGAGTATAAGGAGTTTTTATATATTGTCCCGCATCCTCAACCAAATGTTTACGGCGGCGGTATTTGCGGATGCATTATCAAAAGGATATGAAAAAATTCGATGTTGTAAATTATATTCTTGTAAAACCGTTTTAATTATGCTTGCAATGCCTAGTGCATTATGTCTTTGATGAAAATGCCAAAATCCAATAACATATATATGCAAAAACATAGCGTTATCAATAAAATGTAAAGTAATGCCCATGTAAAAATGTTGTTGTGATTGTGTACTCCAAATATCACTACAAATTGAAACTTGATGTTCAAAACTAGCCAAATTCGATAAAAAAAATTTCTTTCTTTTTTAAGTAAGATTTACTTACTAATTTTGAAACGGTTTTCCTAGAAGTTGGTTTAAAAGAAGGTTGAAGATATCTAGTGTTATATTCCCTAACTTCTTCATATTCGGCATAAGAAAACGGTAATGAATGTGAACAAATAACATCGGTCAATCCTAAACTTTATTCACTATGATTATATGTAAATAAAGGAGAATGAGAGGTAGAAGATGCAAACCCGTGGGACAATTGTGTTTGTCCCCGTGAAATCCCGAGCTTCTCCGGATGGACGTTTGCCATGTGAGTTTGCAATGTCCCATAGCCGCCCTTCACCTTCCACTTGTACACCTTCGGGCAATAGTTGCATGCCACTTGACAATAATCGTTCACCGGCTCCCCCTTGGTGTAATGCTTCGTAAATATTTCGGATGTAAGCATTTTCGGAGGGGGGAAACTTCTTCGTGGAACTTCGGTAACATCGGGATTGTTGGGCATTTGTGTTTCGCTCTCTTGGGTCCTAGGAAAGTATTAAGAAGAGGGAATTTGATCACTTGGGTTTGCCATTACGAGAAATCGAGATAACGAGAATACGAGGAATCGAGAATTCGAGAATAAGAGATTAGGAGAGTAGAGAAGATGAGTTGTAGATGGTGTGATTTTTAGAGGAAGAAAGAATGGGTATTTATAGGAAATTAAGATAAGTTGTGGGTGGGGTATTAAATTTTTTTTTTAAAAAAAAATATAAATATAGCCCCAACGGCTCTTAAAAGAGCCGTTGAGGCCATTTGCATTTTGCACAAACCAACGGCTCTTTTAAAGAGCCGTTGGGCTTTTTTAAATAAAAAAAAAAAAAAAAAAAGTATAAGGCCGGAGGCCCAAACCGCCGGTTTGAACCGGCCAAACCGTCGGTTTAGGTTTCCGGAAAACACAAACCGAAACCTAAACCGTCAAACCCGCCAAACCTAAACCGCCGGTTTGCCAAACTAGTAGTTTGGGCCGGTTTAAAAACCGCCGGTTCGACGGTTAAGTTTGAACCGGCCCCATACCTAGGTTTAGTATCATTCTACTTTCAAATTTATTGGTCTTTAAAGAAAAACGACTCTACACCACCTCTTTGAATGTGGAGTTCTATACATTGAAGATTATTTTTTTACTATAGTTGTTTGTTTTTTTTTATCAAAAATACAAGGCCTTCTAGTTCCGAGATGTTGTAGTACAGACTGACTCTTTTGGATGACACCTTGATTTGATTACCCCTACACCTCCGTAGTTCTTGTTAAACTACCGCTAACTCTTTTGCTATTGTGTTGGAAACCGAAGGATTGAACCATTTATGTCTTGTTGACGTTGAATATAAAAAAGTCAACCTTACCATTTGAGTTTGACCATGTAATCTTAAGACCATTTAGGAACGTTGTATTTCATTATCATCCAACGATGTTAATTTAAAAAATTTTGAAGCTCTTTTTAGTTGAAACGAAAAACAAAAGAAAAAACGATTCTCTATCATTCTGTCATTTTTAAGCCAAAAATTAACCCTTCTTCTCGATCTTATCCCCGATTGTGTAATCCACTACTTGGATTGCAAGATTAAAACATGGATGATATCAATTTTGATAAAGAAAATGTCTTCAAATAATTGGAAAAAAGGATACAATGATTATATTTTTTTGTGAAAAATGAATGATAGCAGTCTTGATAAAAAAAAAATATATTGATGAATTTACAAAAAAAAAATTGCCTCTATTCTCTAAAGAACTACTACTCTTTTACTTTGTTTAAACGTAATAAGTTACAAAACCACCACAATTTTCTAAATCAAATATTATCAAATGCTTGAATTCATCTAATTGTTATTAGGGATTCTTTGAGGTTCTGCCGGAATTCTTTTCAAAGTTATTTACTTGTCCATGCCACGTGTTCAGTATTTTGTAGTGGAGAGGTTCAAATTTTAAGCAAGTTTTGGTGGTAATTCTAGTTGTTTGTCGTATTGGGTCGTGAATTTGTGATTGATTACTAAAGATTCTGCTTCAAGTTAAATTTGAGGTGTTTACATTCCCCAACCCGTTCTCTCCCTTCGACAATTTACGTTGTACTCTACGTCCTCCAATGGCTAACTCGTTTTCCATTCCCTTGAAAATCTCTCTTTGCTTTCACGTCTACTTGATGTACTTTAGCGTATTTATTTGATTCTCTTTTGTTCTGGTTCATCGTTGTTTATTCGTTTGTCGATTTTTTTACTTTTCGATTCATGAAAATATGTCGTCTAATACATCGAACTGTTTTTCATAATAAAATTAAATTAAATTAAAATGCCCCTTTTCAATATAAATATAAAAGTGAATTCATAAAGAAACGAAAACAAACTCTCACTTCCCACTACTCAAAACTCAATTTAATATGAAAGGTAGCATGTGCTAATCGTATCATTATGAACCCAATTTGCATATAAACAAAGTATATTATATACATGAATTTACATAAAAATTGAGTAGGTAATCTAATCCCAATTCATTGTTCATCCAAGTCTAAAATGATGTTACCCACAAAAGTGGGCAAATACATCCATGAGCCATGTTCTCAGTCTTAGACAGTATACACCGTATAACATGAGGGGTCTGCAGGCTGACACGCCTGCATCCCATTGCATTATTTGCTTTATTTTTGTTTTTATTTTATTTATATCATTAGATAGGACCAAAACACAGATAGTTTGGTGCTAAAGAGGAATGACTTGGGTCTTGGAGTGGGTCTTGGAGTGGGTCTTTAGGAATAACTTGGGGCAGATTACCGGTGCAGTGGCCTCGAAAGTGGATGGCTATTGGCCGGTGTGGTGGGCTGAGGCTTCGGCGATACATCTGGGTCTTCAGGAAGCACACAGGAAAGAATTCACTAAGATACTAGTTGAATCGGATAGCCTTATTGTCGTGAATGCTCTTTCGACTGGTTCTCCCCTGCGTTGCCATGGTGGTTCAATTATTCAAGATATTTCCATGCTAATGTCTTGCTTCAACTCAATTGCAGTTACTCATATCCCACGTTGTGCAAATTCAGTGGCTAATGAAATGGCAAAAGTGGCTCTCTCTCTTAGTTTTGGAGAGGTTTTAAGTGAAAATATCCCATTAACTGTAAACGAACTGGCCTTTTTGGAATATGCTTAATGTTATTTCTATTTTCAAAAAAAAAATTTAACTAGACTTTTTAAGTGTTGACTTGAAATTTCGAGTTCGAATTCTCCTAACAACATATATAAAAAAATTGATATTAAAAGGGTCTTTCTAAATGTACCACGTCTATAGTGAAAATAAATATTTATTACTAGAAAGATAAAAAGAGGTTAAAAGTATAATAATAATTCGAAAATTGAGAATTACCAAAGAAAAAGAGAGTACAATCATCATGTCAATGGAAAGCGGTGATTGTGTTGGATGTATAGTGTATGGTGCGATTAACAAGCGTGTGGTATATCTTATCAACATAATTTATCATGTTACCAAAGTGTTGTTCGTTTATGGATCGTGACTTCTTGGTTCGTCGGTAGTAAGGCACTTATAGTGGAGCAAACAAATTTTCTCGTTTCATTGAGTTGAACAACCTTAAATTCCTATCAACCCAATCAAATGATTAAATTTATGGAGACATCATCGATTATAAAAACATTTATAATTTACTAACTCATTTTAATATGAAACCTCATCAAATAGTTTATTTACTCTTTGTTAATTCTACTGTAATATATGATTTTATTTTATTTTTTACAAAGAGATTCATGTTCAAGTTTCGTGATAGAAGTATTTTTTTCCAAAATGGGACCCAAGATCTTGACTCAAACCTAGAATGCTAGAGTGACTTTGGCCGATGAAATTGTAATATACCTTTGATCCTTTACCTTATGGCATTTTTTGGTGGCAAGAGCTCTTCAATTACTAATTTTAACAAATGCCTTGAACGAATTGGGCTCTTTGAACTTCTCGTGTGGGACAAGAAAGACAGAAGAAATGGTATTGGTGCTCAACCAAAACAGATTGAGAGCGTAGCCTACTATTTTGTTTTGCACATACTTTGGAATTAATAGTTCAAATTTACTTGCGTCTAAGTATACTGCATGTGTCATTTCAGATTCCACAAAATTTTGTAATTTTCAGAATAACGAGTAGACTTGTACAAAACCAATACGGGCCGATATAAATCCGGACTCGGGCTGAGTTGATTGAAATCTTTTGGCCGTTTGATGTTGAAGTGATTAGATCATTGTCCATACATGTTTGTATCTAAATGTGGATGGACTCTCGGACTTGCTCAAGTGTAACTACTTTGTTATTTTAAACCTATATTGTTAATAATTTGTACATAAAAATATAAAACGACATGCAATAGTTTAAATATTAAATGTAAAAATTACTTTGTGCACATGACTCCTCCCTCTCCACCTTTGGTGTGTAATGTAAACACCACTCAACACGAATTTGACACGGCTTCATATAGTATGCTAAGCCGTGTCTACACGGCTTTATATAGTATTCTAAGCCGTGTCTGCCCGTTTGCAAGTAGTTTTTGCCCGTGTCATTTGTGCAACGAATTCCGATTTGAGTTGGACTTTTTCCAAACGTTTTGTAGGCTGAATTTGTGTAGTTTAAGTAAGCTGGTTTTCAAATGTTAGAAGGGTTCATATTTTGGATATTCACAACCCTAGTTGTGACGATAGCATTCCCTTTTCCACTCAAATTCACCAAGTACACTTTAGTTGGTGAATTTGTCGAGCTTGAGTTGATTCATTCTTGCATTATGAACCTTGCTTGAGCTACTATACTGATTTATACAACTTTTCTCTTTCATTTTATTTGTTTTGGAATTTATACCTACTATTTGCTCTTTCATACATTGGTTTGCAAATTTCAACATGTCTGACTAATTTCTTATGATATAAGGATTGATTGAACCCTGTGATGGATTGATTTATAATTATGTATATGAAATACTGAACGACTATCCACCGGTTGTGCTTTGCTTTAGTGACCCTATTCCGATCTTGACCTTAATCATAGGGCAAGTTCAATCCCTTTGTTACATATGTTTAGAAGAACCGTTTTCCTTAAGAATAGAAATAGATCTTGACCTTAATAAATAGAAAACAGAACTTGATTGAAGATGATGCTTCATCTCATTGATGAGATAGGACGCTAAGTTCTGACATAGGTAACTGCTAAACTCTAGGCTACTTCATCTTCACTTTACCTTGTTAAATACATGTGATAACATAATTTATTGAACTAATTTAGTAGAGCATATAAGTAGTTTTTCCCTTTTCGCGTGCATGTTTTAACCTTAGTTTGTGTCTTTTATGCTTGTTTAGTGCTACTTTGCAAGTATAAATGTCTACACACTCTTTTGGTGACTTTATAGCTATTTTGACCCCTTTTGGAGCTAAAACGATGCATTTGAGGATCAAGTCTCAGAGTGGGTGTTTAGGAGAAATCATACGAGCTAAGGAAAGGAGAAGAAGACGATTTTGGATCAAACGTGACCAAGTGCCTGAGTGAAGTTTTTCATCTCGGGCGAGATCCATCCATCTCGTCCCGTGACGTTAGTTATTGTTCACTTATCTCGGTCCACATCTCGACCGAGATCTCGGGTGACTTGACCGAGATCCCTATGACGCTGAAGATCGAAAACGAAATCTCGGCCCCAACCTGATCAATCTTGGCCCGAGATGCCACCCGAGATCCTTCCCTGAGCGTCGATTTTATTTTATTTCGGAGCCTTGGCCCAACCCATTTCTTTTGGAAGGTTGTTGGTTATTTATGGAAGGTTCCAAATGTCTGTTAAGGTTTGCTTAGTTAGACCCGAAAGTGTTGGGGGGGTTCGTTAAAAAGTTAGAAGATTAGACCTAAGGAGACCTCTTCTCCTACCTTTCCCCTTCGCTCTATTTTCACCGTTGTTAGATCTTTAGTTAGGAAGGAAGATTCATTTTGTTTAGTTTGTTTAGAGTTTGAGATACGATTTGTAAGATTGAGATAGTTTGTTTTCAAGATTCAATAAAGATGGGTACTTTCTTCATCCCCTTTTCTTTTTTTGAATTTTGGCTTTGTTGGATTGAATTGATTTCAGATTTTGATATGAATATCATTGGCTAGAAACCTTTTGTGGACCCAAGATAGTTAGAGAATTGTTTATACCTTGGGCTATGATGGATTAATTATTCTTTATAATTGGTTATTAAATCGTTTTAAATCCTATGGACATGTTTGATTTTTGTCAGGTTTAGAATTTATCTAAACCACTTCAACCTAAGTTGAAATTGAGTTGTAACTGAGATATTCCTTATTAGATACATAAGAGAACTTGTTCCTAGGTAATAAAGGTTCAACCTTTATTGAATTGAATGTGCCATTATTTCTTTTTTAAGACATTTAATTCCTGAGACGTAACTGTAAAGGGTTATTTGATCCTTAATTAAGGAATAAGGTTTGTTTACGATTTCTCCCTCTTTACCATGAAAGCAATAGGTATTAGGCTGCGGATTTATATGTTCTTGAGACGTAACGGTAATGGAACTTTAGTTGAGAAACATTCATCTCTGGATCTTTTCAACCATATATATGCCATCGTGAGATTTATATATCCTGAGTCCTATGTGTATAAACAATGATCTTGAATCCTTGGAACTACATTTCTTTCCATATATATTCGTTTGTTTGTTATTTGTTTTTATTCAGTTTTTAATCAATATTGACAAATTAATTGTGAACTTCACAACCCCCTCAAAACCTGTTTGATCCTTCTTTCCGATCCCTTTTCTTTTCCAATATTTTTCTTATTCTAGATTTATACTATTATAGATCAGTTTTCACTTTCATCTAACTTAGTCCTTGTGATCGACCTTGGAATACTTACTCTTATTGCGATTGATCCATCCAATGTGGGTTCGCTGCATTATAGAGTAGATATTGTGAGATTATAAATTTAAAGCAAACTGTTGTTTTACAACCCTGTGAATTTCTAACTATTTTGATAAGGATTTATAGGGGTGTAAAACCAGCGAACAACATGCCTAGCAAAATTAGTCTCATATGTCGTATTTTTTTTGTTTTAAGATGGAGACAAACATGATTGTGAATGATAATCTTGATGCTAATATTCGCATGACTTTAGACTTCAAATGATATAAGGATAAAATTGATGATATATAATCACCAAGCTGTTATTATCCTAATTGCCTTGCCTTCTGTGTTTAATATGTTTAAATATATTATTCAATATGCTCATGATGATTTTACTAAGAAAAAAAACTTCTTGATTCTATCATATAAAAAAATAAAAAAATGAAAGTCATTAAGGTTAAGCTTAACTCTAAAGATCATAAAAATGAAGTTATATATGTTAAGGGCAAAAATAAATCCAAGAAAAAATCTAAACCGGACTATGAAAGCAACAACAACAAACATGCTAATCATAACTGATAACATGATTTATTGACCTAGTTTAGTAGAGAATTTAGGTAGATTTTCCTTTTCCGCATGCATGTTTTAGCCTTAGTTTGTTTTATGCTTGTTTAGTGCTACTTTGCAAGTATAGATGTCTACACACTCTTTTACTTTAGTAGGGCAGATTAATCACAAACTCAAATATCTTAATATAGATAATAGATTATAGTTCTATAATCATTAGTTTGATTCCTTTTTCCTAGAACAAGGTTCCAAAAAACACATTACAGCTCTTGAAAGTCAGCAAAATGGTATTGTAGAGAGGCTAGAGATATAGTTACATACTTTGGATGTAAGCAATCTCTATAGGATGAAGTAATGGTCAATGTTGCCGATCTTGTTAAAAGATCTCCTTTGAGTACCATAGATTTTGAAACTCCACGAGCGTTATAGTTTCGTAAACCTCTCAACTATCACACCTTGAACCTTTTGGATGCACAACTTTTGCACAATATTCAAAATGGTAAGTTGAATGCAAGTGCACAACAAGTGCGATTTGTTAAGTTAACGTGAGGGTGTAAAAGAGTACAAAATGTTAGTCACTTCACTCGATGATACATTTTAGAGTCATTACTAGCAAAGATCTTACCTTCCTAGCGGACACATTTCACGTTAAAATGTTTCTAACTCCTCTTCCAAGCTTGATGAAAGGTACATAGATAATGATCCATCATTCTATACACCTAGTGAGAGTCATGTCCTCACTAAGGATGATAATGAAATTGGAGTGGCAATAGCCAACTCTTTTACTTCCACAACACCTATAAACACACTTGAATCAATTACTGAAGGTGACTCAAAATATATGCATCTACACCGGTGCCTCACCATTTAGGTGGGAAACAAGCAATTCTAACTCCACTTCTACTGATTCAACTTCACATGCTACTTTAATTGTCTCTTATATATGATCCTGAGTTTGCACATGATCATGATGACGTACTTAACTAACTTTTCTTTGCATGATACTTCTTTACCTATACCACTTTGCCTACTCTATCTCATTATTAGTCGACTAGAGCTAGACAACTAGAGAGATAAACTAATCCTAAATACTTTAATCTTGTTGGATATCATGATGTGAATAGGTTATCTTATGTGGCTGAATATTGCTTTTTTTAGTTGTTGAAGTGATCAATATTCCTACTCTTTATTTGCTTGAGCATGCTATTAAATGTGTAAATACAATTGCGTGGAAATCTACTATGCAAGAGGAAATTAATTCTTTGATTGTAACTTATACTTGTGTACCTTAACCTAAATATGATAGATAAATATGTTGCAAGTGGGTTAACAAGCTCAAAGAAAAGTACGTCAAGAACTCCACTAATCGTTTCTAGTTCAAAACCAGATTGGTGGCTAAGGGTGTTACCCAAAAAAAAGGTGAGGATTATAATGATATTTTTGCTAATGTTGTTAAGTATAAGACATTGAGGTTATTGCATATCTACTATTGTAGTATATTACTATGAACTTCAACACATGGATGTTAACATTATAACATGTGTCAACCTAAAGACTTTATTGACTTGAAAAGTCCTAATCATGCTTACTCGTTAAACAAGTCCATCTATTGTTTAAAATCATTCTCCTAAACAATGGAACGAAAAGTTTATATGCTGCATCAAGGACTTAGAATTTATTCAATGCTCCTTTTACTCATGTTTGTATATTTGTATATATAGTCTGATAGTCTCTGTATGTCTTGCTTTAAGTTGATGATATTATGATTATTTGCAAATCTAAAGCTAAAACTATTGAAATTAAAGCTTCTCTAAAATACTCTTTTGATACGAAGGATCTTGGTTGTTCTAGTTCAAAAAATTCTTGGCATTAATTTTATTTGTGATAGGAAGAAATGAACTTATGGTTATCTCAACATGATTATGTGTTCAAAGTGTTATATAGTCTCAATGTAAACACTAATAATCATGCTAACATTCCTCTTGGTGCTCATTTAAATCTCTTTAAGACTAGAGACATGTCTCCAACTGAAGTTAAACATATGTAGCATTTCCTTATGATGTAGTTATGGTTCAATAATGAATGCCTTGATTTGTATAAGGCCAAATCTTGCCTTTTGTAGTGAGTTTACTCAATATGTACATTTTCAATCCTTACAAGAAGCACTAGTGTGCTATGAAGTTCATGCTAAAATATTTACCTTGTACTACTAAACTTGCACTAGATTATGTTCCTCACAATAACTCTAAGGACTTATTGGGTTATGTTGCTTCAACTTATGCAAGTAATAAAGATATCGGGAGATCTATTACATGTTTCTTAATACTTGGTACAAAAACTATATATCGTGGAAGTCACAATAACAGTCTATAGTGACAATCGCATCCATGTATATAACAACTATATAAGCTGCAAAAGAAGTTATGTTGTTTCAAAGGATTCTCAAAGAAATTGAGAATTCCCTTTTATTGCCACCTTACACGCAAATAGTCAATTTCCTTTTTTTACTTATGCTAAGATATTGTATATCATGAAAGGAATAATCATATAGGTGTCATGTGTCGTTATATCAGACATATACTTAACAAACAAGAGTTGTACATGAAGAAAATAGATGGTGAGGTTAATCTTGCTGATTTTGGACCAAAAAAAATGTTAATATTGATTAATTTGTGTTTTGTAGAAATTTCCTACATCTAAAGGGAATCACATAGTATACCTCTAAAGATTTCATTGATGACAAACATCCTATCCACTTATCTAGGTCTTAAAACTGTAAACAAATGAATTAGGAGGGTGAATTGTAATGTAATTCATGTGTCCTTATTTGTAATATTCGGAATATGATGAATTATGGCTTGAACTAATTGTGTTATAATTTGCTAAGTACCAATTCCAACGTTGACGGGCTACCATATCCATTTTTGGATCGCTAGAAAGAAGGCATGTATGAGCCTAATCCATAAAAGCTCAAGTGATCTAATTGATCTTCTAATATGATGAATAGGCCATACCGGATTGGTTAGAAGAACAAAACTAGAGTTGAGCCAAACCATGTTCAAGTTCAGTAATTGGAGATGATGTAAGAAGTACGTCATTAGATTCATAAGGTTACTTGTGAGCTTATGTTGGCCCTAATGATACGCTTCTAGGAAGATACGGTGCAAGATGATTGCTTGATTGAGGATGAATGGAAGATGAATCCGGCGTGAAAGGACTTGAAAATGGTGTGGAGATGATGGATATAACACACAAAAGGAGGAAGAGGAAGATTGAAGACTCTCGAGATGCAACACACTAGAGAAGGTCCAAAGCACTTGATACAACGCACAAGCAATGAAAGAAACAAACGGACGTTTCATTCAAGAGGAAAGCTAAAAATACAATGGATTTATGTGAAATTGAGTTTGTCTTTCTAGCTAAAACTAATCCTTATTTATAGTCTTATAATTCTTGAAAGAAAAATGCTACAAAAATAAGTAGTTGGACATCCACTACTCCTTCTACTTGAATACCAAACTTGACTAAAATAAATAAATAAAACATAAATTATTTTAATAACTTCTTCTACTTTGAAGCCAAGGAACATCTACTTGGATTGCTTGTCGATTATTAACTCGGTGAAACGAATTTGGAAACCACCCTGGGATCTTGATCTCCTTTTGTCTGATGAGTCCAATATTTTAGCTGGTTTTTCGCAGGTTAAAATCAGACATATCTTCAGAGAGATTAATGGTGTGGCCGATTTGCTTGATGAGTTGGGTCATGATGACTTGTTGGCATCCAACTCGTCTTTCCTGAGAGTTGAGGACCTCATCCGAAAGGATGCACTAGGACGAAGAGTCTCGAGGAGATGATTCTTCCTAATAGCTTACCGTGTATTATCAAAAAAAAAAAATATTGTGCACTTGGATGAGTCTTGAGAAGAGTGACTAGTTCAAAAGAGGTTGAACTAGGAATTCCGAGGCATAAAAGTCCCTTCTTAAGCTCTAGTTGTAGCTCCTTAGCTCGAGATCTTGTGATTGTTCTGTGCGAAAGTTGATCACCTTGCTCCGCATGCTTAGTTTGGACATATTTCTCCTCATGATCTAACTCGGCTACGTCCTTCTCCTCATGATCTAACTCTGCCGGGACGTTGAGTATCTCTTTGTTCTCTTGATGGGGCTTGAGCACATCACCTAATCTTATTTATTATTCTCCACCGCTCTATTATGCTTCTTCGTCTTCTTCCTTCCTATGAAAGTTCTCTAAGAATCAAAGTAAGATCTCTTTTGTGGACACAAAAGAGATCTTAGGATCTCCAAATTCGGGTGATTCTAGGCTTTCTTCTACCTCTTACTCTTACTGTTATTCTTGGTTTTTTACGTTTGCAGTTCTTCCTTAGTATTTACTAGTTCCTCAGTATTTACTGTTGTTGTTTTCTTTGTTTTTGAGATAATAGTGGATTGAATTTCTTGAGATCCCAGAAATGTAGAACTTTGATCCGAACCTCATAAACAACCGATTTTATTCCATCAGTTTCTCTTGAATTTGTTCGCTCTAAAAAATTTGTATGAGATACTTTAGATCGGTTCGATACACAAGTTTTACCATACGCCTTATCTTTTTCTGTTAAATTTCCATAAGTTATTTCTTTAGGTATATCTTAAATGTAAGCTATAATGATATCTCCAAATTAAATGAAAAATCACCGGGAGAGATTTTTCTAAGGAAATTCTCTCCCAACCTCTTACCCAATTATTTACTATAATGTGAACTATAAACACGAATATTTCTTAGACATTAAAAGGTGACAAAGATTTAAAAAAAATAAAAAATGATTACTTATCTCCTCACATTGAAAATTCTGTACATTATAAATTATTTGTTTGATTCGTAAGGGAATTGTTTAGACTATTATTACGTAATCTAATCTAAGCACTTATTTTTATTTGAGCATTGGATGCCATGAAAGGGAACATATATGACGCATAGGGGTCTATACTAGGGCCATATTACCATCATCACCTATTAAATGTTAAATGCTAAAGGTTTGGGCAATTGATTATAGTTGTACTACCCTTTATCCAAATACCAATTTGTGGCTCAAATCAATTTCATAACTGCATATTTTCTATTTCTTCATTGATTTTTCTTTCTTTTTTTTTCAACGGAATTTATTCAACAATTGGATCTACAAAGAGTTGTTAACTCCATAGAAAAAAAGTCGACCGGGTTATTTCCTAACAAGAATATGTTAAGAAAAACAACACCCGTTGATTCGTGCAAAATCAAATGGAGGAGAACTGAACGTAGTACGTGTCACGTCAATAGTTGACACACAATATTTAGGAAAAAATCTTGAGAACTAAATAAACTCTTGCCCTTTTTTTTATCCTCCCAATGATATTGTTTGATGTGTCAAACAAATAGTATGTTTGTAGATTTTAGTAATAATAAAACTTGTTTTTTTTAGAAAATAATGAGATAGAGAAGTTTTTTTTTTATATCAAATATAAAGTAGGCTCCTCCACTTTTATGATTAATTTTTTAATCCAAAAATAATTAATTGAAGGAGTAGAAGGGAAAACATAAAAAATAAACACTATAAATAGAACTATTTCTCTTTACACAAAACCCTAACCGTCAGTATTGAAAGCCCTAGTAAAAAAAAACCTCTGAAAAATAGAGAAGAGAAAGCCGTCCGCCGCCGCGCCGAAATCGCTCCTCAACCAGCCTTTCCTCCACCAACAACCACTCCCAACCAACCTCTCCTCCACCGGAGCCAAAACCGTCCACCGCGCCGGAGCCGAGCCACCATCGCACCGCCACCAGACCTCCCAGCGAGCCATCCCCTGCGCGAGTCTCCTCTCCCGTTCGTGCATCCGCCCAGATCTGCGAACCCACTTCTCCTCGTTTTGCTCCACCGCCGGATCCAGGATCCACCAGGCCGTCGCCAACAAGTCCTGGGAGTAGCCCCTTCTTCGGCCGCCCGCTGTCCAAGTTGGGCCTTGTTGTGCCGCCTAGCAAATCGCGCGAGTCTAGTCCGTGATCTGTTGATGTTGTCGTCTGCTGTCCAACCGCCCTAGTCCGTCTTGCTCAACTTCGCCTCCAGTCGAGTTCTTCAACTTCGCCACCAGTCCTTTAGATATGGCGTCTCGTTCGGTTAATCGACGGATCTGACATCTCGTTCGGTTTTCTGCTGCTGTGTTGGAGACGTTTATTTTCTTTGAGAGGCTTGGGTAACTCAATCGAATTTATTTTGCGATAAATTGAGAGGCTTGTGTAACTAAATCGAAAGGCTTGTGTAACTAAATCGAGAGTCTTGTGTAAACAAATCGAGAGTATTGTGTAAACAAATCGAGAGGATTGTGTAAACAAATCGAGAGGCTTGAGTACACAAATCGAGAGGCTTGTGTAAACAAATCGAGAGGCTTGTGTAAGTAAATATTGTGTAAATAAATCGTAGTAAATCTTGTGTAAATAAACCGAGGATTTGTGTAAATAAACCGAGGATTTGTGTAAATAAACCGAGGCTTGTGTAATCGACATGCTTGTCTAAATTGACATCCGAAGTTCGAACCTCACTAATTACAACATATACATTTTCGACGGACCCTTGTGTAGTTTGGGTCTGGACTTGTGTACGGACCTTATGTAGCATAAACCTTGTGTAAATCGGACCTTCTGTAGTTTAGGCATGAGCTTGTGTAAATCGAGTGGGCCTGATTAACAACGGCGAAATAAATATAACTTTAATCTAATCTAATCTAATTATATCTCTAACAAAGTTGAAAGAGTAACCAAGACATGTAATAAGGGATCCGGGTATGTTCGGTAAAGAGTAAAGATTATTTCATAGGATAAAAATGAAACTATCTAAAATTTGATATAAAAATACCAAACACGTCCTTAGGACCTTAACCCTGTTAAGGGGTAAATCTTATGATGAAGAGTAATTAGGGCGGAGAAGATTGTATCCTTATAATGATGAAGTTGCAAAACAAGGCAAAGTCAAACGGTTTCCTTTTGAAACACAAGAATTTGTATCCTCAGAACGATGCAAATGAAGTGCATGAAATGGACGGCTAAGAAACACATGCTGAGGTGGATAATGTCCTCTCCACTTTGAGCTTATCCTTAACTTTATCCCCACCATTACCATTTTCAATATTTAAATCACCTCATATATACGATAAGATAAGCTCGAATCTTTATGTTAAAAATGTCATAAACAATATATATTTAATATTTCCAAATGCATATCATGGCGTTTACACATAGGCTGGCTTCTCTCAACCATACAATTTTATATCATTTTATTGTTTGACCGCAGGAGACAACGAGAGGGTCACTTCCTAGATGTGGAACACTTATTTACTTATATTATACTAAACCACCCTTAAAATACACGCGTTTTCACAATTTCCCCCATCAAAATATGCAAATTACACAAATATCTCGTATCATAATATCCTATCTCAGATTTTACCCGCAAACTCGATCCTAGATCATAGTGGCTAAGAGTTATTCTTCATTAAAGGGTTTTAAAGAGTATAGTGTTCAAAGTTAGGTCAAGAATATGATCCCAAACCCGACCCTAATGTGTTAGAGTCGGTTTTCGGTCCAACATATTTGTTGAGGTTTTGGGTTCGTCTGGGTCAAGCCTACAAGGACTTGGGTTAGTTGGTAGTTGGGTTGTTATATTGAAAGAAAAACCTTTTAAGTGGGTAGGTGGATGGGTTTGTGCAGTTTTAATTTTTATGACTGTTAGGTAAAAGATTATCTACTTTAAGGGTGGTTTCTGTAATTTAACCTAATTATTATCTTCACAAAAAATGAATAATTATTTATATTTATATTTTATTTTTTTAAAGTTGGGGTGTGGTGTGGTGTGGGAATGGATATGTTTATGTGTCACAAAATCTGACCTAAAAAGATATAATTTCTAATTGGTCCTGATCCATCTTGGTCATTTCCATGTGTTTGTTTATTATGGATTTATCTTCTGCCTATATAAATATACCAATCACAAGATTCCTAAAGCTTATCAACACATGTAGAACAATAATACATCCATATCTGCATTTCCTCCATTTTCTTAAGCTTCTTCATCTTCTACAATGAACGGACTTCAAAAGATCCAGCAAGGGCACTTGCGTTTAGGGTTCGCTGCTTATGGTGAAGATCATAATGAGAAGGATGATCTGGAAATGATCTTGGAAGAAGATTCATTTTCCTCTTCTTTTGATGGATCTGATCCCTCTTCATCATTATCTTCTTCCTCATCAGATTCTCTTGATGACGATGCATCATCTCCGGCATCATCGCAATCGGATGAGGCTTTGTTTAATCTCTCAGAGCTCATGTCCCATCTCCCCATCAAGTAAGTTCTTACAGATCTAAAAGAAAAATAAGGTCTTGTTTGGTTGGTATATTTTCTGATAATTTATAAATTGCAGGAGAGGACTGTCAAAATTCTACCAAGGTAAATCCCAGTCTTTTACATCTCTTTCAAGAGTAACAAGCCTTGAAGATCTTGCTAAGAAGGTTGATGATCATGGTGGATATAGTAGAAGACTTAAAGCTTGCAGGAGCTATGGTGGTGAGTTGAATCTCAACAGCAAACAAAGATCATCACGTGTTATTATTAAGTCACCCAAATCCAGTATTGCTAAGAAGTCTTCTTCTTTATCTTGTTTCAAGGGGAAGATCAAGAATGCTAACAGTTTTGGTAAACCTACTCTAAGTCATGTGCAGGTTTAGCTGTTGATATGAGATATATTTTGGGTTTGGTTTAGATATGTATAATTAATTACTTCCTAATTTCCTGACTTTTTAGTATTTGGAGATTGGAAGATTCATGCCATGTATATATGTACTTATACACATTACAAATGATCAATAACGACATATTTTACATAGTTTTGTTAAAGAATTGATGTTTAATATATCATTGGGTTTGTTTGGTATGTTTCAAGAATCGGGTTGAAATCAAGAATCAAAATTTTAAATGGAACACAAACAATAGGAGATAATACACGACAACAAACAAACATGTTTTTAAGGAAATCAACTTTTCGTAGGTAGACATATGGTCATAGAAGATGATCAATTTCTAGTGACAACAACAGCATGAGTGAGAAGAGCCCAAAGATGTGTGATGAACTCGCCTCCTTTCGCGAGATAATCTGCATGAGCAAATACATTTTCCGAAGGAGCCAAGTATAGGAGCAACTCAGCCCAAAGCTCGGCTAGAACTTTCCATCCTAGGTCGGGATTGATCATCACTCTTTCGTTCAATGCACGAGCCAGCCGAGCACCCTTTACTACAACTATGTCATTGTCAATCCGAGTGATCAAATATTGGTATATTTGAACTATATTCATTCGTTTCATATTCAGTCGCCTTGCTTGTTGAACTGCGTTGTCAAAGATACGTTCATTTGAGTACGGATGACCGGGGAGTAGCTCGGGGGAAAATGTGAGCAAGTAGGCACAATACTTAGACAAGTGAGTTGCAACAAAGAATTGATCATGATCATTGCCATTAGGATTTGATGGAGGATTGAGATACTCACAAAAGCTTGTAGCTATATGCCATACTAAGATGACATAAGTACCAATCTCCTCCGGATTATAATCAAGATCGGTTAAATGATACCGCGATAACGTGGTTGTTCCTCGAGATAAATGTAGTTGATTTTGGGGAGCGACGAGACAATTGCTTGCTTGACTTGTGTCGATAGACGCACATAAAATTCACCACTTTGGCCAATTCGTGGAAGGTTCACAAGTTTAGCCAACGGAGAGAACGGCTTTCGTGCAAGTAACGGAACCCGGTGATAACTCGTAAGGAAAGAGTATTGACCGAGTTTTCTCTGCCAGGGTTTGAAGAATAAGAAGGCCATAGATAATCTAGAGAGGTAATACTTAACCGTCCAAATCCAAACGATCCTCTTTTGGGTTACTCGCGCATACTTACTCGATCTAGCCGCCTCCCTAAGGCTGGTGCAAAGAAGCCAAACCATCTTGCGGTTCGAATAGTTCACCATGATGAACTTCCAAGACTCTAATAAAACAAATAGCATCACCACTGTCCTAGTGACACCAACCTCCAAACGATGCCCTGAAACACAAAAGCTCGCATATATAGGACCGTGAATGTCTTTTTGTGCTATTAGTTCGACTCCGATAGTACCAAAGAACCAAAGTAGACCAATATGAGCTAGATGGTGTAACACGTCGCGAAAGCTGTACGAGCTACAAACATGAGACTTGGTGTAGAAGAGATCAAATAGGAAGTCAAGTTCTACCTCGACAATCCGGAACACCCTTTCAAGATCCAACCTTTGAGGCTCTTGGGTAGAAAGCAATCCCTCCATAATAAACCTCTTTGTACTTGGCTTAGAACTCTCGTGTAGAGGAAAGCCTGCAAATCTTCTTAGAAGGAGCATAAAGAAGGCATAAGAAAGACACAAATCCCTCAATCGCTCCTTACTCGCAGATGTGCCCGTGAACTCTAGTCGTAATCGACTAGAAGATGTTTCTTGTTCTTCCAGAATGGTGACCGGATAGAATGCATTTTGTTCTTGCTCTCGTGTGAAGATGTGAGATTGCAACATCTCTTCTTCTTCAATGGTAGTGACCCACTTCCATATATCTTCCGTGGTGATGAATTCGAACTTATTATTATTGTTATCCCGCTCCAGTTTGGGATCACCCCAAACTACATACCTGTATATTTGGATAAAGAGGAGACCGGACATGTAAAAAATGATTATGTTTCGAGAAATCATGAGAAATAACAAAAATCAACAAACAAATACGAAAAAAAAGAGACAGATTTATAGCATTCGTCCAATAATGTTTCGAGAAAACATGATTAGGTATATGAGTTGCTGTGAAATATAAAGTAACAAACCCTTAAATAAAACTTTGTCCCCAAATAGTCTCAGGAACCGGGATAATTCTGCCCTGGACCTAAGTGAGGGGTACAAAGTGAAGTGTGATATTTAAGGTACATAACAAATAAAATTAAAAAGTAAATATAAATTCATATTAGTTTCTATCTATAATCAATTAACAGTTATGAGAATTAGTCCATCACGTACCTTATATACTTAGACATAGAATCCTCCTACTTTATATATATATATATATATATATATATATATATATATATATATATATATATATATATATATATATATATATATATATATATATATATATATATTAGGATCCGATAAGAACCTGTTTTATGGTAAGAAATAAAAACACATATGGATCGTTGGATCACTGTACGGATTGATAAGATTTAGCCTCTAAATAAGGTAGAATCTTATTGTAATTTATTATGGTCTCGTGCATACGGTAATAAGAATATACACGATATATTTATATGAAAACAAATTTATTATGCTCTAATTAATGGTGTCATAATTTGCTCATGTCAATTGCCGGTGTTTCACAACAAGAATAATAATTTTAATTGTGTGCCCCAGTAGTTAATAATAATAATAAGTTTCATTGTCTGACACAAGTAGCTAAGTTACATGTTACACATGCACGAATAAGTACATGCACAATATCAATTTTCATGTAGCGTATCATATGATTCTAAATGCACGAATATTTTATAGGCATTATGTATGCGTGAATGCACGAGTATAAAACATCATACACATTAAAAATGCACGTCATTCGTAAAATTTATATATAAGCACAATTAAGAGTATAAGTGTGATTTAACATGTAAGTGTGATTAAGATTGTAGGGCTAATGCACTAAAAATAAAACATATGACACAGCTACCTTTTTAGAGTTGGATTGAACGACTAGATATAAGTTGCACTACTAGTGCCTACACACTCTACTCACGCACTACACATGCACTATTATATTGGGGGAAAAAAACAATGCACGACTAATCTTAATAAATATGAACTTTACATCTGCACGAGTTATACTAATGTACAAATCATCTAATACATTTTTACCACATGAGTTTAAACATAACTAGCAAAAATAAGAAAGAATTGTGCACGACTTGCAAATATAAGTAATGTTTTATACGAATGGATCACATAGTTTCTCCATGGCGGATTATATATATATATATATAATCTTTGACCCTTTTCTCGTATCAGTATGTAAAGCTGAGGATCGACTATTGAGGTTACCATATGTTTTATATTTCATAATAATATTATATTTTTGAGAAAAACAAACAAGAATGAAATAATCCTATAAAAATATTCAACACATATTCCAAATCTTGTAAATTTAAAACAATGTACTACCTGAATCCTCTCATGAACCTAGGATTTGCTTCATCTTCATTAGGAACAATGTGTCTACCTTGTTCCATGTAGTGAACAATCGGCTCTACCAAACGTGGCAAGCCCTTGGACTTGCTTGCTTTGTAATGAGCTTGCAGTGTTTGCCGTGCGTTTATGGCTGCCAACACGAGAAAGAAGACGAGTCCACCAACCCAAACCACCGACAAATCTATATAAGACAAGACGAGGACTCCTAACCATAGAGTCCAAAACAGCAAAGGCAATGTGCGCAATACGAATCTTACGGTGTCTTCGTTCTCTTTAAGATCAAACACGGTCATGGTGACAACTCCGCCATACGCGTAAATGAGAGCTCCGGCCCAAATGGGGTACCAAATTAGAGGAGTTGCTGCATTATGCATCAAACCTATGATGTAGGTTATGGAGATTGGCACAAAAAGATAGCAAATTTTGGTAGCGTATTTGAGGAACCATCGCGGATGGACACTTCGTCGTATTCGCCCGATGAAGAAGAGGAACAATAAGAGAGTTATGGTTATGAGGACACTCAAAAGAATACTTATCATCCGAAATTCTCGGCTATTTCAACAAGAATGGTATCTGCTGACATGGGAGACGGCGCCGGCGCCGGAGATGAAGGCCGGCTTTCCATTTCGTTGCTTCTGTTACCTACGTAAGGGTTATGCGTTCGAATAAAATATTGTACTTGACAAAAGATGTCTAGCTAGAGGAATGAGATCAATCCACAAAAGCTAGCTGCATGCAGCATACACAAAACGTACTATAGATAAAGACTTCTTGTGGGCCGCTTATTTCACACCTTTGTACATGTGTAAAATTCCGTTTACACAAATACACGTTTAGTCTAATACCAACACATAAATCCAGTGAATTTATTTTAAAACTGATTGATAATAGAAAAAATAATTCAATAAAATTTATATACTAGAGTGCGGGATTGTTTATTATGATATGAGGTAATATATGTCCATGACACTAGACTTGTTTTATATTAAGGCAATATACATGAATAACGAATAAAGTTAGATTTTAAAAATTATATATATATATATATAATCAATAAAAATATATTCATGTACAAGGAGTAGGAACTATCATATCTACATGATCTAATTAATTGAACGTTTCAGATTTATCACTAAATAAGGTTTAATCTTTAAGAACATTGACCTCAAATATTTTCTTACATTATGTATATGTTTAATATCATTGTTCACATAATTTAAAAAAAGACATAATATGTATATACCGATATAAATAGATTAATTTTGTTCGAAATGGACTCATTTCAATCGAATTACGTATATATCGATATAAATGAGTTAATTATGCCCAAAATCGGTTCATTTTGCTCGATATAACTCATTTCAATCGAGTACACTTATAATGTAGTCGGCATTGTACAATAACAATAATATGTAAATATCAATATACGGGTTAATTTTGTCCAAAATGGATTCATTTTGCTCGAAATAGAGTCATTTCGATCGAATTCACGTATAATGTAGTCGACATTGTAAAATAGCAGTAATATGCATGTACATATCGATAGAAATGTGTTAATTCTGCCCAAAATGGGTTCATTCTACTCGAAATGAGCTCATTTCAATCGAATTCACTTATAATGCTATCGACATTGTACAATAAAATTAATATGTATATATCGATAGAAATGGGTTAATTATGTCCAAAATGGGTTAATTTTGATCGAAATAGACTCATTTCGATCGAATTCACTTATAATGTAGTCGACATTGTACAATAACATTAATATGTAAATAAATGAGTTAATTTGGCCCAAAATGGGTTCATTCTTCTCAAAATGGACTCATTTCGATCGAAATAATGTAGTCGACATTGGACAATAACAATAATATGTGTACGATAGAAATGAGTTAATTCTATCCAAAATGAGTTCATTATGCTCCAAATGTGCATTCACGTAACATTATTTTATTTTCATTATTAAATTTCTATATAATGAAAGAGATTTTTTTTATCTTTATCCATTGTTTCACGGCTATGAAACTATACAGAGTGTCAATATATCTTGAACATTCGTTTTTTTTAATCAGAAGCCTTTTAGAGGTTCCTACTCCCTACACTGAGAATAAATTTTCACCCGAATCTCACCGTGTGTATATATATATATAAGGTCAGGATCTGGTAGGAACAACCCTTAGAGTAGGGAATAGGAACTCCTAAGATTCGTTGGATTAAAATTTGTACCTTCATGATGGAAGGTGCATAATAAGCTTTCAAGGTGAGAATCACATGATTGTTCATTTTTCATTATTCATTCATTAAATAAGATACAAATTAGGAAAACAGATTTCTTATTTTTGGGTTATCCCAAAAATAAACGTTGAAGCAATTGATCGTTAATATATTTTATAAGAAATTTGATAGTTAATATATTTGGTCGTTAATATATTTTATAGAGAAATTTGATCGTTAAATTTGTTAGGATTGTTTGTCAAATTTGTTTTGGTAGTTAAAATATGAAAAAGACATTTTAACCACCAATTTTTCTCGATAAAATTTTAACGACACACAAAATTTTAACGATGACTATATTAATTATATAAAAAACATTTTAACGACTAAATTGTCTCTATAAAATATAATAACGACCCAATATGAAAATAACGTATTACCATAATTTGGTCGTTATTATATTTTATAGAGAAATTTTGATCGTTAAAATATTTTTAGCATAATTCTATTATATAATATTCGCATTAATTATTACCATAAACAATGTTAAATCTTAGACTTTCATCTATATTAATCTAACGGATATTATAAGTCCTTATTCCCTACTTTAAGAGATTACTGTCTGATCCTCTATATATATATATATATATATATATATATATATATATATATATATATATATATATATATATATATATATATATATATATATATATATATATATATATAGATAGAGAGAGGGGAGAAGCCAATGGACTCCCTTAGCCCAGCAGGAGAACGCGCTTCACGCGCCAGCAACGACTCTGCCCTCGCCGCCAATAACCCTAAACCCTAGATCTACAAATCCTCTTGCCCGGCGATCCCGATCTTTGAGACACCTCCCTCCCCATGAAACTACAAACACTAATGGATCTTTCAACCAAGGCTTTCGAACGCCTATCGATCCTTTCATCTACTCCAAGAGAACTAAGAAAAAAAAGAATAGTAAAGGTTCTGAACCGGTTTCGTCGGCGTCGCTTTCTGCTTTCGATGCCTGGGCGGCGGCGAGGATGTGGCGGGACTATTCTGCGGCGAATCTAAGCGGCAATATTCCCAAGCGAGCAAAACTCTGTTTGCTAAGGGTAGAAGACTCGCTTGGAATCGTCTTCACCTATCATCAATGATAGGCGGAAAGAAGCAAGAAAGACCCAACATCGCGAATTCCAGGGTGGAGCGGAGGAGAATATACCTTGGCCAAATTTGCTCCTGTCTCGACACCTCTCCAACGATGAGGATCCGTCCAGCCTTGGAAGCCTCCGTCACTCTCTGGTGCTGCTATTTCTCACCAACAGAGTGGTTTCCGTTCCGAGGACAGTTGATGAACCACTTGCACAACGATTGTGACTTTGCGAACAATATATGTAGTATGGTAAGAAATTACTCACCTATTGAGTTTCAAAATCTAACCAACAAACCAATATCCGAACCCAGGTATTTTCTGCTCTCAATTATCTCAATTTGCAGGATACCCTCTGAGATTAAATTTGAATATATACCTTCTGATGTGTATGTTGATATCTTAACACATAGCTTTTGGTTGAAGAACAATATGTGTTTCAACACTGGATACCCTTTGTTAGCTGTTTTGACTGAAAACTCTGTAATTAATAATTATGTAATCAAACCCATTAGGAGATGGTTTACCTTGGTGATGGTTGATTGTTGCTCTCACTATCTCTCGTTTTTTAATAGTTTGAACCACCTAGAAACCAAGAACTTGCTTAGAATGTCTTATAGAATACCTTATGTGGGGTCTAATTGGCCTAACTTATGGTTTTTAACCTCTGCACAATATGAATCCATGATCTCGGGTCTGACTTTCGGATCCAAATCTCCTACTTTGGCTATAGTCTTGTTTATACTAGACGTGTACAAGATTATCCTAGCTGAGATCAAGCTTTTTTGGCACCATTTTCGTACTGCGCTTGATGCTTTTTGCTCTCTAAACTTGTGGTTTATGGTGGCAATAAACCAAATTTTCTGCAGAATTTTTGCAAACCCAAACAGTTTTGAACACATAACCTTGACCACTTTAACCTATACCCAACCTTACTTGCGAATGATGACCACCTTTGCTCAAAACTTTCCCAAGTCTGACGAGCCTTCTAAAGCTCCACATAACCATTTTCGAATACCAATACTTGTTCCTACTAACAATGTTGCTTATTTAATGTGGTTTCAGGCCAAATGCGCACAAATTGAAATCATCCAACAACATCATGAAGCCACTGTAAATGAAGATAGAAACAAGAAAACATCTATACACTTGCTATTCAATTTCTCTTGGAAACTAGTCAGCTCTGTTTATAGATGTTTGCTCTCTTTCCATGAAATATGTAAACTACTCTTAAACTTGTGGATACATATTTTTGAATACCGGTCAAAATCGAATTTGGAATCCCGATGGGATTTCATGGACATAACAAAGAGAACTTGTCCGCCTCACAAAACCAAAGGTGACCCTAAATGGGATCACAACCACAATCTGAAAATCGGCATACAATGGTATAAACTTGGCGCTAAACGAATGCTTTCATGCGTAGATAATGAAGGTGATAAATCTTATTGGCGGTTTATCGGAAAAAGCTTAGACAATCAACACCTGCATTTGTTGAAAATAGCAAGTTTTGTTTATGAATTGTTGCTTTATTCATATGAACTATATAAACTAGTTAATTCTTGTAATCAACTGCTTTATCTCTATGAGATATGTACACTACTCAATGCTTGGAATTTAAGGTTTGATTTTACAACCTTGAATCTGAAGTACTCAATGCTTGGAATTTAAGGTTTGATTTTACAACCTTGAATCTGAAGTCTATGTGGGACTTCATGGACAAAACAAAGAGGACATATCTGCTTCACATTTCAAACACGGTATCGTGGAGAGGAGATAATTTTCCCAAATGTCCCCATATGATCTATAAAACATTCCAATACAACATAAAACGTGCAGAAAAAGAAAAAGAAAAATTCATGCACGCTTGCAAAAAACATTCAAGTTGAGTGATATGCAAACTAACATAATAGTACATGTGATACCAAATGTACTCACTTGGAACAAGGTAGGAACAATGGGAATTTTACCACCCACTATAAAAAATAGTTATACATAAAGATATCATTTTGGAATTGTAGAGGGATGAAAAAAAAGAACTTTTGGACTGACATCAACTTAACATGTAAAAATGAACATATTTCGGGTCATTATGTTGGCCGAAACCAAATCAAGTAATGAGCCGGATGAAGCAATTTGGAAAAACGCAGGTTTTGACAATATATGCTTTATCCCATCCAAATGATTCGCAGGGGGCTATGTCTCTTATGGAAAGAGTATCAAATGAAAGAGGAAAAAATTGAAATAATAAAAAAGGAAAATAGATATCTTATTATCAAACACTCAAACTTACGAACAAATTTTGTGATGAACATTTTATTTATTTATGCTCCACCAAATGAGCAAAATAAAAATGAATTTTGGAACCAACTTACATCCGAAATAAATTCTAGTACTATCCCAGTACTAGTTATCGGAGACTATAATGAAATCCTAAATCATACGGACAAAAAAGGAGGAGCTCCAAAACCAATCATAGGTTCGAAAGACTACTAAAGTTCGTACAACAATGTAATATGATTGATCTCGATACAAAAGGAAATGAATTCACTTGGAAAAAGAAAAAGGATGGTGAGGATAACACATATGAAAAATTAGACCGAATTATGACTTCGATGGAAGTAATCCAAGAATATCCTCAAATTCACACTCGGAATCATGCATTTACGTCCTCGGACCACTACATGATTTCTTTTAACCTTCATAACTCACCAATTTCATTTAAAAACAAACCCTTTAGATTTGAATCAATGTGGATGCAACGACAAGATTGTGAAAATATCATAAAACCAACATGGAGAACACAATTTTCGGGAACCCATATGTTTAATCTGGTTAAAAAAACCAACTTACTTAAAACCAAACTGAAACAATGGAGTAAAGAAAAATTTTGTAACATCAATAGACAACTTAAAGAAATTGATGAGCAAATCGAAAATCTTCAAAAACAAACATTTAGGTGTTTCAACAAACAAAAGAACGAAAAACTAAAAAGACTAAATAAAAAAAGGGAATGCCTGTTAGACTACCAACATAATTATTGGATGCAAAGAGCAAAAACAACCAACTTACAACTTGGTGACAAAAATACGAGTTTCCACCATAGAAAAGCTACGGGCCGTAGAAATAAAAAGATAATAGCATCAATTACTAAAAATGATGGATCAATTCTTTCGAAAGAAGAAGATATGAATAAAGAATTTATGGATGACTATGAACTTAGATTCAAGGCATCGGTGATAGATCAAAATAAACTAGAGAAACAACTTGAAGTCATCCAAATGGAGATAACGGAGAATGAAAACATAGAACTAACAAAACCGTTCACTACAAGAGAAATTAAAATGGCAATTTATGACATTGGCAGCGATAAATCTCCTGGTCCGGATGGCATGCCGGCCGGTTTCTATAAAAAATATTGGCATATTGTTGGACCTGCAATTATAAGAGCAGTCAAAAGCTTTTATAGAACTGGGAAAATCCTAAAACAAATTAACCATACCTTTATCACCCTCATTCCAAAAGTAGACAATCCATCAATGACTACCCATTATAGACCCATTAGTCTATGTTCAACAATTTACAAAATCATTGCAAAAATCCTAGCTAAAAGACTAAGTGTAGTTTTGCCAAAATTGATTCACCCTTTACAAGGTGCTTTCACCCAAAATAGATCAATTCACGATAATGTACTCATCGCGCACAAAATCTTCCATGGATTTAGATCCAAAAAAGGCAAAGAAGGATTCATGGCAATCAAACTCGATATGGAAAAGGCTTATGACAAAGTGGAATGGCCGTTCCTAAAAGCAGTCTTGACTAAATTTGGATTTGGAGACAAGTTCAAAGGATGGATTGAAGAATGTATCTCAACGATATCATACTCCATATTAATAAATGACTTCCCAACAAATATTATCCTCCCAAAGAGAGGCCTATGCCAAGGAGATCTGCTATCTCCTTTGCTCTTTAACCTAGGGGCAGAGATTTTGGCTAGAAGCATACAAAAAACTAGTAATGAAAACCAAAAGATAATGGGGTTTCCAATCTCAAAAAATGGATCCACCATTCCTTTTTTGGCTTTTGCTGATGACATAATAATTTTCACCAAGGCAACAACGACAGCAAGCAATATGATTTTATCCGTTTTAAATGACTATTGTTCGGTCTCAGGCCAGGTAATAAACTACCACAAATCAGAATTTCAAACAACAATAAATGTAGACCCGACAACTAAGAGAAGAATACATGCACATATGGGAATTGCAGTAACAAACAACATAGAAAAATACCTAGGATGCCCGATCATAAACGGGCGAGTAAATAAAGACAATTTTAATAGCGTCATCTTAAAAACTAGACAACAACTAGCGAAATGGAAGGCTTCATCCCTCTCTCAAGAAGGTAGAATAACCTTGATAAAAGCCAACCTAAATGCAAAACCAAGCTACCTAATGCAATCTTTCATGCTTCATGCAAGCATTCATAAAGAACTTGATCAAATAAATAGATCTTTCTTCTGGAACAAGGGACCAAACTACCATCCCCTCATCAGCTGGGATAAATATATGTAAACAAAAAATGCTAGGAGGAACAGGAATCAAGAGAGCAGAAGATATGAACAAGGCCTTACAAATGAAACTACTATGGAAAATAATGGCAGAACCAGACAACATTTGGGTTAAAATTATAGAAGAGAAATACCTCAAAGGAACATGCTTATGGAACTACAAATCCAAAAACAATACGTCACGGCAATGGAAAAAACTAATAAATCTAAAAGAAGACTTTGAAAAAGGCATCCGATGGAGTGTTGGTGATGGAAAAACCATTAGATTCTGGAAAGATCGATGGATAACCGACCAACCCTTAGAAAACTTGGTGAATGACAAAACAATGATCAATACGGCTGCTCAAGTAAGCAATTTTATAACAATAAACAATGGAACCAACAAGAAATTCTTCAACTAGATAGTCTATTACCACATGACATTATTAGAAAATTAAACACGTACAACCTTCCTCAAAATGAAATACAAGACAGGTTGTATTGGACGCCAAATGAAAAAGGATGGTTTTCTACCAAATCAGCAATGGACCTTATCCAACACCGTAAGATGGGAACACAAAGTGATAAAACATGGATTTGGGATATCAACATAATGCCAAAAGTTAAAAACTTTCTGTGAAAATTGTCCCTAGATGGTATCCCAACAAAAGAAAACCTAGAAAAACAAAAGGTCGCGGTCTTAATGCACTGCGAATTGTGCCAACACCCGATAGAGAGTGCTAAACACCTCTTTTTTAAATGCCCGTACACTCTACACAATATTAAAAATGATAAAATTAAAACTCTCTTATCCAACTGTGATCCAACATTCCAAAAAATAATGGACATTATTTTGGAGATAAAAGAAATATGTAACCTGACAGAACTAAGATAAATAGTGCTCACATGGTGAAACATTTGGATAACGAGAAACCAAACAATTTTTAACAAGAAAAAAATGCCCCAAGACTTAAATCCCTTAATCCAAAAACAAATTAATGATTGGGATGAGGCAAATTCAAAAATACCAAACTGTAATACAGGGTCCCAACGACAAAGATGAAAAACAAAAAACATCAAGTGGAAGAGACCAATTTTGAACTCATTCAAAATTAATTTTGATGCTTCTAAAAACTCAAATGATCAATGTGTCTTTGGCTTCATCATTCGAGACCACAATGCTTTAACACTTGCTACCGGAATGGGTCGATGTAATGCAGAAACTATCCTTCAAGCAGAAGCTTATGCTTTGAGAGAGGGCCTCCAAAAGGCCATAAGTTTAGGACTCAACACTATTGAAATCGAAGGAGATAACCTTGAACTTATTAACTCAATTAATCAGATTTGGAAACCTCCATGGGAAGCGGATATGATCATCTCCGACATCTCCATTTTGATCTCAAGGTGTACACAAGAAGGTGAGAAGGTAAGTGGAATAAATATAAAGGAGTAAATTATAGATCTAATGATCTCTCTAGTATGATATATTATGCACAAATCTAGTGTATGGAATAACCGGTCATAATTGAACGAGGCAAAAAGGTTACTCATGCGTCTCATAGACGCATAATTTTTTCGTTGCTCCAATAGTTTATTCGTTGCTCCAATAATTTAGCACTAGTGTATTACCCCGTGCAGTGCACGAGATGTGATTTAATATTTATTCTAACTATTTGATTAAAAATAATTTTTTTAGAATATAATATTATTTATTCAATATAAATTTAATTACCTTTAATTATACATATAATACGGTAACAAATTCAAGTTATATTTATAAAATATAAAATAAATTTTGCCAAAAATTATAATTATAATTTAAATAGTGACGGAAAAGATTATTTGATTTTATTTACGGATTAACAAACTATTAAAATTTGAATATTTTTGATCTTTGAAATATTAGATTTTACTTACTGATTAACAAATTATTAAGATTTTAATTTGTAAATATCAAAATTATTAATTTTAAAAAATAACTTTTTAAAATATTTTTGGGAGATGCGTGAATTATGGCATTGACACGTGGCAAGAAAGGTCTCTCCTTTAATACATACTAGTATATTACCCGCACCTTGTTCGGGATTGTGTGTTAATTTAATTATTATAATAAATATTATAAAAGGTTAATTGTAAGGTTTAAATTGGAGCAATTAAATATTTAACTATCTAATAGTATTTATGTATTTAATTCGGTTATTTTATCTATAAGTAATACGTGTAACACCCCAAATCCGTAGGACTCGGAGTGCTACTGGGCTAGGATCTCACAATGGATCCTGACCCTATCCTGACAACAAGTTCAGTGAATCTTACAACAAGACACCGATAGATTAAATACAAAACATCAAACTGTTATAAAAATATCAAAAGGTTTATACAACGTTGCTGAGTACAAACAAAACATAACGTATATACATGGTCAAAATAACCCGTAGCCCACGAGTAGGACCCCAGTGTACGGAGCCCTCAGCAGATCGCCCGCTCTGGATCACTCAGCAGTTCTCCTATCCTGCAAAGTATCTACAACACGGTATGAAACCGTTAGCTAACCATACACATATATAAGAAGATGCAGGAGCACACACACACATCATAAAGTACTAAACACCTCATAATCATATCACGCATTTACCCGGTTTATTATCTTTATAATTGTAACACCCCAAATCCGCAGGACTCGGAGTGCTACTAGGCTAGGATCTCACAATGGATCCTGACCCTAGCCTGACAACAATTTCACTGATTTAGTTATCTATTCGACCTTTATCGTAAACATTTGTACTCATTTCAAAACCAAAACCTTTTGAAAAGTCAGACCCCTTTTCGGGTTCTGTTTAGTTATCTATTCAACCTGGGCTCTGATACCAACTTTGTAACACCCCAAATCCGCAAGACTCGGAGTGCTACTGGGCTAGGATCTCACAATGGATCCTGACCTAGCCTAACAACAATTTCACTGATCTTACAACAAGGCACCGATAGATTAAAATAAAACATGAAACTGATATATATATATATATATATATATATATATATATATATATATATTATATACAATAATACAAATACCGCTGAGTACAAACAAACCAAACTGTACATCAAAATAACCCATATCCCCATACCGCCCAGTGTACGGAGCCCTCAGCGGATCACCCACTCTGGATCACTCTGCAGCTCTCCTATCCTGCAAAGTCTCTACAACACGGTATGAAACCGTTAGCTAACCATACACAAATATAGGAAGATGCTAGAGCACAAACACACATCAGAAATCTTAACATATCCACATGCTTTCATACATTTACCCGGTTCATTATCTTTTATAAAGTCCAGCAATCAACTCATATATAATATCCATATAAACATAAGTGACACGAGAAATATAAACCTCGCCTCTAGGTCCAATAACCAGCTGGAATGGTGCCTGGAACACTACTTCGTGTACCTAAGGGAATGGAAGTGCCGAACCGTTTACCAGGTCTGACCTGCCTACAGAACCTCCCAGACTCCCAGCGGGATGAAAGGGCAAGTTATCACGGCCCTACAATGGGCAAGCAATATACCATAGGTCGGTGACCATTATAACACATGCTATAAACATATAACACACACACCACTCATGCACAACATCCTATAAAGGAATGACAACTAAGTAAGTCCACGACTTACCTCAACCTCGTAGTCGTCTCACTGGATCAACCTCAACTCAGTCCACTCCAAACTGGAGGATAACACGGCCTATACAAGGCATACACAGATATCAAACTCTATCACACAAAGGGTCACACCTAGACCCAAGGGATCCATAAGGGATCATATCCAACTCGTAAACCTCAAAGCCCTAACCGGCAATTCCATAACATACTCGTCAACATCCGAATCCTAGCATGCTACTACCGCTCAACTAGGAAAGGAAAGATCTACCTAGCTTTAGGTAGACCGGGACAAAGCGCACCTGCGTAACAAAGGGCGCAGGGGCGGAGGCAAGCAACCGCGGGTGCGGTGGAACGTAGCCGCGGGGCGTGACAAGGGACTCTGGCAAACGCAGGCACGCCGCTGGCACGCGCGGGCGCTGTGACACGGTAACCGCGGGGGCGGTTTCTGGCGCGGGCGGTGACTTCAATCACGTCTACTCTCTTCCAGATCATACATAGGTCACAACATACACATACATACATCAGTCCTACATTCAATCATCTAATCCTAAGCTAAGGAAGAAGAAGAACAAGAAAGGAAGAAGAAGAATGAAGAAGCAAGGAGGAAGATGCTTACCACGGCTGTGGTTAGCTCAGGTACTGATCACCAACAACTTACTGGCTTCCAAGCACAGCAGTACTCACCATCATCAACCACAAAGCCACAACACATCCAAACTCAATCCAAACTCTTCCAAACCAAAACAAGATCAAGAGGGAACAGGGAGAAGCAAGAAGGACGTGAACTGGATTGGAAGTATGAGGAAACCCTTGCTCACAGCAAGGTGAAACGAAGAAGATAAAGAAGGGTAAAGCGTAGGTCAAAGAGTCAACAAAACCGGCCGCCGGAAACCGCAGGGGCGGGTTTCCTGGCCGCAGGGGCGGAACAACAGGGGAGCCGCAAGGGGGCCTCACAGACCCGCGGGGGCGGCTAAGGCCAAATCTAGCTCCCAAAACTAAGGCTTTTACACCTCACCCCCGAAAAACAAGTTTCGTCCCGAAACTTGTAAAATCCTCGAGCCACTCGACTCACAAGCCGAGGTACAACTCTCTCTATAACCTCAACATAAGCATGGAGGAAACCATCCACTCCAGTAACAAACTATACTGTCCAAGGCTAGAGGGAAACCATCTCTAGCCAAAACATCACATATCCCAATAGCATGGAGGAAAGAGCCATCTCCAGCTATAACAAAATCATACTAGCACAACAAGATCTAATAAGATCATAATCACAACAAGCTAGCATGAAATAACACATCATAACATATAAGCATGTAAGCACATAAGACTCACCAAGCTAGTACTAAGATCTACTCGGTGATCCTACTGTGCACTATCTCGCATAGAACTCTGGATAGTTCCTCTAGATACTATCCTCAGTCTCCCATGTAGCCTCCTCAGGTCCTCGTCTCGACCACTGTATCCTAAGCATAGGTATGTCCTTCGAACGCAGGCGTCTCATACCTCGTTCTAGGACTGCAATCGGATGCTCAACAAAAGTGTGGTCCGGCTCAACCACCAAATCCTCATAACTCACGATGTGTCTCGGATCTGGTATATACTCCCTCAGCTGAGACACGTGAAATACAGGGTGAACACCCTCTAATCTCGGAGGCAAGGCTAATCTGTAAGCGGCACTCCCAACCGATCCAGAATCTCGAACGGTCCGACATATCGGGGGCTCAACTTCCCTTAATGCCAAAACGCCTAACACCTCGTGTCGGGACACCCTCAGCCACACATGGGCTCCAACTCTGAACTCTAGAGGTTTACGCCTCCTATCAGCATACGACTTCTGACGGCTCTGCGCAGTCAGCATACGCTCTCTGATCAATGCTACTCGAGCCATATCATCCTGAATCTGATCAGGTGCTAAACCACTGACACTACTCTGCTCATCCCAGCATAACGGTACGACATCTCTGTCCATACAGTGCCTCATATGGGGCCATCCCAATAGATGCATGCCAGCTGTTGTTGTAGGAGAACTCAACAAGTGGGAGATGATCCGTCCACACCTGTCCCCAATCCAACACACAAGCTCGCAGCATATCCTCCAGCATCTGAATGGTCCTCTCTGACTGACCATCTGTCTGAGGATGAAACGAAGTCATGAAGTGCAAACTCGTCCCCAGGGCAGTCTGAATCTGCTGCCAGAACCTCGAGGTAAACCGTCCATCTCTGTCAGAGACGATCGTCCTCGGTACACCATGGAGTCTCACTATCTGCCTAGTGTACTCCTTTGCTAATCTGCTAACCACGTCTCTCGAATAGGAATGAAACGTGCCGTCTTCGTCAGTCTGTCAACTATGACCCAGATGGCATCAAAACTCCGGCTCAGCCTCAGTCCAGTCACAAAGTCCATGGTGACGTCCTCCCACTTCCTCTGTGGAACAGGAAGTGGATGGAGCTCACCTCCAGGTCTGAAATGCTCGATCTTGACCTGCTGGCAGGTCGCACACTGTGCCACAAATCTGGCCACATCGGGCTTCAGCCCTCCCACCAATATATACGTCTCAAGTCCTGATACATCTTACTCGTACCTGGATGTACCGAGTAAGGTGTAAAGTGAGCCTCCCTGTAATATCCTCTGTCTCATCTCTGTATCAGCAGGTACACAGACAGACGCGACCGCCTCAAAACTCCATCTGCTCCCAGCAGGAACTGTGGTGCCTCATCCCGAGCAACATCCTATCTCTGATCCTCTGTAAAGTCGGGCAGGTCTCCTGTTTTTGTCGATCTCATCCAACAAATTAGGAAGAACCTCTAATGTACTCAGCTGGGCATCCTCATCCGGAAACTTGATGTCCAGCTCTAACCAGATCAAATCTCTCTGCAACTGATGCTGAACTGTCACTCTCGTAATCGCCTGCTCTCGAGGCGTCTTGCTGCTCAGGGCGTCAGCGACTACGTTCGCCTTCCCCGGATGATACAAGATCTCTAGATCAAAATCCTTGATCAGCTCGAGCCACCTACGCTGGCGGTTATTAAATTCCCGCTGTGTGAAAATGTACTTCAGACTCTGATGGTCGGTGAAGATCTGACATGTAACACCATACAAGTAATGTCTCCAGATCTTCAACGCATGAACTACTGCTGCCAACTCCAGATCATGAGTCGGGTAGTTCTCCTCATACGTCTTCAACTGTCGAGACGCATATGCAATCACCCTGCCTCTCTACATCAACACACATCCCAAGCCTATCTTGGATGCATCACTGTATACTACGAAATCCTTAGTACCCTCTAGTTGTGCCAAAACAGGAGCAGAAGTCAGACGTCTCTTCAGCTCCTCAAAACTTTGCATACACTGATTAGACCACACAAACCTGGTAGTCTTCCTCAGCAAACTCGTCAGTGGACGGGCAATCACAGAAAATCCCTCCACAAAGCGTCTGTAATAACCGGTTAGGCCAAGGAAACTACGTACTTCCTTGACGTTCGTCGGTGTCGGCCATGCTGCTACTGCCTCAATCTTCGCTGGATCCACCTTGATCCCCTCAGCTGATACTATGTGACCCAGGAATGCTACCTCTGGCATCTAGAACTCGCACTTAGAGAACTTTGCATAAAGTTCTCTATCCCGCAAAACCTGCAATACAGTCCTCAGATGTCCTGCATGCTCCTCACTGCTACGAGAATATACCAGAGTGTCATCAATAAAAACCACTACAAACTGATCCAAGAAGTCGATGAAGATACTGTTCATCAACTCCATAAAGACGGCGGGGGCATTCGTAAGCCCAAATGGCATCACTACAAACTCGTAGTGGCCATATTTGGTCCGGAATGCTGTCCTGTGCACATCCTGCTCCCTCACCCTCACCTGGTGATACCTAGAACGCAGGTCAATCCTGGAGAACACAATCGCTCCCTTAAGCTGATCTAACAAGTCATCAATGCGCGGCAGTGGATACTTGTTCTTGATGGTCACCTTGTTCAGCTCTCTGTAATCAATACACAGTCTCAGCGATCCGTCCTTCTTCTGTACGAAGAGGACAGGTGCTCCCCAGAGGGACACACTAGGGCGAATGAAGCCCTTCTCAGCCAACTCCTCGAGTTGCTTCTTCAACTCCAACATCTCAACAGGCGCCATCCGATATGGAGCCTTCGAGATGGGTCTCGTACCAAGCTCTAACTCGATACTGAAATCTACATTCCTCTGAGGCGGCAAACTGGACGGCTCAGTAAAGACATCAGTAAACTCACAGACCACTGGGATATCCTCTAACGCTGGACTCTCCCCCTCCTTCATGGCGTAACACCAGAAGGCCTTGCAACCCTGTGCAATCAGTGTAGCTGCCCGTATAGCACTGATAACTATGCCTACCTTTCCAAGGTCCCAACCTCGGAAAACCTCTATCTGACCTAACTCGGTAGAGAGGGTAACAGTCCTCCTACCTACATCTAAGACTGCAGAATGTCTAGCCATCCAATCCATACCTAGTATAACTTCCTCATGCTCTAACGGCATGACAAAGAAGTCAACTAGTAACACACGAGTCCCTACAGAAACGGGACAACCGTGAATCTCACGGGTACCTCTGACCCTACCACCATCGGGTAACCCTATAATAAAGGGCATCCCCTCAACTGTATCTAAACCCAGACGTTCTACACAGGCATCAGAAATAAAAGAATGCGTAGCACCAGTATCAAATAAAACTCTAACAGTAAACCATGAATCAGAATGGTACCTGTAGCAGCAGGTGCAGCTGGCTCCTCTGCACTCCTCAGCTCAAAAACATGGCCCTGTGGGCCTCTGGTATCAGTGGTGCCCCCACCACGGCCTCTGCCTCTACTCGGCCCAAGAGCAGATCTCTGAGTCGTAGGGCGATCTGGGACCCTCTATTGTCCCTGACTCTACTGCTGCTGCTGAGGTGGTCTCTGTCCACCTCCCGCTGCACTAGCAGGAGAAGAATCCTGCTGTGATGAAGCTCTCCCTTGTCTACAGAAGGTAGCTCTATGACCAGGTCGGCCACAAATGAAACAGGTCACCGGCTGCCTAGTACACTCTGACCTCATATGCCCATACTCACTGCAGTTGAAGCACTGCACTCCCTTATCTGCAACTGGTGCAGATGGAGGACGACTCTGGCCACTCTGGCCTCGCCCTGAACCAGCAGCTCCAGCAGTACCACTGGTCTGACCAATCCTTTGTCTCTTCTCAGACCCTCCGGTCTGAGAAGCTCTCCTCTGGCTAGCTCTCTCCCTCTCGTAGTCAGAAGCCTGGTGTTGATAGTCAACCAAGATCTCACAGTGAAAACCCGCCATATAGGTACGGGTGGTATCCCTCAGACGTCGGGAAAACAAATACACATGCTGATCTGCAGCAGGTGCAGCTGGACCCAGCAATGCCAACTCCTCCTGGAATCTCCGGATGGCCTTTGAGACCGCACATCCTCGAACCCAGCCTCAACAAAGTCTCGCAGTTTCTCCCTCCTCAAAGAGGCAGGGCAGAAACGCTCTCGGATCAGAGTCCTCATCTGCTCATAACTAGTAACATGTGCTCGCACAGAACTCCACCAGTTCTGTGCCAAATCTCTGAACAAGGTCTGCACCAGCTTAATCTGCCTATAAACTGGACATCTAATAGACTCCAGAGCGGAGTCTGCATGTCCTATCCACAACTCCACCTCTAGCCCCACTTTCCCTGTGAAAGGGGGTACTCTCATCGGATGAAAAGCCTTTAACCAAGTGTCTGGTCTAGGCCCTCTATGCTCCTCTGTAGCTCGAGCAACCTCAGCGGCAGGTGCCGGTGCAGCCGGCACCTGTGTAATTGCATGGGATCTCTTAGATGATCCCTCCTGTGCTGGAAGATGAGGAGCAGGCCTACCTGCCCTGGCAGCCTCCTCAACACGTCGTATGTACTCGCGGAAGGCTGGTCCCTCCATGGAGACACGGTCAGACTCCCCAGAATGGGCTTCCTGTGGCCCCTGTCTCTCAGCTGCACCGTTCCCAGTCTCAGGAAAGGCACTCTCAGCAACCTCCTCGTGGATCTCTCCCGCATGTGAACCGTCAGCAAGAGTCCTACCCCATCCTCTACCTAGAGGGGGTCTACCTCTACCTCGTCTAGCTGCAGGTAAGGCTCTAGTCTGAACCATCTGTAGAAGACGTAAACCTAACTTAGAAGGCTATATATATGCCGTATGTATATATCAAAACATTCCAACAAAATATCTATATATATACTGTCGAGATCTTCAGAGGGGCAATGGCTCACGTACACGATATCCCAAAACATTTGTACTCATTTCAAAACCAAAACCTTTTGAAAAGTCAGACCCCTTTTCGGGTTCTGTTTAGTTATCTATTCGACCTTTATCGTAGATTACAACTGCCATTGTTGTCAACCTGGACTCTGATACCAACTTTGTAACACCCCAAATTCGCAAGACTCGGAGTGCTACTGGGCTAGGATCTCACAATGGATCCTGACCCTAGCCTAACAACAATTTCACTAATCTTACAACAAGGCACCGATAGATTAAAACAAAACATGAAACTGATATATATATATATAGATCAAAAGGTAATACAATATACCGTTGAGTACAAACAAACCAAACTGTACATCAAAATAACCCATATCCCCGATACCGCCCCAGTGTACGGAGCCCTCAGCGGATCACCCACTTTGGATCACTCTGCAGCTCTCCGATCCTGCAAAGTCTCTACAACACGGTATGAAACCGTTAGCTAACCATAAGCAAATATAGGAAGATGCTAGAGAACAAACACACATCAGAAATCTTAACATATCCACATGCTTTCATACATTTATCCGGTTCATTATCTTTATAAAGTCCAGCAATCAACTCATATATAATATCCATATAAACATAAGTGACACGAGGAATATAAACCTCGCCTCTGGGTCCAATAACCAGCTGGAATGGTGCCTGGAACACTACCCCGTGTACCCTAAGGGAATGGGAAGTGCCCGAACCGTTTACCAGGTCTGGCCTGCCTACTGAGAACCTCCCAGACTCCCAGCGGGATGAAAGGGCAAGTTATCACGGCCCTACAATGGGCAAGCAATATATCATAGGTCGGTGACCATTATAACACATGCTATAAAATTATAACACACACACCACTCATGCACAACATCCTATAAAGGAATAACAACTAAGTAAGTCTCACAGACTTACCTCAACCTCGTAGTCGTCTCACTAGATCAACCTCAACTCAGTCCACTCCAAACTGGAGGATAACACGGCCTATACAAAGGATACACAGATATCAAACTCCTATCACACAATGGGTCACACCTAGACCCAAGGGATCCATAATGGATCATATCCAACTCTTAAACCTCAAAGCCCTAACCGGCAATTCCATAACATACTCGTCAACATCCGAATCCTAGCATGCTACTACCGCTCAACTAAGAAAGGAAAGGATCTACCTAGCTTTAGGTAGACCCGGGACAAAGCGCGCCTGTGTAACAAAGGGGCGCAGGGGCGGAGGCAAGCAACCGCGGGTGCGGCGGAACGTAGCCGCGGGGGCGGTGACAAGGGATTTTGGCAAACGCAGGCACGCCGCTGGCACGACGCGGGCGCTGTGACACGGTAACTGCGGGGACGGTGATTTCTGGCCGCGAGGGCGGCGATAGTGCAGAATGAAACCTCGCGGCTTCTCTTTAACTCTTCACTTGATCAATCACGTCTACTCTCTTCCAGATCATACGTAGGTCACAACATACACATACATACATTAGTCCTACATTCAATCATCTAATCCTAAGCTAAGGAAGAAGAAGAAGAACAAGAAAGGAAGAAGAAAGAATGAAGAAGCAAGGAGGAAGATGCTCACCACGGCTGTGGTTAGCTCAGGTACTGATCACCAACAACTTACTGGCTTCCAAGCACAACAGTACTCACCATCATCAACCACAAAAGCCACAACACATCCAAACTCAATCCAAACTCTTCCAAACCAAAACAAGATCAAGAGGGAACAAGGGAGAAGCAAGAAGAACGTGAACTGGATTGAGAAGTATGAGGAAACCCTTGCTCAGCAAGGTGAAACGAAGAAGATACAGAAGGGTAAAGCGTAGGTCAAAGAGTCAACAAAACCGGATGCAGCCGCCGGAAACCGCAGGGGCGGGTTTCCTGGCCGCAGGGGCGGCCTCACAGACCCGCGGGGGCGGCTAAGGCCATATCTAGCTCCCAAAACTAATGCTCTTACAATAATCATCGTCCAATACTTAACTCATATATATAAATATCTCAATATGAACGTATGTGACACGAGGGATATAACCCTCGCCTCTCGGGAATAGTGCCAGCTGGAGTGGGGATCCGGTCCCACCTCCCGTGTACCCTATGGGAGTGGACAGGTGGCCGGCCCACTGAACCATATTGGCTTGCCCGTAGAGAACCTCCAGACTCCCAGCGGGATGAAAGGACAAGTTGTCACGGCCCTACAATGGGCAATCAATAGACCATAGGTCGGTCATAACAATATCATAATACGGATATCAAGCATATACACACACCACTCATGCACACATCCAATATAAGGATGGCAGCTAAGTAAGTCTTATGGACTTACCTCAACCTCGGGAGTCTCAAACTCAAACTCAAACGGCTCCGCTCTGGAGATCAACACAGCCTAAACAAGGTATAACACATATATCACACTCATATCCATAACAGGGGTCACACCTAGACCCAAGGGATCCATAAGGATCATATTCCAACTCGTAAACCTCAAAGTCGTAACCGGCGTAAACGATACCGTACTCAACCTCACTCTAACCTTATACTTGTACCTAGCATGCTACTAACGCTCATACTAGGAAAGGAAAGGATCTACCTAACTTTAGGTAGAACCGAAACAAAACGCACCTGCGTGACACAAGGGACGCAGGGGCGGAAGGCAGGTACCGCGGGCGCGGCGGGATGTAGCCGCGGGGGCGGTGACAAGGAACGCTGGAAAACGCAGGCACGTCGCTGACACGACGCAGGCGCTGCGACACGGTAGCCGCGGGGCGGTGACTCTCGGCCGCGGGGGCGGCGACAACGCAGGAAATGATTCGTCGATTTCTCCTCAGCTCTTCACATGATCACACACGTCTTCTCTCATCCAGGTTCAAACACATACATATACATACACATACAAACATCAATTCACACTTATACATGCATTTAAACCTAAGCTAAGAGATTGAATCCAAGGAAAGAAAGAAGAAGGAGCAAGATTGCTTACCACTCTTGTGGTCCTAACTGCAGAAAAGAGCTTACACACCTCCAGGCTGGCTTCCAAGCTCAGCATGCACACAATCAACAACAACAACAACAACCACTACTCACACAAAACTCAAGCCAAACTCTTTCAAAACTAGGATCAAGGTCAAAGGGAAGCAAGGGAAGCTAGGAAGTGGGAAGCTGGAAGGAAAGTGAAGAACAAGCCCTTGATCAGCCAAGGCAAAGATTAAGAAAGGTAAAGAGTAAAGCACGGGTCAAAGAGTCAAAGAAGACGGCTGCAGCCGCAGGAAACCGCAGGGGCGGCAGCTAGGGTTGTAGGAGCGGAAACCCGCAGGGGCGGCACCCCCATCCGCGGGTGCGGCTAAGCCACAACTCGGTCAAAACTAGTCTCGGCTAAAGATCAAACTCGGTCCAAGAACTAAGGCTCTTACACCTCACCCCCCTAAAAACAAGTTTCGTCCCGAAACTTGTACAAACTCCGAAAGCACTCAAACATAAAACCGGGATACACTCTCTCTATCGGAGGTATCATATCTCGTACATAAGGTATCAACCCATATGACACTATACCTCAAAAGATCGCACTACTATCTGGGCATAGAGGGATATCTCTAGCCAAACTATCATCGGGGCATGGAGAAGACATCTCCATCCAAACTATGTCCATCAAAATAGCATGGAGGTAGGAACCATCGCCAGCTATCCCTAACAGTCGTATCAAAATAGCATGGTAGCATTGAGGTAAGAACCATCTCCAGCTATACCTAACAGTCGTAGTAGCACAACATGATCTATTAAGATCATATACACATCATAGTTAGCACGAAAAATAAACATAGCATAGCATCCAAGCACATAAGCACATATGCACATAATCATATCGCTCCACAGGCTAGTCCTAAGACTTACTCTTGGATCCTATAGGTATATCTATCCTCGCCTATAACTCTGGATAGTTCCTCTGGATACTATCCTAGTCTCTCCCGTAGTCTCATCAGGTTCTCGTCTCAACCACTATATCCTCAACACAGGTTTGTTCTATACACGCAGACATCTCATGTCTCTACCTAGGACTGTAATAGAATGCTCAATACCGATGTGGTCCGGCTCAACCACCAAATCATCATAACTCACAGTGTGTCTCGGAGCTGGTATGTAGTCCCTCAGTTGAGACACATGAAACCCAGGGTAAATCCTCGAATCTCGAAGACAAGAATATCTGTAAGCTGCACTCTCAACTTCTTTTTCATGTCAAAGCATCTAACACCTCGTGTCGGAGACACTCTCAGCCATACTAGGCTCCAATTCTAACTCTAGAGGTTTACGCCTCCTATCTGTATACGACCTCTGACGACTCTACGCAGTCAGCATACATTCTCGAATCAGTGCTACTCGAGCCATATCATCCTGAATCTGATCAGGTGTCACACCCATGGCTGTAACAGGCTCATCCCAGCATAACGGTGTACGATATCTCTGCCCATACAATGCCTCATAAGGGTCATCCCAACATATGCATACTAAAACACAAACTCGCAGCAAATTCTTCAGCGTCTGAATGGTCCTCTCTGACTGACCATCTGGTTGAGGATGGAACGCAGTAGTAAAGTGCGAACTCGTTCTCAAAGCAGTCTGAATCTGCTGCCAAAACCTCGAGGTAAATCGTCCATCTCGGTCCTCGGTACACCATGGAGTCTCACTATATGCCTAGTGTACTCCTCAGCCATCTCCCTAATAAGAATGAAATGTGTCGTCTTCATCAATCGGTCCACTATGACCCAGATGGCATCAAAACCCTGGTTCAGCCTCAGTCTAGTCACAAAATCCATGGTGACGTCCTTCCACTTTCTCTGTGGAAAAGGAAGTGGATGGAGCTCACCTCCAGGTCTGCAATGCTCTATCTTGACCTGCTGGCAGGTCGCACACTGTGCCACAAATCGGCTACATCGGCTTCAGCCCTTTCTACCAATATAAACGTCTCAAATCCTGATATATCTTACCCATACCTGAATGTACACAGTAAGGTGTACAGTAAGCCTTCTATAAAAATCTCTGTCTCAGCTCTGTATCAGCAAGTACACAGACGCGACCATGACGTCTCCAAACTCCCTCTACTCCCAGCAGGAACTGTGGTGTCTTATCCCGAGACATCCTATCTCGTACCCTCATCAAGATCTGACAGGTCTCCTACTTCTGTTGGATCTCACTCAACAGATCAGGTAGTACCTCTAAAGTACTCAGCCGGCATCCTCATCCGGAAACCAAAAGTCCAACTTTAATCAGACCAAATCCCTCTATCTCCTCTGGCTGTGCCCAAACAGGAGCAGTAGTCAAACGTCTCTTCAGCTCCTTAAAACTCTGCATACACTAATCAGTCCCCATTAATCTGGTAGTCTTCCTCAGCAAACTCGTCAGTGGACGGGCAATTACAGAAAAGCCCTCCACAAAGCGTCTGTAATAACCGGCTAGGCCAAGGAAGCTATGTACCTCCTTGTCGTTCGTCGGTGTAGTCCATGCTACTACTGCCTCAATCTTCGCTTGATCCACCTTGATCCCTTCAGCTGATGATATCTCGAACGTCGATCAATCCTGGAAAAATACCATCGTTTCTTAAAGCTGCTCCACCAAGTCATCCATACACGGTAATGGATACTTATTCTTAATGGTCACCTTGTTCAGCTCTCTGTAATCACTACACAGTCTCAACGATCTGTCCTTTTTCCGTACGAAGAGGACAAATGCTCCCCATGGAGATACACTATGGTGAATAAAACCCTTCTCGACCAACTCCTCAAGTTGCTTCATTAGCTCCAACATCGCAACAGGCGCCATCCGATATGGGCCTTTGAGATCTGCCTCATACCAGGTTCTAATTCGATACCAAAGTCCACACTCCTCTGAGGCGGCAAACTGGACAACTTAGCAAACACATCTGCAACTCACAAACCACTGGAATATCCTCTAATGCTGGACTCTCCCCCTCCTTCATGGCATAACACTAGAAGGCCTCACATCTCTGTGCAAACAATCTAGCTACTCGTATCGCACTGATAAAATCATACTAGATTTTCCAAGGTCCCATCCTTAGAAAACCTCTATCTGTCCTAACTCGGTAGAGAGGTAACGGTCCTTCTACCTATATCTAAGACTGCAGAAACTCCATCCATCCAATCCATACTTAGTATGACTTCTTCATGTTCTAATGGCATGACAAAGAAGTCAACTAGTAAAACATGGGTCCCTACAGAAATGGGACAGTCACGAATCTCATGGGTACCTCTGACCCTACTACCCTCGGGTAACCCTATACTAAAGGGTATCTCCTCAATCATCTCTAAACTCAAACACTCAATACAAGCATCAGATATAAAAGAAGACATAATTCCAGTATCAAACAAACTCTAACAGGTAAGCCATGGATCATAATGGTACATGTAACAGGCGGTGCAGCTGGCTCCTCTGCACTCCTCAGCTCAAAAACTCGGCCCTGTGGCCCTCTAGTGTCAGTGGTGCTCCCACCACGACCTCTGCCTCTACCCAACCCAGGAGCATATCCCTGAGTGGTAGGATGATCTAGGACTCTCTGCTGTTCCTGTATCTGATGCTGCTGAGGTGGCCTCTTCCAGCCTTCTGCTATACTGGCAGGAGTAGAACCTTGCTGAGACGAAGCTCCACCCTGTCTACAAAAGACAGCTCCGTGACCTCGTCCACCTCAAGTGAAGCAAGTCACTATCTGCCTCGTATACTCTGATTTGATATGTCCATACTCTGCATAGTTGAAACACTGTCGTACCCTATCTGTAGCCGGTGCAGATGAGGGCTGACTCTGACGGCTCTGGCCTTGTCCTGAACCAGCAGCTCCTCCAGTACCACTGGTATGCCCAGTACGCTGCCTCTTCTCAGACCCTCCGGTCTGAGAAGCTCTCCTCTGACTAACCCGCTCACGCTCATAGTCGGCGGCTCTATCCTGGTAGTCCATCAAGGACTCACAATGAAATCCTGCCATATAGGCCCGGGTGGCATCCCTCAGTCGTCGGGAAAACAGATATACATGTTGATCCACAGAAGGTGCAGCTGGTCCCAGCAATGCCAGTTCCTCCTGGAATCTCCGGACAGTTTCTCCCTCCTCAGTGAGGCAGGGCAGAAATGCTCTCTGATCATAGTCCGCATCTGAACATAATTGTCAACCTGTGCTCGTACAGACCTCCACCAGTGTTGTGCTAAGTTTCTGAACAGAGTCTGCACCAACTCTATCTGCCTGTCTGTTGGACACCTAATAGACTCCAAAGCTGAGTCCACATGTCCAATCCACTACTCAACCTCGAGCCCCACCTTCCCAGAGAAAGGGGGTACACCCATCTGGTGAAATGTCTTCAACCAAGTGTCTAGTCTAGGCCCTCTCTGCTTCTCTGTAACTCGAGCAATCTCAGCTACAGGTGCCGGTTCAGCTGGCACCTGTGTAACCCCATGAGATCTCTCAGATGATCCCTCATGTACTGGCAGATCCGGAATAGGTCTACCTGCTTTAACAACCTCTTCCACTCGCCGGATATAGTCACGAAACTCTGGTTCTCCCATGGAGACATAATCCGAGGCATCTGACCGGACTCGCTATGGACCCCGTCCCCCAGCTACGCCGTTCCTAGTCTCAGGAACGACACTCTCGGCAACGTCCTTATGAACCTCTTCCGCTGTGCGTGGATCAACAACGGAAGTCCTACCCCGTCCTCTACCTAGAGGGGGTCTACCTCTACCTCTTCCTGCTGCAGGTAAGGCTCTAGTCTGAACCATCTGCAGAGGACGTAAACCTAACTCAGAAGGCTATATATATGTCGTATGTATATATCAAATCAATCACAACAAAATATCTATATATATATATACTGTCGAGATCTTCAAAGGGGCGATGGCTCACGTACACGATATCCCAAAATATTTTGTACTCATTTCAAAACCAAAACCTTTTGAAAAGCCAGACCCCTTTCGGGTTCTGTTTATTTATCTATTCGAACTTTATTGCAGATTACTAGTGTCATTGTTGTCAACCTTGGCTCTGATACCAACTTTGTAACACCCCAAATCTGTAGGACTCGGAGTGCTACTGGGCTAGGATCTCACAATGGATCCTGACCCTAGCCTGACAACAAGTTCACTGAATCTTACAACAAGGCACCGATAGATTAAATACAAAACATCAAACTGTTATAAAAGTATCAAAAGGTTTATACAACGCTGCTGAGTACAATAAAAAGATAACGTATATGCATGGTCAAAATAACCCGTAGCCCACGAGCACGACCCCAGTGTACGGAGCCCTCAGCAGATCGCCCGCTCTGGATCACTCTGCAGTTCTCCTATCCTGCAAAGTATCTACAACACGGTATGAAACCGTTAGCTAACCATACACATATATAAGAAGATGCAAGAGCACACACACACATTAGAAAGTAATAAACACCTCATCATGATATCACGCATTTACCCGGTTTATTATCTTTATAATCATCGTCCAATACTCAACTCATATATATAAATATCTCAATTTGAACGTATGTGAAACGAGGGATATAACCCTCGCCTCTCGGGAATAGTGCCAGCTAGAGTGGGGATCCGGTCCCACCTTCCGTGTACCCTATGGGAGTGGACAGGTGGCCGGCCCACTAAACCATACTGGCCTGCCCGTAGAGAACCTCTAGACTCCCAGCGGGATGAAAAGACAAGTTGTCACGGCCCTACAATGGGCAATCAATAGACCATAGGTCGGTAATAACAATATCATAACACGGCTATCAAGCATATACACACACCACTCATGCACACATCCAATATAAGGATGGCAGCTAAGTAAGTCCTATGGACTTACCTCAACATCGGGAGTCTCAAACTCAAACTCAAACGGCTCCGCTCTAGAGATCAACACAGCCTAAACAAGGTATAACACATATATCACACTCATATCCATAAAAGGGGTCACACCTAGACCCATGGGATCCATAAGGATCATATTCCAACTCGTAAACCCCAAAGCCGTAACCGGCATATACGATACCGTACTCAACCTCACTCTAACCATATACTCGTACCTAGCATGCTACTAACGCTCATACTAGGAAAGAAAAGGATCTACCTAACTTTAGGTAGAACCGAAACAAAACGCACCTGCGTGACACAAGGGACGCAGGGGCGGAAGGCAGGTACCGCGGGCGCGGAGGGACGTAGCCGCGGGGGCGGTGAGAAGGAACGCTGGCAAACACAGGCACGCCGCTGGCACGACGCAGGCGCTGCGACACGGTAGCCGCGTCCTCAAAACAACATAATACGCTACAAAGTTAAAGTGCGTCAGCATTCCATAAACAACAACGTGAAAACATGACTCAAAATATTCCCCGTCCTATAATGTACGGGGACCCCGGCTGTCCACTCCTTCGCCTCACTCGGCGGTGTCCCTAACCTGCATGTCATCTACATAGGCGGTTTAAAACCGTTAGCTAATATTCTACGCATTAGAATAACAGTGAAGGCACAAATACGTATAATACACAAAACATAAATCACGCAAGTCCGGTTTATTGTCTTTATTTGTTAACTCGTATCCCGTTCTAATTCAACTTCTGGTTGTGACACGAGAACCACTGTGGTCTCGCCTCGGTCCCCCCACCGGCAAAGAATGGCACGGATGCCTCCGTCCATCTAACCCGCCGGGCAAGTCGCCGAGAATCCCCTAGACCCATGCCGGGCTAGGCAGTATTGTCACCGCCCGTTATCATACACTTGAGCCAAACATAATTACATGGTCAGTGGTCCTATTTACCGGTTTCATAATTATAACGTATATTTAAACACTCACCACCCAACACGCATCAAGCTAATACGTAAAATACTCGCTAAGTAAGTCCGGGGACTTACCTCGTCCCAAACGCTATCTCACAACGTTCCCGCTTCCCTTGGGAAGAAGTACACAACCTGCTCATAACAAGGTATTTATCAATACCTGCTCAACTCGAGAAGTCTAAGACTTCTACCCAAATGATCTTTACAAGATCATTTGATTCTCATTCTAAAATCACATCCTAGAACCTATTATGCTCACAGTCCAAAACACCTTATAACAGTCCACGGGGTCTAGCACGTCTATCACGTTTTCCTAAAGTCCGAAAATCTAACTTTTAAGGAAATTACGGAAAATATCTAACTACATTTATTATCAATTAAACGACTCTAGAAGGTTACTAAGATTTCCGAACTTTCGATTCAAGATGAAAATCCTTAAGAACGTATTAAACGTCACCTAGATTTCTCACTACTTTGACCTCGATTTAACCACGTCAAACATTCCTCAAAAATTCCGAAATAATTCTTATGCATTCTAAGCCATGACTACAACACACGGGAAGCATCAGTACTTCCCAAATCCACAACAACAAATCCGTACAAAATCATCAAGGTCTCAATCCTAACATGCGAGTTCTAGGAACCGATTTTCTTCTAACTTTCCAAGGTCATAACTATTGATCCAACCGTTGGATTGTCCTAGAATTTTAACATGTTATAAACTGCTATGTCATCTACAATATATCCGAAAATCAACCGTTGAATGTGATTAAAACGTACCGAAATGAGGTCCGAAGTCGGGGATTCGCACACGGGGAAAACTCGAGATCCGGGATCGAATTCCAACAGCCACAAGGCTGTTCCGGCTCGCGGCGGTGGCAGCAGGGAGGCTCGGTGTAGCTCCGGCCTGGACAGCCCGTGGCTCGGCCGAGATGCTGCCCGTGGCTCAGCCGAGATGCAGCCCGTGGCTCGGCCGAGATGCTGCCCGTGGCTCAGCCGAGATGCAGCCCGTGGCTCGGCCGAGATGCTCGGCAGGTGCAGCAGCTTCTTCCGTGGCGGCGTCGGCGAGGCAAGGGCAGTGGACGGCGTAGGTGGTGGCAGGGCAAGGTAGCAGCAGCGGGCGGCTCACTTCAGAGACGGGCTCGCTCAAGCAGCCGTGATGGAGGCTCGCGCAGGAGAGAGAGATGGTGGTGCAGGGAGTTAGAGGTGCCGAGGGAGGATGGTGGTTCCCTGGCTTCTCCGGCGGCGCTGGCGACGGTGGCGCGGCTCCAGATGGGCACGGCGACGACAGAGGAGGCGTTGCAGAGTGCCCCGAGAGAGAGAAGAGGAAAGGAGAGGAGAGGAGACTGACATGAGGGAGAGCAGGGCTACGTGAGGAGCTGAGAGTGAGAGAGATGGAGCCTGCAGGGTGCGGGTGGAGTCTGCAGGGTCGAGACAAGAGAACGGCGTGAACGAGGGATCGGTAGCTGGGCGGTAGGAGCAGGCGTAGCTGGGGGCGCAGAAGCTGGCGTGAAACAGTGGAGAAAGAAGGGTTCGGCTGGCTTTCCTGCGTGGTGGGCCCAGCGTGCCCACGTGGAAAGAGAAGAGGGAAGAAAGAAATAAGATCGGATCGGATCCCGAAAAATAATTCCGTAACGGGCGTTACGGTCGGAAATAAATTCTGAACATTTCCGTGGAATAATTTACGGAACGAGAATAAAACGCTAATTTATTTCTAAAATTCTCGATCATTGTTATATTTTTATTTTTAAAATTTCCGGACTTTACACACTCAACCCAATAGAGGTTTCCACCTCTATTACCTATGGTCGAACACTTAAGTATCCAAACGGAACATTACCGGGTAGGTCTCAATTCCGGTTTAGGTTACTAGCTAGATGAATTCTAACTAGGTTTAAGAACAGGCCAAACCATAGGATTTCAAAGCTACTTGAACCAAGCAATAAGCACAAGTCCATCATAGTTCGGGTAATAACGAATCTCAATTCACCTTGATCCACATGAGTTTTAGCCAATAATCGACATTTCAAACGCAATCATCAATCCACTCAATTCAATGGAAGAAACAATCATCAATCCAAGTAATTCAATGGAAGAAGCAATTATCAATCCAATAAATTCAAGAGATTCAAGAGATTCAAGAGAGACTGCATAAACAAGAATCTAAAATAGAGATTAAAGAAGAAACTCAGCTTTATTGATAGAGGATTAGCAAAACGTCAAATTCCCCAACATTTGCGAAGTTTCTCCAAGCTCCAACAAGTTCAACAATGGCCAACAATGGCCTAGGGCCAAGGGAGAAGAAAAGGGGAAAATGCTCTCTCCAAAGAAGTTCGAAATTTTGAATGAAACGGGAATCCCCCAATATTCACTTAGGGCTTTTCTTTTATATCCCGCAACGGGTTGCCCTAAAACAAATCCGCAAATTAACGAAATAAATCGGCGAACAGGAATCTCGGTCGAAAATCTCGGTCGGTGACCGAGATTTTTGAAAGTCGGGGCCGAGATTTGCTTCGTGATCCAGCGTTGACGAAATCTCGGTCAGAAATCTCGGTCAAATGTGAAAAATCTTGGCCGAGATGGAGACTGAGATGGGGACCGATATTCTTCGACAGAAACTTCTGATATGGGATCTCGGTCGAGCTGGCTCGGATCTCGGCCAAGATTTCTTGGATCTCGGCCGAGATTTCTTGGATCTCGGCCGAGATTTCTCAGATCTCGGCCGAGATCATGTGGATCTCGACCGAGATTGCTCCAATCTCGTGCGTTTCGTCTTGGCTCGTCTTTTCCTCCATTCCCGTGCCTGCGTGATCGCTCCTAAGCGTCCATCCCGAGGCCTGATCCTCAAATGCATCGTTTTAGCTCCGAAACACGCCAAAATACCTACAAAGACACCAAAAGTGTGTGTAGACATCTATACTCGCAAAGTTGCATTAAACAAGTATAAAGAACACAACTTAAGGCTAAAACATGCACGCGGGAAAGAAAAACTAACTATATGCTCTACTAAACTAGGTCGATAATTCATGTTATCAGAGCTCACACACCTCCAGGCTGGCTTCCAAGCTCAGCATGCACACAATCAACAACAACAACAACAACCAGTACTCACACAAAACTCAAGCCAAACTCTTTCAAAACTAGGATCAAGGTCAAAGGAAAGCAAGGGAAGCTAGGGACGTGGGAAGATGGAAGGAAAGTGAAGAACAAGCCCTTGATCAGCCAAGGCAAAGATTAAGAAAGGTAAAGAGTAAAGCACGGGTCAAAGAGTCAAAGAAGACGGCTGCAGCCGCCGGAAACCGCAGGGGCGGCAGCCAGGGCCGCAGGAGCGGAAACCCGCAGGGGCGGCACCCCCATCCGCGGGTGCGGCTAAGCCACAACTCGGTCAAAACTAGTCTCGGCTAAAGATCAAACTCGGTCCAAGAACTAAGGCTCTTACAATACGTTTAGTTAAAACTAATTGATAATTAGTTTTGGTCAAATCTTTACCTTTTTCTGTTTCTACCATATTTAGTTGTCGAATTATTAGTTTAAATTTTAATTTTTTTTAACAACTTACGTTAACGTGAGTTTGATTTTAATATTTTCTGTTTTTAACAACATTTTTGTTTTTTCACTGATTATAAATTTATCATTATTATAAATGATTTTTTAAAAAAAATTTGCACTGTAAAATCCATTAGTTTGTTAAGTAGTTAGAAAACTTTTTTTAAAATCCGATTTACAAAGATATAAATTACGTAAATAACGTGTTTTTTTGGTTAATTATAATTATTGTTAATCGCCATATTAACATTAATTGTATTGGACAAAATCTTTTAAAATCCAATTTAAATAATAATTTGTGATTAAATTAGGTGATTAATTTTTTCTAAATTGACGTTAATTCTGTGAGCGACACGTGGAAGTAGAGGCCTGAAAATTTTTCGTTGGCTGAGGTAAATCTTGGGAGCGACACGTGGCAATAGAGGCCTCTGCTTTAATATATAGTAGTGTATTACCCGTGCCTTGCACGAGATGTTGATAAAAATATTATTTATTATTATATTTCTATAAGGTATTATATATAAATTATTTTTTTTTCATTAGATAGAGTAGATAATAAGCAATAAATATTTGTACACTTTACATATAATATTATATAATACATTAATAAAATATCTAACCGTATAATAATTCATATTTTGATTTTTCTCCCCCTTATTATACTGATTCATATGTTAATAGAAATAGTACATTGGTAGCATATGGTGTTAAATTAATTGTTATATATAAATCAATTTAATAAATAACACAATCTATAATCAAACCTAATTAATACTAATACGGTTGTTGAATACCTTAGTATATTTATTTTCTTTCTTTTTTTGTGCTGCTAAAATTTGTTATGGTTGTAATTCTAATTTGTTATACATATCTCATGTAACAAAAAAGGTGATTGGAAGGGAAGGAAGTCGTAAAATTTAGTTGTTAAAAAGTGGATTTAATTAACATTTTAATTGAAATGAATTTAATTAAGATTTGATTTTAATATTTTGTTAAATAATTTTTTAATAAATAAACTTAATTAATATTTTAGTGAGTTGTGGTTAAATTTTAAAATAACACGTGGCAGTTAGCATTTTTCTGCGTGACACGTGCCAAGAAGTGCTACTTCTATAAGATAAAAGATAAGATGTTGTTCTGTCAATAACCATAAAATCGCAATACACTACGTTGTGAAATGGACGGTTACTTCAGTATGAGTATATTTGGCATTCCCGTTCATGTAGTGTTTACGTTGATATCTTAATAGTATTTATATTTCGTATTTGATACTATTAGGGGTATTATTATCTTCATTTAAAAGGAGTAACGTAATTGAAATAGTAGTAAAGGATATAACAGTCAACACCTGATAAAGAATAAACAAATGCTTATTAGAGAGGGAAAGCAAAAGATTAAACCTCTCCCAAAGTCTGAGGACAAACCCCACCAAAACAAAACGTAATGAAGACCAAAGATAAAGAAAATGCAATGAAGACGTATGCTTTGCTTGGGATGGGTATGTAGCACAAGACGGGGCGATTATTGTGGAATATAATAACCTTTCGTAAGGAACCGTAAAATTTAAACTTAATGTATAAGGTCGATAAGTTATTGTTTCCTTGTCAATTGGATTTAGATGAAACTTTTTTTGCAATTTTATGTTGCATTTGAGTCTATCAGTTAAATAGACTTTAATAAGGAATAATTGGTCTAATAAGACCCTTTTTAATTAATACAAATATATTAGGCTCCTTACCTATTATTATAATTTTTATTAAATAATTAGTTTTTGATAAGTTACCCCAAGTTGGAGAGAAAAATACACGCATATATATATATATATATATGATTAGTTTTAATTTTCATATCTAGATAAGACAGTCATAATAAGTTACCCTAATTGGAGAGAAAAATGATTAGTTTTAATTTCCATAACTAGATAACACAATCAATTGCTAGCAAAAAGAAGTATGACAATGAGTTGGACGATGTGTGGTTGTATCACTTTAATCACCCGACTCATATTAAGAATGTTCAAGCTTGTGATCGTTAGAAAGTGAATGAATATTTCGGTTGAAAGTGAAGGAATATTCCGGTTTAAGATTTTATGGTGAATTTAGAAGGAGCGTAGTAATTCAAGGTTTTTTTTTAAAAAAAAAAGTAATATTTCAGTTTGGGTGAACCTCGGGTAACCATCGGGTGAACACAAGGTCGGTTGGTTGGTCAGGTGGTGGTTTTAATATCTTCAACCGAAAGCGCAACCGGACCATCACCCAGATTCCGAACTCTTTTGATCGGGTAATTTAACAATATTTATGGTTCGGTTTATCAAATAACCATCGGTTATGGTTGATCGAGATTGTCATCCCTAGGAAGAACGAGAAGGAGATTGAAGAAGATGAGCAAGGGAAATGGATGTCGCTGGTGTGGAATAGCCTTCTATGGAGGTAGATCGTATGCAACACTAGATTTGGAAGAAACAAAGAAGGAAATCTAAAGATGAAATTCCATCAAGGGTTTTCAGCCCCGATTTGTAGAAATCTAACCGAAATTCAAAGGAGGCTTTGAGGAATGAGGCGGAAAAGGAAGAGATGAAGAAACAAAAAGTTTAAAAGATACTATCTAAAATTACGAACTTGTAAATTTATGAACGAAAATTGAAAAAGTGGACAAGAACTCCAGAAGTGCTTAATTGTGGGACGGGCTTGGAAATTATTATGGAGCTTATTACTTACTGATTTACCAAAGGGCACTACGAAAAATTACGAACTTGTGTATTTCTGAATTGAAGACTGAAAAAATGAACAAGAAGTGCTTAATTGTAGGATAAGCTTGAAAATTATCTAATGACTATGAAGTTTATTACCTACTGTTGTATTGTGTACATGTTGATTGAAGTTGTCCTTGTTGTTTAGATTTGAGAGAATATCTCTTATTTCATCCATTTAAAACAAGAAGGAAAAGGGGTAAACAAGTGTCCATTGTTTTATAAAAAGAATTCACCCATATGAGAAAAATCCCTTTACTCCCTCTAAATAAATGCACCTCACGCACTTTTGTTTTCATAGTTTGAAATGCATGCGCCTATCTCATCTCTGTCTTTCGTCGCTTGTCCTTCTAAATTTCCTGCTTCTCTGAACATAAATAAAAATATTGTACAACCCTGCCCCTTCCCCTCCTCCCACAACCATAACATTATATATTTGGCTTATCCCTCCACCACTGATAAATCTCCCCATAAATCTCTAAAAATATCCACTACTACTCTACAAGCCCTATCGCCACAATACCTTCAAACCTTATAACCTCCAACAACTCCAGACTACTCCTATCTATCTCTCTATACTCCTAACACCATGAAGAAACCCATTGTCGATGATGCTCCGGGAGGAATTTCCTCATCCTCAACCCCGTCATTCTTTGTCTCTAACCCCGTCCCCTCCAGCGCTACGTACCCATCGCCTCTGATCCCCCAACCACAATCCCTTGTCACCTTCTCCTTCCTCCCCAACCTCCATTTATCCAACACCATCCTTAAACCTCCTCTAGAGCCTCATGTGTGCTAGTGCTCATGCTATCTCAATCTCTCCTCATCAAACTTTCAGTGATGTTGTGGCTGTCTCAAAGAATTCTAAGAAACCAATCCCCTAATCTTCATTCATGAGTTTGATAGCGAAATTATCCCTTTCTCAAAAGCTGATATTTGTGACCTTATCACTAAATGGAACTTTCTCTCTCATTGGTGGATCCATTGGAACAAAAATCCCCACAAGAATATGGAACGCATTGTATATATCTCATGGAATAACATTGCTGCACCAAAAATCCTTCTCGGAAACCATGGTATCTATATTTTTCATTTTCCCAATGAAAGTGATCTCAACCTTATCCTTCAATCCGGTCCTTGGATGATGAACAACTACTACCCCCTCATTCTAAAAGAATGGTTCCATGGAATGTTTTTTGACCTTAGTTGCCTTGATGATATCCCAATTTGGGTTAACCACTAACCTTGATGTTCGCTTCCAGTCCAACATTATGCTTGCTCGTATTACGTATATTATCGGAAAACCGATCCTCACTTACCATCTTTCGGCTAACCAAGAGGGTTTTTCCTACGCGCTTGTTTTGGTTGAAATCTCTACAAGTAAAGATGTCCTCATAAATTTTATGTTCAAGGGCAATGTTGGTGAACATATCTATCAATCCATTGAGTATCATTGGCTTCCTTCTTATTGTCCCGTTTGCCGGAAGATTAGTCACTCCCACATTACCCTTTCAACTTCCACGTCGACTCAACTACCCAAGACAAAATTTACTTCTCCAAAAAAACCCACTTTAAGCTGCCGCCCCTCGAAACTTGGACAACTTCTACCTACACCACCTGAATCTCTAAAATTCCTCCCCATAACAATCTGCTTATATTACGCCGATTCCGTATCTCTCCACCCCACGCTTGACAACATTAATGATCCTCATTTACCTTTGACCGTTAATCCTCCAATCAACCCTCCTCTCGGGAATACACCTTCGTCTTCCAAGCCCCCGCTCACTAATGATGATTCATAACTTCATCTTCTCACCTTGTCGCCCCCCCCTCCCCCTTGAGATTCCCACATACTCTTCTTTCTCTTCTGCCCCTCAACCCTCGTCTTCAAAAACCCAACTATCCAAGCCTTTCTACCCTTTTACACAAGACAAGAGTTTATCCCTCCAAAATAATAACTCGTCAAATGAATAGCTTAAACATTGCAAGGTAGAATATCCGGGGGCTTGGTACATTTCCTAAACAAGCCCAAATCCGTGACCTTATGAAATCCCATAATCTCGATGTCATCGCCATTCTTGAAACCCAACATCCCCTTCAAAAACTTTTAAAAAACCATCAAACACCTTCTTCTTAATTGAGAACATATATCTAACATGCACCACCACCACAATTGTTGAATATTACTCTGGTGGAACCCCTCCACAACCAGCATCACCTCTCTCTTCTCCTTAAGCCAACATATCCATGTCTGAATCACAAACACAAATCTCACCAATTCCTCTTTTCTCACCACTTTCATCTATGCTTCCAATTTGGATGACTTTGCACTTCTCCCTTTGGCACGACCTTCACTCCCTCAACTCTTCTAATCTTGAACCCTAAGCCCTTCTAGGAGACCTTAATGTTATCCGATCGGCCAATAAAAAGCTCAACAAAACCCATGGACACCCTAACTCCATCAACAATGAACTTGAAGACTTCCTTTCTAGTTCTTTCCTCACTAACCATGTTTTCTCCGGTTACCTTTTTACTTGGAATAACAAACGCCCAGAATGGTTGACGGGTTGTGCACCTGGTAAAAACATGACAAATTTATCATGAACCGTGCTTGGAACCCAGCCTTTCCCTGATCCACCACCACCTTTCAAAACCATGACCTATCCGACCACTTACCCGCCATTGTTCACACCACTTCCCCCAAACACACCCGTGGCAAGACCTTTCGTATCAATAACGCTTGGTGTTTTTACGAGAATTTCATCTCCACTGTTAGAGACTCTTGGAACACCAACCATATTGCCACCACATGTTCATTACCCTTTTCAAACTCAAGACCCTCAAACCCAAACTCAAGCTCTTCAAAAATGTCACTTTCGAAAGTATTATCAACTCTATCTATGAGTAGAGAACTTTCCTCAACCACATTCAAAACTGTCTTCTCTCAAAGCCCTCAGATCACCTCCTTATTATCGAGAAAACCCTTGCAAAAAACAACCTTACTCGACTTCTCACTAACTTTAACACCACTTCCTCTCAACTTGCAAAACATGACTGGATCAAGTACAATGACCATTGCAACACCTACTTTTTTAGGCACATAAAAAGAAGACGTGGCCAATCTAGAATCAACTCTATCCTTGATTCTCAATAAAGTACCCTTACCTCTCACACAAACATTTCTTCTGCATTCATCTCCCACTTTTCCAACCTTCTTGGCTCTACCTCCACCACTAAACCCTTCCTACAACACTATTTCACTCTTTGACCTTCCAAGTCCAACAATGATGCTACCTGTCTTTTGCGTGAAGTTACCAACGATGAAGTTAAAAATGCCATCTTTGCTTTTGGTAATGACAAAGCTCCCGAACCTGACGGATACAACTCTTACTTCTTCAATCAAACCTGGGATATCACTGGTATCGACTTCACTCTTGCCATCAAAGACTGCTTCAAAACCGGCAAAATTTTACGACAGATTAACTACACCACCATCTCCCTCATACCAAAACTAGCTAACCGCACCACTACCAATGACTTTCGGCCTATCTCTTGTTATCCAAACCTTTACAAAGTCATAGCCAAAATCCTTGCTAGTTTCTTGAAACCTATCCTTTCCTCACAGATCAGACCTCAACATGGCGTCTTTATTTGAGAAGATTCATTTGATACAATACACTCGTTAGCCATGAGCTCCTCAAATAATACAAGCGCTAGTCTTTCTCTCCCGGATGTACTATGAAAGTTGACATCAAAAAAACCTTTGATAGTGTTGATCAAACCATCCTCATAAATCTCTTATCCGACCTTGGTTTTCCCGCTATCTTCACATCTAGCATCAACTCTTGCATTACCAATGCCCACTACTCCATCCACATCAACGGAATCTATAAAGGTTTTTTCAAAGGTGAAAAAGGAATCAGGGAAGGATGCCTTGTATCACCCTATATCTTCTCAATTGTCATGAAATATTTCTCCAGAATCATTCACGCCCAAAACCCAAAACATTGACTTTAATCATCATCCTAAGTGCTCAAAGGATCTCATCACTCACCTCACCTTTTCCGACAAACTCTTACTCTTTTTTCGTGGTGATCTTGACCCAGTTCTCATCCTTAAATCTTCCCTTGATGAGTTCGGACGTATCTTTGACCTCATTGCCAACTGGGACAAGTCTTCAATCTTTTTCAGAGGCATCAACACCCATATTAAAAACATCATTGCTGCCTCTGCAGGGTACTCTGTAGGAAACCTTCCTATGACTTAGGTTGGACTTCCTCTCGTCTCCTACAGACTCAAACAAGCTGACTATGCACCTTTCATCCAAACATCTCCGCCAAAATTAACTCTTGGATCACCAAACATCTCTTGTATGCTGTTAGACTCCAACTTATCCAATCTATTATGTATGGAATACAAGACTATTGGAACAATGTCTTCCTTTTTCTGATGTCCGTTGTGGGGAAAATATGTAGTCTTCTACGCTCCTTTTTATGGTCGGGTTGTATTAATGGTCATAGCAACCTCGTGGCCTGGGATACCCTCTGTAGACCTCACTCTGGTGGGCTTGGGCTCAAGGATATCCTCTTGTGGAACAAAATGTGCCTTGCAAAACTCGTCTATGAGCTTGATTCTAACCAAACGACGGGCCTTTGGAAAAATTGGACCAACACGTACCACCTTACAACCACACAATATGGGATGTGCTACCCTCGCCTCTCATAGTTGGATTTGGCGCTCCGTTTCTCAAGTAAGATAGATTCTCCTCTCCTATAGCACTCACTCGATCGTCGCTCGTCTTATGAAGAGCCCAAATAATCTTTCCAACCAACACCTACACGATGCTCAAACTAACCAGACCCTCCCATGCCTGGAACAACTATATTTGGCGGCGACTCAAATCCCCTGGTGTTGGTTGGCCGCCCATGGTGCGCTCCCTACCAAATCTAACATATATCACTCTTGGGGGAGTGCTACCACCAATGTTAGCCCAATTTGCAACTCCTCTGAAGAAACTATTGATCACATGCTATTCAATTGCACCAACTCTAAGCCCATCCTCGACAACATTCTTAACTAGTTCAACATCTCTCCACGATTGCACACCCTTCGCGGCTGGCTTGATTGGATTTTTTCCACAACTTCTAGATCCAACCATCGAGGCCACCTTCACCACATTCATCTACCACATTTGAAGAGCTAGGAACGAGTTTGTCTTCAATGACCAACCCATATCTGTCTCAACTACTTCAATAAAAATCAAACTCATGTCAAGTTGCAAGCTAAAGCTTATTGGCAAAAACACTCCACCACTAATAAACAATGAATGTCAAGGGTATATCCATAAATAACTAAGGCTCCTTCTCACAATGCTTTCTATCCCCTTGCCCCATATCCCAAACTGATCTCGTGTTGTTTTCTTTTCATATTGCTTGTATCTACCTTTCTCTTCTTTAACACATAAACGCTTGGTTAAAAAAAAATTGTCATTTGTTCTGATTGGGTGTTTAAAGTTGGGTAATAAATTTAGATGTGTAATTGATTTGGGGGTATGTTTTGGGTATTTGATTCTGGTAATATGTTTTGGGTATTAATTTCGGGTATTGAACTTCAAGTGTAATAATTCGGGCATATATTACATTTCGAGTATTGGAGGTATTGAAATTGAAGTATTAAAATTTAGGTATAATCTTTTGCGTATTACAACTAAGCTGTAATTATAACTTTTAACAAAATAAAATAAAAATCTTGAGATATTTTTTAGTCCAACCGATAATATGGAAAATATGAGTTATCAACCTAGGTTCGACACCAACAAATAACCATTTAAAAAAAACAATTACTTTTAGAACTCTAATTACCATTTAAATTTAATTATTGAATTTTTTTCAATAAGAGACCTATTTTATTAACTAAATTATTTAAAAAACCCTACTTTGTGACATACAAAAAAGTCTACTCTCACAATTCACCACTATAGTTATTACTGATATTATTTGTCTTGACACATCTTTTACCCATATTAACATCTTCAAGTGACCTCTCTTGCAATGCTCATATTTCCTTTCCTACTTATCCTTGCTATAATTTTGCCTATGTTAATATGTGGATCAATAAATGGGGCCTATATCATACTCGATCTATCTATAGTGCAAGGTATTTTTCACAATAGTGGATGACTTCACTAGATGCCTTTGGACGTTTCTCACGAGAGATAAGATGCAGGTTTACATAAGTTTATCTGATTTCCTTGCATATGTCAGAACACAATTTGATTGTATGGTTAAATGCATAAGATTTGACAATGGGCTGAGTTCATTCAAAATTCTCTACAGGCATTATTCCATAGCCTTCGCATTGTTCATAACAAATTATTGTTGTATGCTCCCCAACAAAATATACGTGTCAAGAGGAAACATAGGCACCTCCTAGAAGTTGCATGAGTAATTTGTCTTCATGGACATTTACCTCTTAAATTTTGGGGTGAGGGTCTCTTATCTGCTAACTATTTGATCAACCTTATGCCTCTTTTTGTTCTTGGTTGACATATTCCATTTGAACTACTTCACAAGAAACACGTTATTATGACCACCTATGGATCATTCAAAATTCTCTACAAACATAGGCACCTCTTTTACTTTCCTCCTTACCCATTTCAGCTAAACCGGCCGGTTTGCCGGTTTAGTTACGGTTTCTTTAAAAAAAAAAAAATTTGAAAAACCAGCCTAAAGCAAAACCGTCGGTTTGGTTAAGCCGTCGGAATGAACTTTTTTCTTAAAAAAAAAAAATTAGAAAAAACATTTTAAAAACCTATTTATTCCCAAAAGTAAACTGTCGGTTCAAACCGACGGTTTAGGCCTTTTATTTTCATAAACCTAAACCCTAAACCTTGAACCGGCCCAAACCTAAATCGGCCAAACCTAATTAAACCGCCGGTTTGGCCAAACTGGCAGTTTGGGCCGGTTCGAGAACCGCTGGTTTGCCGGTTTAGGTTTACCGAGCCAATGTCTAATCTCATGATTCTCTTTTTCTACCCCTTTACATGTTCTTTTTTCTACCTCTCCTCATCTATCACATATTCCAAATTATTTTCTACCTATTACTTTTTCTTTTTTACCTCCAATGCACACAAAGGAGCATTACTCATCCTGACAAATTTGATGACTATGTGTGCTTATCTATCTCTTTCCCTCACACATACTTATTCTCCCAGCTACAAACTTATTCTCCCTGATCTCATTATGTTCACTCCATTTGCAATCTCCACTTTAGAGTCAACTCGTTATGCTCAAGCCAAAGAGAATCCAATTTAAATAGATGTTATAAACAAAGAACTTTCGGCTCTTGAAAACAATAACATTTGGGAGCTCACTTCCATACCTCTAGGACACAAGGCCATTGGATCCAAATGGATTTACAAAGTTCGGTACATGCAAGATGGATTTGTGGAGCGTTACAAACAAAGATTAGTGGCTAAAAGTTACGATCAAATAAAAAACAAGTACTACAAGCACACATTTTCTCCCGTTGTCAAGTTTACTACTACTTGTGTCCTTTCCATTGTTGCTGCTAGTGGCGGAGCAAGAAAATTTTCAAAGGGGATACAAAGATTATATTAAAAATTATATTGAGTTGATTGTATTAATTACGAGATAAGAAAAATGTAAGAGCCTTAGTTTTGGAAGCTAGTTTTGGCCTTAGTCGCCCCCGCGGATCTGTGAGGCCGCCCCTGCGGCTCCCCTGTTGTTCCGCCCCTGCGGCCAGGAAACCCGCCCCTGCGGTTTCCGGCGGTTGCAGCCGGTTTTGTTGACCCTTTGACTTGTGATTTCCCCTTTCCTTTGCCTTCTCCCTTTAGCTTTCCCTTAGCTGTCTGAGCAAGGGTTTCACTCTGTTCTTTAGCTTCCCACGACCTTTTTGCTTCTCCTTCTCCTTCCCTTGAGTTGATCTTGTGTATGAGTTTCTCTTGAAGTTTACAAGAGAGGTTGAGATGGCTTTGATGCTTTGGATGCTGGTGGTTGTTGTTACTGAGCTTGAGGCCAGCTAGTGTGTTTGTGACCATTCCCTGCAGCCTTAGACCACAAGTGTTGTAAGGATCTTCTTATTCTTTTCTTGACCCTGGATGACAGAAGACGTGGTTGATCACGAGAAGAGCTGAGGAGAAATCGCAGAACCGTTTCCTGCGTTGTCGCCGCCCCCGCGGCCGAGAGTCACCGCCCCCATAGCTACCGTGTCGCAGCGCCTGCGTCGTGCCAGCGGCGTGCCTACGTTTGCCAGCGTTCTTTGTCACCGCTCCCGCGGCTACGTTCCGCCGCGCCCGCGGCTGCTTGCCTTTCGCCCCTGCGCTCCTTTGTCACGCAGGTGCGCTTTGTCCCGGGTCTACCTAGAGCTAGGTGGATCCTTTCCTTTCCTAGTATGAGCGGTAGTAGCATGCTAGGTACGAGTATGAGTTTAGAATGAGAGTGAGTACGGAATGGTTTTTGCCGGTTATGGCTTTGAGGATTACAAGTTGGAATACGATACTTATGGATCCCTTGGGTCTAGGTGTGACCCTTTGTGTGATAGGAGTTTGATATTTATGTATGCCTTGTATAGGCCGTGTTATCCTCCAGTTTGGAGTGGACTGAGTTGAGAGTTGATCCAGTGAGACGACTACGAGGTTGAGGTAAGTCCGTGGGACTTACTTAGTTGCCATTCCTTTATAGGATGTTGTGCTTGAGTGGTGTTTGTTATATGTTTAAAGCATGCGTTATGATGGTCACCGACCTATGATGTATTGATTGCCCATTGTAGGGCTGTGATAACTTTTCCATTCATCCCGCTGGGAGTTGGGGGTTCTCTGTGGTCAGGCCAGACCTGGTAAACGGTTCGGGCACTCTCCATTCTCTTAGGGTACACGGGGAGGTATTCCAGGCACCATTCCAGCTGGTTATAGTACCCAGAGGCGAGGGTTTTATTCCTCGTGTCACTTATGTTTATATGGATATTTATATACGAGTTGATTGCTGGACTTTATAAAGATAATGAACCGGGTAAATGTGTGAAAGCATGATGATGTGTTAAGATTTCTGATGTGTGTTTGTGCTCTAGCATAATTTCTATATATGTGTATGGTTAGCTAACGGTTTCATACCGTGTTGTAGACACTTTGCAGGATAGGAGAGCTGTAGAGTGATTCAGAGTGGGTGATCCACTGAGGGCTCCGTACACTGGGGCGTTATCGGGGATATGGGTTCTTTTGATGTATAGCATGGTTTTGTTTGTACTCAACGGTACATTGTATTACCTTTTCGATATATATATATATATATATATATATATATATATATATATATATATATATATATATCAGTTTCATGTTTTGTTTTAATCTATCGGTGCCTTGTTGTAAGATCAGTGAAATTGTTGTTAGGCTATGGTCAGGATCCTTGTGAGATCCTAGCCCAGTAGCACTCCGAGTCCTACGGATTTGGGGTGTTACAAAGTTGGTATCAGAGCCTAGGTTGACAACACTGGCACTAGTAATCTGCAATAAAGGTCGAATAGATAACTAAACAGAACCCGAAAAGGGGTATGACTTTTCAAAAGGTAATTGGTTTTGAAATGACTACAAATGTTTTGGGATAACGTACGTGAGCCATCACCCCTCTGAAGATCTCGACAATATAGATATATATAGATATTCCATTGTGATTGATCTGTTATATATCTATACATATGACATATATATAACCTTCTAAGATAGGTTTACGTCTTCTGCAGATGGCTTCAGACTAGAGCCTTACCTGCAAGCAAGACGAGGTAGAGGTAGACCCCCTCTGGGTAGAGGACGGGGTAGGACTCCCGCTGAGGGTTCACATGCGGGAGAGATACATGAGGAGGTTGCTGAGAGCGCCGTTCCTGAGACTGGGAACGGGGACAGCTGAGGGACAGGGGGCACAAAGAGCCCAGTCTGGTGATTCTGATCGGTCTTTATGGGTAGATTATCGGAGGTATTATGCTTATATTAGACGAGTAGTGGAGGCTGCTAGAGCCGGTAGACGTGCCCAGACTTAAAGGCACAGGAGGGACCATCTGAGAGGTCCCACACCGTTACTCAGGTACCAGCTGTACAGGTACCTGCTGTTGAGATTGTCCAGAGCACCGGAGGAGCATAGAGGGCCTAGACCAGATACCTGGTTGAAGGCATTCCATCAGATGGGTGTACCCCCTTTTTCTGGGAAGGTGGGGTTGGAGATTGAGCTATGGATCGGGCATGTAGACTCAGCTCTGGAGTCTATTCGCTGTCCAGCTGACAGACAGATTGAGCTGGTTCAGACTTTATTCCGGGACTTGGCACAACACTGGTGGAGATCAGTACGGGGTCAGGTTACCAGTTATGATCAGATGAAGACGATGATTAGAGAGCGTTTCTGCCCTGCCTCGTTGAGGAGGGAGAAACTGCGAGACTTTGTTGAGGCTGGGTTCGAGGATGTACCGGTCTCAGAGGCCATCAGGAGATTCCAGGAGGAGCTGGCATTGCTGGGTCCAGCTGCACCTTCTGCAGATCAGCACGTGTATTTGTTTTCCCGACGTCTGAGGGATACTACCCGTACTTATATGGCGGGTTTTCACTGTGAGACCTTGGTCGATCTATCAGGACCGGGCTTCTGACTACGAGAGGGAGAGAGCTAGCCAGAGGAGAGCTTCTCAGACCGGAGGGTCTGAGAAGAGACAGAGGACTGGTCAGACCAGTGGTACTGGTGGAGCTGCTGGTTCAGGGCGAGGCCAGAGTCGCCAGAGTCGTCCTCCATCTGCACCGGGTGCAGATAAGGGAGTGCAGTGCTTCAACTGCAGTGAGTATGGGCATATGAGGTCAGAGTGTACTAGGCAGCCGGTGACCTGTTTCACTTGTGGCCGACCTGGTCATAGAGCTACCTTCTGTAGACGAGGGAGAGCTTCATCACAGCAGGATTCTTCTCCTGCTAGTGCAGCAGGAGGTGGACAGAGACCACCTCAGCAGCAGCAGCAGAGTCAGGGACAGCGGAGGGTCCCAGATCGCCCTACGACTCAGGGATCTGCTCTGGGCCAGAGTAGAGGCAGAGGACCGTGGTGGGGACACCACTGATACCAGAGGCCCACAGGGCCGATGTTTTTGAGCTGAGGAGTGCAGAGGAGCCAGCTGCACCTACTGCTACAGGTACCATTCTGATTCATGGTTCTACCTGTTAGAGTTTTATTTGATACTGGTGCTACGCATCTCTTTTATTTCTGATGCCTGTGTAGAGCGTCTTGGGTTTAGATACAGTTGAGGGGATGCCCTTTATTATAGGGTTACCCGATGGTGGTAGGTGTCAGAGGTACCCGTGAGATTCACGGTTGTCCCATTTCTGTAGGGACCCGTGTGTTACTAGTTGACTTCTTTGTCATGTCATTAGAGCATGAAGAAGTCATTCTAGGTATGGATTGGATGGCTAGACATTCTGCAGTCTTAGATGTAGGTAGGAGGACTGTTACCCTCTCTACCGAGTTAGGCCAGATAGAGGTTTTCCGAGGTTGGGACCTTGGAAAGGTAGGCACTAGTTATCAATCGCTATACGGGCAGCTAGACTTATTGCACAGGGTTGTGAGGCCTTCTGGTGTTATGCCATGAAGGAGGGGGAGAGTCCAGCGTTAGAGGATATCCCAGTTGTTTGTGAGTTTACTGATGTTTTTGCTGAGCCGTCCAGTTTGCCGCCTCAGAGGAGTGTGGATTTCAGTATCGAGTTAGAGCCTGGTACGAGACCCATCTCGAAGGCCTCCATACCGGATGGCGCCTGTCGAGATGCTGGAGCTGAAGAAGCAACTCGAGGAGTTGGCTGAGAAGGGCTTCATTCGCCCTAGCGTGTCCCCATGGGGAGCACCTGTCCTCTTCGTACGGAAGAAGGACGGATCGCTGAGGTTGTGTATTGATTACAGAGAGCTGAACAAGGTGACCATCAAGAACAAGTATCCACTGCCGCGCATTGGATGATTTGTTAGATCAGCTACAAGGGAGCGACTGTGTTCTCCAGGATTGACCTAGCGTTCCGGGTATCACCAGCTGAGGGTGAGGGAGCAGGATGTGCACAGAGACAGCATTCCGGACCAGATATGGCCACTACGAGTTTGTAGTGATGCCATTTGGGCTTACGAATGCCCCAGCCGTCTTTATGGAGTTGATGAACAGTATCTTCATCGACTTCCTGGATCAGTTTGTGGTGGTTTTCATTGATGACATTCTGGTATACTCTCGCAGTGGAGAGGAGCATGCAGGACATCTGAGGACTGTATTGCAGGTTTTGCGGGATAGAGAACTTTATGCAAAGTTCTCTAAGTGTGAGTTCTGGATGCCAGAGGTAGCATTCCTGGGTCACATTAGTATCAGCTGAGGGGATCAAGGTGGATCCAGCGAAGATAGAGGCAGTAGCATGCATGGACCTACACCGACGAACGTCAAGGAAGTACGTAGTTTCCTTGGCCTAGCCGGTTATTACAGACGCTTTGTGGAAGGGATTTTCTGTGATTGCCCGTCCACTGACGAGTTTGCTGAGGAAGACTACCAGATTTGTGTGGTCTGATCAGTGTATGCAGAGTTTTGAGGAGCTGAAGAGACGTCTGATTTCTGCTCCTGTTTTGGCACAACTAGAGGGTACTGAGGATTTTGTGGTATACAGTGATGCATCCAAGCTAGGCTTGGGATGTGTGTTGATGCAGGAGGCAGGGTGATTGCATATGCGTCTCGACAGCTGAAGACGTATGAGGAGAACTACCCGACTCATGATCTGGAGTTGCAGCGGTAGTTCATGCACTGAAGATCTGGAGACATTACCTATATGGTGTTACATGTTCAGATCTTCACAGACCATCAGAGTCTGAAGTACATTTTCACGCAGCGGGAATTGATAACCGCCAGCGTAGGTGGCTTGAGCTGATCAAGGATTTTGATTTAGGAGATCCTGTATCCATCCGCGGGAAGGCGAACCGTTGTCGCGATCGCTTCCAAGAGATCAGGAAAGTACCTCTAGAGTACCAACTGCCATCTACATAAGAAACTGGATGTCCAACTCTAACAGATCAGTCTCTCTGACTGGCGACTGTATCGTCTCTGCAATGCTGCTCTCAGTTTCCTGCTCAGGGTGGGACAACGTGGATGGTACAGATCTCTAAAAAAAATCTTGATCACTCGAGCCCTACGCTGGCGGTTATTCAATCCGCTGCGTGAAATGTACTTCAGATATGATGGTCTGTGAATATCTACATGTAACACCATACAGGTAATGTCTCCAGATCTTCAGTGCATGAACTACCGCTGCCAACTCCAGATCATGAGTCGGGTAGTTCTCCTCATACGTCTTCAACTGTCGAGACGCATAAGCAATAACTCTGCCTCGCTGCATCAAACACATCCAAGCCTAGCTTGGATGCATCACTGTAACTACAAATCCTCTGTACCCTCTGGCTGTGCCAAAATAGGAGCAGAAGTCAGAACGTCTCTTCAACTCCTCAAAACTCTCATACACTGATCAGACCACACAAATCTGGTAGTCTTCCTCAGCAAACTCGTCAGTGGACGGGCAATCACAGAAAATCCCTCCACAAAGCGTCTGTAATAACCGGCTAGGCCAAGGAAGCTACGTACTTCCTTGACGTTCGTCGGTGTAGTCCATGCTGCTACTGCCTCTATCTTCGCTGGATCCACCTTGATCCCCTCAGCTGATACATATGACCCAGGAATGCTACCTTTGCATCCAGAACTCACACTTAGAGAACTTAGCATAAAGTTCTCTATCCCGCAAAACCTACAATACAGTCCTCAGATGTCCTGCATGCTCCTCTCCACTGCGAGAGATATACCAGAATGTCATCAATGAAAAACCACCACAAACTGATCCAGGAAGTCGATGAAGATACTGTTCATCAACTCCATAAAGACGGCTGGGGCATTCGTAAGCCCAAATGGCATCACTACAAACTCGTAGTGGCCATATCTGGTCCGGAATGCTGTCCTGTGCACATCCTGCTCCCTCACCCTCAGCTGGTGATACCCGGAACGCAGGTCAATCCTGGAGAACACAGTCGCTCCCTGTAGCTGATCTAACAAATCATCAATGCGCGGCAGTGGATACTTGTTCTTGATGGTCACCTTGTTCAGCTCTCTGTAATCAATACACAGTCTCAAGCGATCCGTCCTTCTTCCGTACGAAGAGGACAGGTGCTCCCCATGGGGACACAGCTAGGGCGAATGAAGCCCTTCTCAGCCAACTCCTCGAGTTGCTTCTTCAGCTCCAACATCTCGACAGGCGCCATCCGGTATGGGCCTTCGAGATGGGTCTCGTACCAGGCTCTAACTCGATACTGAAATCCACACTCCTCTGAGGCGGCAAAACTGGACGGCTCAGCAAAAACATCAGTAAACTCACAAACAACTGGGATATCCTCTAATGCTGGACTCTCCCCCTCCTTCATGGCATAACACCAGAAGGCCTCACAACCCTGTGCAATCAGTCTAGCTGCCCGTATAGGCACTGATAACTGTGCCTACCTTTCCAAGGTCCCAACCTCGGAAAACCTCTATCTGGCCTAACTCGGTAGAGAGGGTAACAGTCCTCCTACCTACATCTAAGACTGCAGAATGTCTAGCCATCCAATCCATACCTAGAATGACTTCTTCATGCTCTAATGGCATGACAAAGAAGTCAACTAGTAACACACGGGTCCCTACAGAAATGGGACAACCGTGAATCTCACGGGTACCTCTGACCCTACCACCATCGGGTAACCCTATAATAAAGGGCATCCCCTCAACTGTATCTAAACCCAGACGCTCTACACAGGCATCAGAAATAAAAGAGTGCGTAGCACCAGTATCAAATAAAACTCTAACAGGTAAACCATGAATCAGAATGGTACCTGTAGCAGTAGGTGGCAGCTGGCTCCTCTGCACTCCTCAGCTCAAAAACACGACCCTGTGGGCCTCTGGTATCAGTGGTGCCCCCACCACGGCCTCTGCCTCTACTCGGCCCAAGAGCAGATCCCTGAGTCGTAGGGCGATCTGGGACCCTCTGCTGTCCCTGACTCTGCTGCTGCTGCTGAGGTGGTCTCTGTCCACCTCCTGCTGCATAGCAGGAGAAGAATCCTGCTGTGATGAAGCTCTCCCTCGTCTACAGAAAGGTAGCTCTATGACCAGGTCGGCCACAAGTGAAACAGGTCACCGGCTGCCTAGTACACTCTGACCTCATATGCCCATACTCACTGCAGTTGAAGCACTGCACTCCCTTATCTGCACCCGGTGCAGATGGAGGACGACTCTGGCGACTCTGGCCTCGCCCTGAACCAGCAGCTCCACCAGTACCACTGGTCTGACCAGTCCTCTGTCTCTTCTCAGACCCTCCGGTCTGAGAAGCTCTCCTCTGGCTAGCTCTCTCCCTCTCGTAGTCAGAAGCCCGGTCCTGATAATCGACCAAGGTCTCACAGTGAAACCCGCCATATAGGTACGGGTAGTATCCCTCAGACGGTCGGGAAAACAATACACGTGCTGATCTGCAGAAGGTGCAGCTGGACCCAGCAATGCCAGCTCCTCCTGGAAATCTCCTGAATGCCTCTGAGACGCGTACATCCTCGAACCCAGCCTCAACAAAGTCTCGCAGTTTCTCCCTCCTCAACGAGGCAGGGCAGAAACGCTCTCTAATCATCGTCTTCATCTGATCATAACTGGTAACCTGACCCCGTACTGATCTCCACCAGTGTTGTGCCAAGTCCCGGAATAAAGTCTGAACCAGCTCAATCTGTCTGTCAGCTGGACAGCGAATAGACTCCTAGAGCTGAGTCTACATGCCCGATCCAGAGCTCAATCTCCAACCCCACCTTCCCAGTGAAAAGGGGGTACACCCATCTGATGGAATGCCTTCAACCAGGTATCTGGTCTAGGCCCTCTATGCTCTCTGTGCTCTGCCATCTCAGCAGCAGGTACCTGTACAACTGGTACCTGAGTAACGGTGTGGGACCTCTCAGATGGTCCCTCCTGTGCCTGTAAATCTGGGGCACGTCTACCGGCTCTGGCAGCCTCCTCACACGTCTGATATAAGCATGAAACTCTGATCTACCCATAGAGACACGATCAGACTCACCAGACTGGGCTCTCTGTGCCCCCTGTCTCTCAGCTGCCCCGTTCCCAGTCTCAGGAACGGCTCTCAGCAACCTCCTCATGTATCTCTCCCGCATGTGAACCGTCAGCAGGAGTCCTACCCCGTCCTCTACCTAGAGGGGGTCTACCTCTACCTCGTCTTGCTGCAGGTAAGGCTCTAGTCTGAACCATCTGCAGAAGACGTAAACNGGTGAGGGTCTCTTATCTGCTAACTATTTGATCAACCTTATGCCTCTTTTTGTTCTTGGTTGACATATTCCATTTGAACTACTTCACAAGAAACACGTTATTTATGACCACCTATGGATCATTCAAAATTCTCTACAAACATAGGCCACCTCTTTTACTTTCCTCCTTACCCATTTCAGCTAAACCGGCCGGTTTGCCGGTTTAGTTACGGTTTCTTTAAAAAAAAAAAAATTTGAAAAACCAGCCTAAAGCAAAACCGTCGGTTTGGTTAAGCCGTCGGAATGAACTTTTTTCTTAAAAAAAAAAAAAATTAGAAAAAACATTTTAAAAACCTATTTATTCCCAAAAGTAAACTGTCGGTTCAAACCGACGGTTTAGGCCTTTTATTTTCATAAACCTAACCCTAAACCTTGAACCGGCCCAAACCTAAATCGGCCAAACCTAATTAAACCGCCGGTTTGGCCAAACTGGCAGTTTGGGCCGGTTCGAGAACCGCTGGTTTTGCCGGTTTAGGTTTACCGAGCCAATGTCTAATCTCATGATTCTCTTTTTCTACCCCTTTACATGTTCTTTTTTCTACCTCTCCTCATCTATCACATATTCCAAATTATTTTCTACCTATTACTTTTTCTTTTTTACCTCCAATGCACACAAAGGAGCATTACTCATCCTGACAAATTTGATGACTATGTGTGCTTATCTATCTCTTTCCCTCACACATACTTATTCTCCCAGCTACAAACTTATTCTCCCTGATCTCATTATGTTCACTCCATTTGCAATCTCCACTTTAGAGTCAACTCGTTATGCTCAAGCCAAAGAGAATCCAATTTAAATAGATGTTATAAACAAAGAACTTTCGGCTCTTGAAAACAATAACATTTGGGAGCTCACTTCCATACCTCTAGGACACAAGGCCATTGGATCCAAATGGATTTACAAAGTTCGGTACATGCAAGATGGATTTGTGGAGCGTTACAAACAAAGATTAGTGGCTAAAAGTTACGATCAAATAAAAAACAAGTACTACAAGCACACATTTTCTCCCGTTGTCAAGTTTACTACTACTTGTGTCCTTTCCATTGTTGCTGCTAGTGGCGGAGCAAGAAAATTTTCAAAGGGATACAAAGATTATATTAAAAATTATATTGAGTTGATTGTATTAATTACGAGATAAGAAAAATGTAAGAGCCTTAGTTTTGGAAGCTAGTTTTGGCCTTAGTCCCCCCGCGGATCTGTGAGGCCGCCCCTGCGGCTCCCCTGTTGTTCCGCCCCTGCGGCCAGGAAACCCGCCCCTGCGGTTTCCGGCGGTTGCAGCCGGTTTTGTTGACCCTTTGACTTGTGATTTCCCCTTTCCTTTGCCTTCTCCCTTTAGCTTTCCCTTAGCTGTCTGAGCAAGGGTTTCACTCTGTTCTTTAGCTTCCCACGACCTTTTTGCTTCTCCTTCTCCTTCCCTTGAGTTGATCTTGTGTATGAGTTTCTCTTGAAGTTTACAAGAGAGGTTGAGATGGCTTTGATGCTTTGGATGCTGGTGGTTGTTGTTACTGAGCTTGAGGCCAGCTAGTGTGTTTGTGACCATTCCCTGCAGCCTTAGACCACAAGTGTTGTAAGGATCTTCTTATTCTTTTCTTGACCCTGGATGACAGAAGACGTGGTTGATCACGAGAAGAGCTGAGGAGAAATCGCAGAACCGTTTCCTGCGTTGTCGCCGCCCCCGCGGCCGAGAGTCACCGCCCCCATAGCTACCGTGTCGCAGCGCCTGCGTCGTGCCAGCGGCGTGCCTACGTTTTGCCAGCGTTCTTTGTCACCGCTCCCGCGGCTACGTTCCGCCGCGCCCGCGGCTGCTTGCCTTTCGCCCCTGCGCTCCTTTGTCACGCAGGTGCGCTTTGTCCCGGGTCTACCTAGAGCTAGGTGGATCCTTTCCTTTCCTAGTATGAGCGGTAGTAGCATGCTAGGTACGAGTATGAGTTTAGAATGAGAGTGAGTACGGAATGGTTTTTGCCGGTTATGGCTTTGAGGATTACAAGTTGGAATACGATACTTATGGATCCCTTGGGTCTAGGTGTGACCCTTTGTGTGATAGGAGTTTGATATTTATGTATGCCTTGTATAGGCCGTGTTATCCTCCAGTTTGGAGTGGACTGAGTTGAGAGTTGATCCAGTGAGACGACTACGAGGTTGAGGTAAGTCCGTGGGACTTACTTAGTTGCCATTCCTTTATAGGATGTTGTGCTTGAGTGGTGTTTGTTATATGTTTAAAGCATGCGTTATGATGGTCACCGACCTATGATGTATTGATTGCCCATTGTAGGGCTGTGATAACTTTTCCATTCATCCCGCTGGGAGTTGGGGGTTCTCTGTGGTCAGGCCAGACCTGGTAAACGGTTCGGGCACTCTCCATTCTCTTAGGGTACACGGGGAGGTATTCCAGGCACCATTCCAGCTGGTTATAGTACCCAGAGGCGAGGGTTTTATTCCTCGTGTCACTTATGTTTATATGGATATTTATATACGAGTTGATTGCTGGACTTTATAAAGATAATGAACCGGGTAAATGTGTGAAAGCATGATGATGTGTTAAGATTTCTGATGTGTGTTTGTGCTCTAGCATAATTTCTATATATGTGTATGGTTAGCTAACGGTTTCATACCGTGTTGTAGACACTTTGCAGGATAGGAGAGCTGTAGAGTGATTCAGAGTGGGTGATCCACTGAGGGCTCCGTACACTGGGGCGTTATCGGGGATATGGGTTCTTTTGATGTATAGCATGGTTTTGTTTGTACTCAACGGTACATTGTATTACCTTTTCGATATATATATATATATATATATATATATATATATATATATATATATATCAGTTTCATGTTTTGTTTTAATCTATCGGTGCCTTGTTGTAAGATCAGTGAAATTGTTGTTAGGCTATGGTCAGGATCCTTGTGAGATCCTAGCCCAGTAGCACTCCGAGTCCTACGGATTTGGGGTGTTACAAAGTTGGTATCAGAGCCTAGGTTGACAACACTGGCACTAGTAATCTGCAATAAAGGTCGAATAGATAACTAAACAGAACCCGAAAAGGGGTATGACTTTTCAAAAGGTAATTGGTTTTGAAATGACTACAAATGTTTTGGGATAACGTACGTGAGCCATCACCCCTCTGAAGATCTCGACAATATAGATATATATAGATATTCCATTGTGATTGATCTGTTATATATCTATACATATGACATATATATAACCTTCTAAGATAGGTTTACGTCTTCTGCAGATGCTTCAGACTAGAGCCTTACCTGCAACAAGACGAGGTAGAGGTAGACCCCCTCTGGGTAGAGGACGGGGTAGGACTCCCGCTGAGGGTTCACATGCGGGAGAGATACATGAGGAGGTTGCTGAGAGCGCCGTTCCTGAGACTGGGAACGGGACAGCTGAGGGACAGGGGGCACAAAGAGCCCAGTCTGGTGATTCTGATCGCGTCTTTATGGGTAGATTATCGGGGATATGCTTATATTAGACGAGTAGTGGAGGCTGCTAGAGCCGGTAGACGTGCCCATACTTAAAGGCACAGGAGGGACCATCTGAGAGGTCCCACACCGTTATTCAGGTATCAGCTGTACAGGTACCTGCTGTTGAGATTTCCAGAGCACCGGAGGAGCATAGAGGGCCTAGACCAGATACCTGGTTGAAGGCATTCCATCAGATGGGTGTACCCCCTTTTTCTGGGAAGGTGGGGTTGGAGATTGAGCTATGGATCGGGCATGTAGACTCAGCTCTGGAGTCTATTCGCTGTCCAGCTGATAGACAGATTGAGCTGGTTCAGACTTTATTCCGGGACTTGGCACAACACTGGTGGAGATCAGTACGGGGTCAGGTTACCAGTTATGATCAGATGAAGACGATGATTAGAGAGCGTTTCTGCCCTGCCTCGTTGAGAAGGGAGAAACTGCGAGACTTTGTTGAGGCTGGGTTCGAGGATGTACCGGTCTCAGAGGCCATCAGGAGATTCCAGGAGGAGCTGGCATTGCTGGGTCCAGCTGCACCTTCTGCAGATCAGCACGTGTATTTGTTTTCCCGACGTCTGAGGGATACTACCGTACTTATATGGCGGGTTTTCACTGTGAGACCTTGGTCGACTATCAGGACCGGGCTTCTGACTACGAGAGGGAGAGAGCTAGCCAGAGGAGAGCTTCTCAGACCGGAGGGTCTGAGAAGAGACAGAGGACTAGTCAGACCAGTGGTACTGGTGGAGCTGCTGGTTCAGGGCGAGGCCAGAGTCGCCAGAGTCGTCCTCCATCTACACCGGGTGCAAATAAGGGAGTGCAGTGCTTCAACTGCAGTGAGTATGGGCATATGAGGTCAGAGTGTACTAGGCAGCCGGTGACCTGTTTCACTTGTGGCCGACCTGGTCATAGAGCTACCTTCTGTAGACGAGGGAGAGCTTCATCACAGCAGGATTCTTCTCCTGCTAGTGCAGCAGGAGGTGGACAGAGACCACCTCAGCAGCAGCAGCTGAGTCAGGGACAGCGGAGGGTCCCAGATCACCCTACGACTCAGGGATCTGCTCGTGGGCCAAGTAGAGGCAGAGACCGTGGTGGGGACACCACTGATACCAGAGGCCCACAGGGCCGAGTTTTTGAGCTGAGGAGTGCAGAGGAGCCAGCTGCACCTACTGCTATAGGTACCATTCTGATTCATGGTCTACCTGTTAGAGTTTTATTTGATACTGGTGCTACGCATTCTTTTATTTCTGATGCCTGTGTAGAGCGTCTTGGTTTAGATACAGTTGAGGGGATGCCCTTTATTATAGGGTTACCCAATGGTTGTAGTGTCAGAGGTACCCGTGAGATTCACGGTTGTCCCATTTTTGTAGGGACCCGTGTGTTACTAGTTGATTTCTTTGTCATGTCATTAGAGCATGAAGAAGTCATTCTAGGTATGGATTGGATGGCTAGACATTATGCAGTCTTAGATGTAGGTAGGAGGACTGTTACCCTCTCTACCGAGTTAGGCCAGATAGAGGTTTTCCGAGGTTGGGACCTTGGAAAGGTAGGCATAGTTATCAACGCTATACGGGCAACGAGACTTATTGCACAGGGTTGCGAGGCCTTCTGGTGTTATGCCATGAAGGAGGGGGAGAGTTCAGCGTTAGAGGATTTCCCAGTTGTTTCTGAGTTTACTGATGTTTTTGCTGAGCTGTCCAGTTTGCCACCTTAGAGGAGTGTGGATTTCAGTATCGAGTTAGAGCCTGGTACGAGACCCATCTCGAAGGCCTCATACCGGATGGCGCCTGTCGAGATGCTGGAGCTGAAGAAGCAACTCGAGGAGTTGGCTGAGAAGGGCTTCATTCGCCCTAGCGTGTCCCCATGAGGAGCACCTGTCCTCTTCGTACGGAAGAAGGACGGATCACTGAGGTTATGCATAGATTACAGAGAGCTGAACAAGGTGACCATCAAGAACAAGTATCCACTGCCGCGCATTGGTGATTTATTAGATCAGCTACAAGGAGCGACTGTGTTCTCCAGGATTGACCTACGTTCCGGGTATCACCAACTGAGGGTGAGGGAGTAGGATGTGCACAAGACAGCATTCCGGACCAGATATGGCCACTACGAGTTTGTAGCGATGCCATTTGGGCTTACGAATGCCCCAGCCGTCTTTGTGGAGTTGATGAACAGTATCTTCATCGACTTCCTCGATCAGTTTGTGGTGGTTTTTATTGATGACATTCTGGTATACTCTCGCAGTGGAGAGGAGCATGCATGACATCTGAGGACTGTATTGTAGGTTTTGCGGGATAGAGAACTTTATGCAAAGTTCTCTAAGTGCGAGTTCTGGATGCCAGAGGTAGCATTCCTAGGTCACATAGTATCAGCTGAGGGGATCAAGGTGGACCCAGCGAAGATAGAGGCAGTAGCTGCATGGCCTACACCGACGAACGTCAAGGAAGTACGTAGTTTCCTTGGCCTAGCCGGTTATTACAGACGCTTTGTGGAAGGATTTTCTGTGATTGCCTGTCCACTGACGAGTTTGCTGAGGAAGACTATCAGATTTGTGTGGTCTGATCAGTGTATGCAGAGTTTTGAGGAGCTGAAGAGACGTCTGATTTCTGCTCCTGTTTTGGCACAACTAGATGGTACTGAGGATTTTGTAGTATACAGTGATGCATCCAAGCTAGGCTTGGGATGTGTGTTGATGCAGTGAGGCAGGGTGATTGCATATGCGTCTCGACAGCTAAAGACGTATGAGGAGAACTACCCGACTCATGATCTGGAGTTGGCAGCGGTAGTTCATGCACTGAAGATCTGGAGACATTACCTATATGGTGTTACATGTCAGATCTTCACAGAGTATCAAAGTCTGAAGTACATTTTCACGCAGCGGGAATTGAATAACCGCCAGCGTAGGTGGCTTGAGCTGATCAAGGATTTTGATCTGGAGATTCTGTAGCATCCGGGGAAGGCGAACGTTGTCGCCGACGCCCTGAGCAGGAAGACGCCTCGAGAGCAGGCAATTGCGAGGCTGACAGTTCAGCATCAGTTACAGAGAGATTTGATCTGGCTAGAGTTGGACATCCAATTTCCTGATGAGGATGCCCAACTGCGTACTTTAGAGGTTCTACTTGATATGTTTAGCGAGATTCAACAGAAGCAGGAGACCTGCCCGACTTTACAGAGGATCAGAGATAGGATGTCTCAAGATGAGGCACCACAGTTCCTGCTTGGAGCAGATGGAGTTTTGAGACGCCATGGTCGCGTCTGTGTACCTGCTGATACAGAGCTGAGACAGAGGATATTACAGGAGGCTCACTGTACACCTTACTCGGTACATCCAGGTACGAGTAAGATGTATCAAGATTTGAGACGTTCATATTGGTGGGGAGGGCTGAAGCCCGATGTAGCCAGATTTGTAGCTCAGTGTGCGACCTTCCAGTAGGTCAAGATCGAGCATTTCAGACCTGGAGGTGAGCTCCATCCACTTCCTGTTCCACAGAGAAAGTGGGAGGACGTCACCATGGACTTTGTGACTGGATTGAGGCTGAGCCGGAGTTTTGATGCCATCTAGGTCATAGTAGACAGACTGACGAAGATGGCACGTTTCATTCCTATCAGGGAGACGTGGCCGGTGAGCAGATTAGCTGAGGAGTACACTAGGCAGATAGTGAGACTCCATGGTGTACCGAGGACGATCGTCTCAGACAGAGATGGACGATTTACCTCGAGATTTTGGCAGTAGATTCAGACTGCTTTGGGGACGAGTTTGCACTTTACTACTGTGTTCCATCCTCAGACAGATGGTCAGTCAGAGAGGATCATTCAGACCCTGGAGGATATGTTGCGAGCTTGTGTGTTGGATTGGGGACAGGTGTGGACGGATCATCTCCCACTTGTTGAGTTCTCCTACAACAACAAATGGCATGCATCTATTGGGATGGCCCCATATGAGGCACTGTATGGACAGAGATGTCGTACCACGTTATGCTGGGATGAGTAGAGCAGTGTCGGTGGTTTAGCACCTGATCAAATTCAGGATGATATGGCTCGAGTAGCATTGATCAGAGAGCGTATGCTGACTGCGCAAAGCCGTCATAAGTCGTAGTCTGATAGGAGGCGTAGACCTCTAGAGTTCAGAGTTGGAGCCCCTGTGTGGCTGAGGGTGTCCCCGACACGAGGTGTTAGGCGTTTTGGCATTAAGGGGAAGTTGAGCCCCCGATATGTCGGACCGTTCGAGATTCTGGATCGGGTAGGGAGTGCAACTTACAAATTAGCCTTGCCTCCGAGATCAGAGGGTGTTCACCCTGTATTTCACGTGTCTCAACTGAGGGAGTATATACCAGATCCGAGATACATCGTGAGTTATGAGGATTTGGTTGTTGAGTCGGACCACACTTTTGTTGAGCATCCGATTGCAGTCTTAGAAAGAGGAATGAGACGCCTGCGTTCGAAGGACATACCTATGCTTAGGATACAGTGGTCGAGACGAGGACCTGAGGAGGCTACATGGGAGACTGAGGATAGTATCCAGAGGAACTATCCAGAGTTCTATGCCGAGATAGGTGCACCAGTAGGATCACCGAGTAGATCTTAGTACTAGCTTGGTGAGTCTTATGTGCTTACATGCTTATATGCTATGATATGTTATTTCATGCTAGCTTGTTGTGATTATGATCTTATTAGATCTTGTTGTGCTAGTATGATTTTTGTTTGTAACTGGAGATGGCTCTTCCCTCCATGCTATTGAGATATGTTATGGTTTGGCTAGAGATGGTTTCCCTCTAGGCCTTGGATAGTATAGTTTGCTGCTGGAGTAGATGGTTTCCTCCATGCTTATGTTGAGGTTATAGAGAGAGTTGTACCTCAGCTTGTGAGTCCGAGTGGTTTGAGGATTTTACAAGTTTCGGGACGAAACTTGTTATTAGGGGGGTGAGGTGTAAGAGCCTTAGTTTTGGGAGCTAGTTTTGGCCTTAGACACCCCCGCGGATCTGTGAGGCCGCCCCTGCGGCTCCTCTGTTGTTCCGCCCCTGCGGCCAGGAAACCCGCCCCTGTGGTTTCCGGCGGCTGCAACCGGTTTTGTTGACCCTTTGACTTGTGCTTTCCCTTTCCTTTGCCTTCTCCCTTTAGCTTTCTCTTAGCTGCCTGAGCAAGGGTTTCACTTTGTTCTTTAGCTTCCCACGATCTTTTTGCTTCTCCTTCCCTTGAGTTAATCTTGTGTATGAGTTTCTCTTGAAGTTTACAAGAGAGGTTGAGATGGCTTTGATGCTTTGGATGCTGGTGGTTGTTGTTACTGGGCTTGAGGCCAGCTAGTGTGTGTGTGACCATTCCCTGCAGCCTTAGACAACAAGTGTGGTAAGGATCTTCTTAATCTCTTCTTCTTTTCTTGTTCCTTCTCCCTAGCTTAGGATTAGATGTTTGCATAGATGTGTATTGATGTTTGTATGTGTATGTACATGTATGTGCTTGACCCTGGATGAGAGAAGACGTGGTTGATCACGAGAAGAGCTGAGGAGAAATTGTAGAACCGTTTCCTGCGTTGTCGCCGCCGAGAGTCACCGCCCCGCGGCTACCGTGTCGCAGCGCCTGCGTCGTGCCAACGGCGTGCCTGCGTTTGTTAGCGTTCCTTGTCACCACTCCCGCGGCTACGTTCTGCCGCGCCCGCGGCTGCTTGCCTTTCGCCCCTGCGCTCCTTTGTCACGCAGGTGCGCTTTGTCCCGGGTCTACCTAGAGCTAGGTAGATCCTTTCCTTTCCTAGTATGAGCGGTAGTAGCATGCTAGGTACGAGTATGAGTTTAGAATGAGAGTGAGTACGGAATGGTTTATGCCGGTTATGGCTTTGAGGATTACGAGTTGGAATATGATCCTTATGGATCCCTTGGGTCTAGGTGTGACCCTTTTTGTGATAGGAGTTTGATATTTATGTATGCCTTGTATAGGCCGTGTTATCCTCCAGTTTGGAGTGGACTGAGTTGAGAGTTGATCCAGTGAGATGACTACAAGGTTGAGGTAAGTCCGTGGGACTTTCTTAGTTGCCATTCCTTTATAGGATGTTGTGCTTGAGTGGCGTTTGTTATATGTTTATAGCATGCGTGATGGTCACCGACCTATGATGTATTGATTGCCCATTGTAGGGCTATGACAACTTTTCCATTCATCTCGCTGGGAGTTGGGGGTTCTCTGTGGTCAGGCCAAACCTGGTAAACGGTTCGGGCACTCTCCATTCCCTTAGGGTACACGGGGAGGTATTCCAGGCACCATTCCACCTGGTTATAGTACCCAGAGGCGAGGGTTTTATTCCTCGTGTCACTTATGTTTATATGGATATTTATATACGAGTTGATTGCTGGACTTTATAAAGATAATGAACCGGGTAAATGTGTGAAAGCATGATGATGTGTTAAGATTTCTGATGTGTGTTTGTGCTCTAGCATAATTTCTATATATGTGTATGGTTAGCTAACGGTTTCATACCGTGTTGTAGACACTTTGCAGGATAGGAGAGCTGTAGAGTGATTCAGAGTGGGTGATCCACTGAGGGCTCCGTACACTGGGGCGTTATCGGGGATATGGGTTCTTTTGATGTATAACATGGTTTTGTTTGTACTTAGCGGTACATTGTATTACCTTTTTGATATATATATATATATATATATATATATATATATATATATATATATATGTTTCATGTTTTGTTTTAATCTATCGGTGCCTTGTTGTAAGATCAGTGAAATTGTTGTTAGGCTAGGGTCAGGATCCATTGTGAGATCCTAGCCTAGTAGCACTCCGAGTCCTACGGATTTAGGGTGTTACACAATAATAAAAAGAAAAGGATGTTTTTGCTATTTCCAAGACTCATACCCTGCACTCCAAACTCCCAATCCACTAGGTAGATAGAATGTATGATTACAAGTAACAACAACTTCAAATCAAGACCAATACAACCCTAACCAAGAGAAAACTAAACAAGAACAGCAAGATAAGAGAAGCCAGATGATGCCAACGCAACTAGAAACAAGCTTCCAATGAAGCTTGTGTTCTTAATCTGATCTTCCCACGAATCACACAAGATCAGTTCTCACTTTCTCTCTTTTCTTCTCTCTTTTCTCTCTTTCGCTTCTTGGAGAAGAGAAACTCAAGGAATCGGCCGATGGTTCTACAGTGCCTCCAAAACTCAGTTAAGGAACTTATATACCCAGTGGAGAAAAGGCCCAACAAGCAAGTAATTACACCAGCAAGCACAAGTTTACACATATTTACACATAAGAACTGAAACTTATTAAGTTTCCCATAATGGCACAATATACATGATCACCATACACATTAGAGCATCTTAGGTTTTGTTTGAATCATGTCAGGATATCACTTAACACCTTAAGTGCCCTTGTACATTATCAAACAAGTCCTAAACCACCAACTAATGTATAGGCGTTCAAGTATATGTGTAGAAGGGATGCATGGTATAAGTATTTGAAGTTGTAGTAACTCTATGTACAACCTATTGTTTATAAACATAACATAAGGGAACATGGAAGTCAAGTTGGTTCTAAATTGACTGAAAAATCAACAAATACAATGGAGTTCAACAAATTCATCTGTCATAAACAAAGGGGCATGCTATTTACACATGGATAAAATTACCTATGACCGAATATAAACGCTTAGCGCCGGCACTCAAGCACAGACATCCGTTTCAAGTCGTTAGTGCCTTTTTTCTATTACGGGCGTCGGCTCCTCTTGCTGGCGCCCATATTTATTTTTTTTGGAGGTCTACGTACATATGTTTTGGCCAGCAAATAGATGAATTTTTAATTTTGAAGATGATTCACAATCATCACAACATCAATAAGCAAGTTTTCAATGATGTATATGAAAGCTTAAATTCAAAATTGGTATTTTTTTTTTTGGATTGGGGATATTCTGTAACAACAAAAATTAGCAACCTGGGAGATTTAGAATTAGAATTAGGGGTTGAAGATGATTAATAGCAAAACATTAAGGAGTGTTGCCGGGGAGGAATTCAAGTCGCAAGGGAGGGAGTAGCGTCAACGGGGCGGAATCCAAGTCGCCGGAGAGGTAGCAACACGGGAGGAATCTTAGTCGCCAAGGAGGGAGCAACACAAGGAGTAGAGAGGGGTAGCGACAATTTGGGATTGAGAGGCGCTTGCCTCGCGTTTTAAAACCCTAACACGCAGTTTTTTTTTTTGAGCACTGGTACTAGTTGAAATTTTTTATTATTATTAATTTTGAGCGTTCCTCCTAGCGCCAACGCCTCTTTTTTAATTTTTACGGCTACCCGCTCGTTAAGCGCCATCTGAATGCGTTTTAATTTATTGTTGGTAAAACGAACCTTGTGTATATGGCTTTTTCGTAAACAAAAAATGACAATGTTTTGAGTTTTAACAACATCCAATAGACTTCCACTAGATATGCTCATAAAGTGCCTAAATGTTTAAAGGCAAATTGCAAATAACAAAGTTACTTCCGTATGTGTAAGAAGCTCATTTGCATCACTATACTTCTTTTCATCGAAAGGATTATTAATGCTTTGACCATCGGATTCAACTTCGATCTCATCGGAAAATGTCGACATATTTTTCGAGGTTTTCTCAATTAGGATGTGAATAGTGATTTGAATTTACGTAAATATATAATAAGGCGGTAACTTGTGAAGAACACCAAAGAAAAAAGAAGCGATGTGGCGGTTAGGGTAAGAGAGACGGGCCTCGGACGCAATCTAATGCTTGCAACGGTGCACAACCAAGCTGCGCCTCCACTATATAGTATGAATGCGCCTCCGACGCACATTCAGAATCTGCTTAGGAATCACACACGCATTGTGTGCTGGCTCCATGTCTGGCCGCGTAGCATCACTCATTATGTTTTAATATGTAAATAGATGTGAGTTTTTGTATTAGAGTTATTTATTTGAACAATACATTAAAATATGTACAAATGTCAAATTTCACTTCATTAAATAAAACAATATTATAAGAAAAGTTGGTATGAAAATAAAATCAATTTACTAATTAAAATAACAATATAAATCACATGAATCTAAGTGGTATTAGGGAATTTAAATTAGTTAATATGTGATCTTGTTGAGTAGAACTATGGAGGAAAAAACCTTTTTATCTGCTAGGTCAGATTTTTCTCTCACCGATTATTTATATTTATTATTACCAGCTATCACAAAAAATATATGTCATTTTAATTTTTTATTTTGATCAAATTTTAGTATTGTTATATATTTTTAATGTTATTAATTAAGAAAGTGTTATGAAAAAAAATTTTGATTTTTTTTTTGAATGTTGTTTTTGAAATTTTCTATTACAAAATATTCACTTATTAGTTTACAAAAATAATGAATATTTAATTAGTGATAAAATGAGAAAAATCTCTTATGTTTCCAAACAATTATGCATATTTCTCGTTTTTCCAGTGATCGGATGATGTATATTTAACATTTATATTTTGAATGTTACACTTTATAGAGTTAATTAGGGACCAAGGGATACGAAGTTCCCCTCATCTTGAAATTTGAAGGGGTGACTTTGTCTCATGGTTTCAAACAAAAGTCTCGTTATTAGCATTTTAAATTTTTTGATACAGTCTAATACTTAAACGTCAAGTATTATTTTTAAGATTTTCATAGTTATAGTTTTCCCAATGATATATTTGTGATGCAAAACTTGTTAAATTATTTTGATGATAATAAAACATCAAATGCAAAACTTATCAATATAAGATTACTTCCTGTGCATGTCTCTTTTTACGACTGCACTTGTTATTCAACATCACCAACTTTATGAATTGGTCAATAACTAATCTCATAAATGGAAAAGCACGTATACTTTGAAAATTTAAAACAACCGCAACGGATTTGGTATCATTCTAGCTGTTCACTACACTACAAGTCTTCCTGATTTCTCCATCAGTTCCGGTTAAGACTCCAATTCGCGTCATCTTGATCATAGCCTGTCCAAATTTGCTCCAGAAGCTTGAATCTTGCGCAAGAGTTCCGACCAAATATTTTGTGTTCGAATTGGTTGCTAATCTTTGATCAAACTTGGTAACACCTCTGTTAGCTAGGATTTGGTTGTAATAGCCTGTGTCGAATGTATCACCACTATTTGCGGTTTGGTCCAAGAAAGTTGTGCTTTGGGTTCCGTCTTGATTGGAAGGACATGTGCTCATTAGACTTTGGACCAGACCCGAGTCCATGGTTGGATCCGGTTTGCCTGTCCCGCTGAAGTTGTAAAGACGGTCTTGGAAGTTATTGCAATGGACTACTCCCACGGTGTGAGCACCTGCAATCAAATATATGATTGTTAGTTATGGTCCAAAGGGTCAATATAATAACTTAGTTCACCAAACTTAAAATTTTATTTAATATGCTCGTTGTTACTTTATACTCAATGTGAGACATTTATGCAATTTGAAGAACAACAAGATCATTCACGTCCAATCCAAGGCTATCTCTTCTCCCAGTCTCGACTTCATACCTATCTGCACCGGCCTAAGTCATTCGCATAAAATCTTGAATTAGTAGTTAATAATCCAAAATAACTATATAGTGAATATATAAATATACAAGCCGGTACTTACTATATTGAGTGTGTCTCTAGTTGCCATGACTAAAATGTCCGCACAAGATACAACACCGGGACAAACACCTTCGACGGATTTCTTAATGTCATCAATGTCGTCAAAGCCGTCGAGATTTAGGTTTTCTGGAGCAGTTTTCTCGGATGTAGCTCCGTCCAACATCACCGATGCATCACATCCCTAACAACGTAAACATTGGTATAATTATATTTTAACCAATGTATATAGTACTTACTATGAATGAATGTACGTAATTAATAATAAGACATTTATGCAATTTGAAGAGATTAATTAAGATGCTCACCCTAACAAAGCAATCGTGAAACGACAATCGGGTAAGATCCCCGACAAGCCCGGGATTGCTTTGCATCTTCGTTTTAGCGAGGTTGACAATGAACTGCTCGACGCTCGTGTTTCCGCATTTTGTGGCCAACAAGAACGGTCATAACGAAAACTAGAGCAATTAAACCGGTGATCTTGCTAGCCATTACGTACTAGATCGATTGAGCTTAATTTCGATCAATCCCTTTGTAAATATACTATCTTATCTTGGGAATATATTAGGATTGTTGTGATGATAAGTAAAACAAAGTTTGGTATTTATAGTCAAACAAGTGTTGAAAATTTGCATGGCAAGAGCAAGTTGCCCAATTTACGTCCATGGGTCCATGCATGTTTGGTAAGACACTTTGTTTGAATCCTTCGTCTACACTTATATTTCTACGTTTAATTTTATTTTTACTTATTTTTTCTCTCCTAACTATTAATTATTTCACGAAGAGGTGTCAACAGTACTTAGCTATGTAACTAATAAGTATGTACGACTTAGATTTATTCAATTTACTTACTTACTTGATATTAAAACCATTTGACCTAATCTAAGCCATTTAATAAGATATGACGTGGGGGTCCATCGCACGTCCAAGCGCATATGCACGTTGGGTCCAAGTCCAGCAGGATTCCATCTTAAAATCAATTGGCAATAGGAGGGGTAGCTCACCAACCTTATATACTAGACTTGTAATCCCAATATTGTCGATGTGGGAACCATAATCCTCCACACGCCCCCTCATGTGCAATCGTCTGGCTCGGTTGACACTTGACGAAATGAATTAAGGCCGGCTAGCCCAAACGGACGGACTATCATTGTCCATGTCCGCAATTTGAGTCTTAAGGCCGAGAAGCCCAATTTGAGTCCATCGCACGTCCAAGCGCATATGCATGATGGGCTCAAGTCCAGCACACAAGCCCAACAGGGCTCCATCCTAAAACCAATTGTAAATAGGAAGAGTAACCCATAATCCTCCACACGTCCCCTCAAGTGCAACCGTCTGGCTCGGTTGACACTTGACGAAATGCCTTAAGGCCGGCTAGCCCAAACGAACGGACTATCATTGTCCATGTCCGCAATTTGAGTCTTAAGGCCGACAAGCCCAATTTGAGTTCATCATACGTCCAAATGCATATGCACATTGGGCCCAAGTCTAGCACACAAGTCCAACAGGGTTCCATCCTAAAATAAATTGGAAATAGGAAGAGTAGCCCACCTACCTTATATACTAGACTTGTAATCCCCATATCATTGTCCATGTCCGCAATTTGAGTCTTAAGGCAGACAAACCCAATTTGAGTTCATCGCACGTCCAAGCGCATATGCACGTTGGGCCCAAGTCCAGTACGCAAGCCCAGGAGGGTTCCATCCTAAAACCAATTGGCAATAAAAAGAGTAGCCCACCAACCTTATATACTAGACTTGTAATCCCAATATTGTCGATGTGAGAACCATAATCCTCCACAACATTGATTTTTTATTTTGGTTAAGATCATCATTACATTGATTTATGCTGATTAACGAACTAAGAGTCCTTATATTTATTTTTTTATTTTTTATTTTACAACTTTCTATAGAAAATAATCAATAAAATGGATTTTTTTTTGTTCGTGGGCATGCTGATGCATGAAATAATACAGGATCATTAAGATCACAACGTCTGGTCGTCTTACCCTTTCAAAAAAATGACAACTATAAATTAGAAATAGATCCGTTTAAATTCGGATTCTAGTTGTATTAGTGGGGTTTTGGCTAAAAATCAAACTTGTTTATCTAGGTCTGATCCGGATTGATGCTCTGATGACAAATTAGATAGTGCAAAGCAACTTTGTTAGAAAAAGTATGATCTTTCAAAATAGATAGTGCAAAGCAACTCCGAAGACAAAATAGATGGTGGATAGAGCAATCATCCACCATCTATTTTGGCTAAAAATCAATCTTGTTTTTTAATGGCGTTTAAAAACGCCATTATAGGGCTTCGATGGCGTTTTTCAAACGCAATAGAAGACCAATAATGTACTAGTGGCAGTATGTGGAAGAGTATAGAGACAAGAGAGAAGGCGAGGAAGGTACAAATGAGATTACCACGATGCAAGTATCTGGACTGGATTCAAGTGGAGCCAAAATTTCAGCGATTACCCTTACGGATGCGCGCAAGATGCATGATATTGTAGGTGGAGCTGAAAGTTGAAGGCGGAGAAGGGGACATTGAGATGTGTCAAGAAGAGCAGCCTGGAAGGTTTCTTTACCGCAGAAAGTTGTGCGCATTCTATGTAATATTGTCAGGACCTATAAGAATGAGTTCTGATGTGCAGTTAAACAGATCGTAAAGAAAAGTAACTTTTGATTGATTCGGAATTATTCTCGGTAATAGAATGATTCATAATTAATCAAAAGTTATGTTTATTCAGAAGTCTTTTAACCGATTTCATTATTTTTTCATTCCACAACTTCAACCTAACGGGCATTTAAAGATTACATGTCAAAGAGAACAAACAAGATTACATGTCCCGATAGTGACTAATACCTAGGGCAATCATCCATCGAGAGTTGTTGTATGAGTAGTGCTGCCAGCGGGCGAGCGTGTTAAGTTTAACTTCGTGCATGATCCTAGAGACCATAGCAAGGGAAGTGGGTATATAGGTATTGCATACAAAGTCATTCCTTGTTCTCTAGACTTGTTACATGTGGTATTGAAAGATGAGATAGTGATATGCACTTTGAAGGATGGAGGAGGTTTGCCAATCCAGCCAACCATTGATGGAGCATAACTTTTGGGATATATCGAGCCAATTGAGAATGATATAGAGTGTGGTGATAGAGTGGGTGTTTTGGAAGAGGACATGGTCTTTAATTTCTTCAACAAGCTAGGATGCATATGGGGCACAGATTGGAGGTAGATGAGCCCCAGAAGTATATGTTCAAGTTGGTTGGAGTTTGTCATTAGCAGTGATCTAGGAGATGAAGTTGCATCTTAGGAGGTTGATTTTTCCAAAAAGATGTTTCTTTAGGGGACAAGAGTTCCCAACGGCTGGAAACACATAAAAATGTTAGAAGAACTGAACTTGTTGTTGGAATTGGTCATGAGTTGAGCAATGAGGAGTTGATAGATGTTTGGGAGAGATCTTGTCCATACAAAGGATTTGAAGATGTTTGGGATCTTACCTATAATATAGATAAGAAGGAGAAAAACCTTGATCCAAAAGTGAAGGAAACCATACATGACTATTTGGATGAGTTGGAGGCATTCGGCATAGGAGAGGTTTTTGACGCTAGAAGTGTTGATTTTTAAGGCGATTTTTAGGACAAGGAGGTTGAAATCGGGGTTTTTTATATTTGGTTTGTCCCAAGGAAAAAAGCCAAGATAAGTGGTTGGAAGTGTGTCAATGGTAATGTTGGAAAGTAGTGGTAATAAGGTGTTGGTTAAGGTTGTTGATGACGCAAAGATGATTGATGATTTTTCTCAGTTTGTTTGAATGTCGGTGGTGGTGCCAAACTCGTCAAGCGTGTTTTACAAGATGTCGATGGAGTTAGTGTTAACTCTAAAGAAGAGGAGTTGATCATTTGTAAAGGTGAGGTCGGTGATGGAGTTGTGGGTGGATTTAAGTTTAAAGTTAAAGTCTACTTTTGAGTTGTTGGAGATAATTCCACGCCAAAGATACTCCATAGTAAGAATGAAGAAGTAAGGAGGACGGGCTGACTTCTTTTGGAGCGACATCAGCTTCTTCTGTTTGTCATGATTTTACTCGGGGACGAATAAGGTTTAAGTATGGGGTATTTGACGAATCCAAAACATACATGTTTTATTTCATATTTTGTAAGAATTATCATACCTCATTTGGTTTTGTGTGTGTTTATTTAGGGCGTAAATGCTTCCTATTGTGTTTTGTAGTGTTTGCTTGGGTTTATTTCGTATTTCAGGCATTTGAGGCCAAAAATGAGCAAGAATGGTGAACGGATATCAGAATACGAGTTTCAATCCTCCTTAAGGTCAAGCATATCATAGAAGACACCTATTTTCACTAATTATTGAAGTTATGAGGTATATTCATGTTGAAGAATGAAGAATTGAAGATGCCACGTGAAGATCATTGATGTTGGATACCATTTTATGACAACATCTGAGAGATTCCCAAATTCGACCATTTTCCCTTTTGATTTGGACAATTGTGTCAATTGGAAAGTTGTAGATCTTCGAAAGATCTTTGAAAATAGTACTCATGGGTCCCTTGGTTCAAACCACAACAATAGAATGTCTATTTTACTAAGATGTTACGGCCACCCTTACGGCCGTAACACTATTTGAGGGACTTGATATGTTTCAACACGAGTCGAGTCACTTCAAGGTCAACTCGTTTGATGAGTAGTGATGTTTCAACCAACTCGCCATGTAACGACGGTTACAAGATTATCTTTGTGATGATTGTTCGCTGGTTTTTATCCCCATATAAATCCTTATCAAAAGAGATAGAAACTCACAGGGTAGTAAAACAATGGTCTGCTTTAAATTTATAAATTTGTAACAATATACTTTAATTGCAGCGAACCCACAATGTATGGATCAATCGCAGTAGAGCAAGTATTCCAAGTTCGATCACAGAGACTATGCTAGATGACTATGAAAATTGATTTAGAATAGTACAAATCTAAAATAAGGAAATAGGATTTGAAAAGAAAGGGAAAGGAGGTCAAAAAGGTTTTGAAGAGTTTTGTGAAGTTCGCAATCAATTTGTCAATACTGATTGAAAACCAAATAAAAACAAAATAAAACAAATGCAATTCAATTGAAGAAAAGTATTTCCAAGGATTTAAGATCATTATTTATACACATGAACTCAAGATAATCTCACAAAACATCTATGGTTGAAAAGCATGCATGGATGAATGTTTCTCATCGAATGTTTCTCATCTAATGTTCTATTACCCCTTACAGTTACGTCTCAAATATTAGTTGGCTTAAGGAAGGAATAATGACACATTCTATCCAATAAAGGTTGAACCTTTATTACCTAGGATCAGTTCTCTTATGTATCTAAGAAGGAACATCACAGTTACTATCAGTCAATTCTAACTTAGTTTGCTAGTATAGAAGATTTCTAAACCTGACTAAATCCAAACCATTCCATAGGATTTAAAGCGATTCAAACAATTATAGGGCACAATCAATCCATCATTGTCCAAGGTATAAACAATCTCTAATTACCTTGGAACCACTAAGGTTTATAGCTTCTCATATTCATAATCAAAGTTAAATTCAAATCAATCAAACAAAGCACAAAACTGAAATAAGAAAAGGGAATGAGGAAAGTACCCAGCTTTATGGAAATCTGAAAACAAACTGTCTTGAACTTGTCAATCGTATACGATTGACAAGTACTGATCTAACAATGATCAAGATAAAGAAAATGAAGCGAGGTAGGAGACGGCTTCTGCTACAATCCTTACGGCTGCGAGCTCTCTAGAACTAAAAACGACTCAAAAGAATTGAAAGAACGTTCAACCTCTAACCTTGTGAACCCCCTTTTAAAGTATTCGGAACTCTACTTTTATAACCAAAGGCTTGTCGAAAGACACGGGTTGGGCCTAAAAGTCCGAAAGAAATAAAATCGGCACTCAGGGAAGAATCTAGGGTTGGATCTCGGCCGAGATTTGTCATGGTCGGGGCCGAGGTTTCTTCTTCGATCTTCAGCGTTCCTAGGATCTCGGTCAAGTCACCCATGGGATCTTGGTCAAGTCAATCCATCATTGTCCAAGGTATAAACAATCTCTAATATATTACTTTGGAACCACTAAGGTTTCTAGCCGGCCACTCATATTCATAATCAAAGCTAAATTCAAATCAATCAAACAAAACATAAAACTGAAATATGAAAAAGTAATGAGGAAAGTACCCAACTTTATTGAAATCTGAAAACAATTTGTCATGAACTTTCCAATCGTATCTAAACATGAAATAAAACGAAAAAGGTTGGATCTTCCTAACAACTACTGATATAACAATGATCTAGATAAAGAAAATGTAGTGAGGTATGAGATGACTTCTCCTTCAACCCTAACGGTTGTGAGCTCTCTAGAACTAAAAGCGACTAAAAAGAATTGAAAGAACGTTCGACCTTTCACCTTGTGAACCCCCTTTTGAATTATTCGGAACTCTACTTTTATAACCAAAGGCCTGTCGAAAGACACGAGCTGGGCCTAAAAGTCTGAAATAAAATAAAATCGACGCTCAAGGAAGAATCTCGGGCTGGATCTCATCCGAGATTTGTCATGGTTGGGGCCGAGATTTCGTCTTCGATCTTCAGCGTTCCTAGGATCTCGGTCAAGTCACCCATGGGATCTCGGTCCGAGATGCCAGCCGAGATAGAAAACAGTAGCTAAATCTCGGTCCGAGATATATGGATCTAGGCCGAGATGGCTTCTTCACTTCGGGAACTTGTCTCGACTTGGGTACCTCAACCGAGATGCCTGTCCATTGTTGTTCAAAAACGTCTCTTTCGTTCCTAGCGCGACTTCTTCGCCTTTCCTTAGCTTGTGAGATTGCTCCTAGCATCCACTCCGAGGCTTAGTCCTCAAATGCATCGTTTTAGCTCCGAAATATGCCAAAATACCTACAATGAAAACCAAAGCGTGTGTAGACATCCATTCCATACTTGCAAAGTAGAATTAAACAATCATAAAAGGCTAAAACTAAGGCTAAAACTTTCATGCGAAAAGTGAAAAACTACCTATATGATCATCTAAACTAGGTCGATAAATCATGTTATCAATGATGTTCGCAATCCATGCCACTTTTTTTTTCCGCGATCCATGTTTAATTCCCTCTATTCTCAGCCTATATAAAGAGTCTTAGTTGCATATAATAGATACCAATTCAATACTCCACAAATTCTCTCTTATATTTCTCTCTTTTTCGGAGCCGAGTTTCCTTAGTTGATAGTCTGAGTTAATTGGAGTTCCGTCTGAGTTGTAAGAGATTGTGTTGAGTTGGAGGGAATTGATTCGTTTAAAAGGTGGATCCATTGCTACTTTCCATAAATTATTTGGTAATTCGAATCTCTCTTAGTTCTTTGACAATCATCTCTCTCTTTCGATTATATGGGTTCTTTGACTGATAGTTTGATTGTGTTGTTTGCATCATCACTCGACATGAGTGAGTAGTCCTATACTAGGGATTAGGGTGAAAATCCGAATCCAAATTTATGTAATATTTTTATCATTATAATGCCGAGATTTTACGTGAGTATCAAAGCATGATAGTGAACATATAGGAGGTTAAAACCAACTAGAAGACTAGGATTCATGTTTAAGCTAATATGAAAGTCGGATACTAAACTTAGCTTATATTGTTCCTGAATGAACTTTATTTAGTTCTTAAGCATGATCTTTTATGTTGTTAATTGACTAACTAGTATGAATGAGACTCATGAGTAATTTTACATTCTAGTAATGCATTTGTAGACACCTATGTTACTAGGATTAGTACTTCATATATTCCAATGGTAAAAACAATGTGAGGAATAATTGATTGCTAATTTTTAAAGTGTAAGTCCACTATAGATATGAAAGTCAATAGCAAACACCATGTGAGGCTCGATTATCTTGTATTCATCACTAATTTGAGACCGTGGTTGACTAGAATTTTACCAATAGCAAACATCGTGTGAGGTACTATGTTGGATTGACTAGCATGCTTAGATTATGCATACAATTATTTACTCATCATTTATTTGAACACTTGGTAAAAGAGTTCTCACTCTATGTCATTATAATGTGTATGAATATTGCATTAGCAAGGAATGAGAGAATTAATCTCACTCGGTCGAATTGTCATGGTATATCGATTGTAGTTAACAGGGGGACTTGACTGAGGTAACTGAACCAAATCACTCTTGAAGTGTCTTTAAGTCGAACACTTGATCCCATCTTTTTGGTTTCTTATACAACATTTGCCTCTTTCTTAAAAAGCCTCTTAGAGTAAGGGGGGATAACATAGTCCTCACGGAGACGACTTTGGCAAAGGGCTTATATATTTACATTAACACAAGACATTCTCTTTGGGGTTATATGGTGTTCTTTCAGTAAGTACACGTGTTATACATTTGTATTAACTATTAGAACCAGCCATCAACAATCTTTTCCATCAAAAAGTTCCCAAAAACTTCCACAAAATTACTTGAACCTTTCGACGTGAAATTTGAGATTGTTTCCGGATGGAGTGTAATAACTGGAAAATTTTAATTTATTTTTATTAATTTCGGGAACCCAATTCGAGTACCGAAGCGATATCATAAACCCAATCAAACCAAGACGAGTTATACGATTAAATCGGTCCAAGTCCTTTTTTTACCTTTATAAATTTTCCGGACCGGTCATCATAAAAATCAGCCCGGCTCCCTCCTCCTCTATGTCCAAGCGGCCTAGACATGAAGATGCCAACACTCGATCCCTGGATGCCAAACTAACCCCTCCCTCTCATCTTCTTCAAACAACGATCTTTCACAGGGAGAAAGAGGTGTTACGGTTGCATTGAAGACCATGAAACCGGCAATCATTAACTCTCTCTCATATTAAATCCCCTCGTCCTAACTCCCCACGTATTAACACCCCCTTGTCATAACTCTCCCTCGTCCTAACTTCCTCTCTTCCATCCTAACTCTCGTACAAACCTCCTCTAACTTCCTAGGTTTCTGACAACCGACACCTCTCCCTCGCAATTTCCTCAACTTTTGGTCTCACACCTCACCATGATGTGTCGTTCTCAAGAGAACTCAATCCAAAACTCCTTGAATCCACACCTCACGGTGTGCTTGGCTCTCTAGGAGTGTCGAACCACCGACCTGCGGGGACATACTAAGCCAACCTTGTGCTCCCACGAAGAATCGAACTCCCGACCATATGATTCATGTTTTTCGCCTCGCCTTGCTACCCTACAGCTAGGAGGTTTCGAACCGGCGTCATATGGGTCTTCAATGTATCGGTTGATTGCGTGGAGCAAGACTCGGACCTAGGACATCTTCGTTACTCTTGCCTAGCCACCTAGGGCCACTTGGTGCCGTCAACCTCTTTTAGCCGATAATTTTGATACCGGTTGTGAGAGCCTTTCCTTTGGACCGAGATCGGACCATAGCCGAGATTGGCTTTGGACGAGATTGGCCTTGCCGCACCCGCGGGCACGTATGCCGCCCCTGCGGGTTCCCGCCCCTGCGGCCCTGTGATCCGCCCCTGCGATTTACGGCGGATGCAGCCGGTTTTGTTGACTCCTTTGACCCGTGCTTTACTCCTTCTCTTACTCCTTACCTTGCTGAGCAAGGGTTTCATTCCATTTCTCATTCCATTCCAGACCTACCTACGTCCACCTTGCTTATCCTTTTTCCCTTGTGAGCTTGTTCTTGTTTTCCTTGGAGTTTGGTTTTAAAAGTGTACTTTGGGGTTGATGCTGATGCTAGTGATGTGTATGCTGAGCTTGGAAGCTAGCTATTGATGTTTGTGACTCCCCCTGCAACCTAGGATTTCCAAGAGTGGTGAGTTCTTACTTCTTCTCTTTCTCTTCTTCTTTGATTCCTTCTCTTTAGCTTAGGATTAGTTGTATTGATCATAGGGTGACGTTTGAATGTGTATTTATGTGTATGTGTATGAATCTGGAAGAGTATAGACGTGATTTGATCACGTGAAGAACCGAAGAGAAGCCGCGAAGTTGCCTTCTGCACTATCGCCGCCCCCGCGGCTACCGTGCCACAACGCCTGCGTCGTGCCAGCGGCGTACCTGCGCTTGCTAGCGTTCCGTGTCACCGCCCCTGCGGCTTCCACTTGCCGCGCCCGCGGGTGATCTTTTCCGCCCCTGCGTCCTTAGTTCACACAGGTGCGTCTTGTCCCGGGACTATAGTTAGGTAGTTCCTTTCCTTTCTAGTACGAGGGAACTAGTATCATGTTAGGTATCGGTTTATGACGAGCATGATATAGATATGCCGGTTATGGCCTTGAGGTTACGAGTTGGATTTGATCCCTTATGGATCCCTTGGGTCTAGGTGTGACCCTTTGTGTGTGATAGGATTGTGATATATATATATATGTGTGCGTTGTATAGGTTGTGTTGTCCTCCAGTTGGAGTGGACGTTTCTGGGATTTGCTCGTAGCGAGATACTTCTGAGATTGAGGTAAGTCCATAGGACTTACTTAGCTACCGTCCTTATATTGGATGTGTGCTTGAGTGGTGTGTGTGTTTTATGCTTTATAGCTTGTGTTATTATGGTCACCGACCTATGTTATATTGACCGTCCATTGTAGTGGCTATGAAAACTTACCCTTTCATCCCGTAGTGGAGTCTGGGAAGTTCTCTGTACGCTAGCTAGACTTGGTATACGGGAAAGGTACTGATACCACTCCTTACAGTATACGGGAAGGTGCGCTGATACCACTCCAGCTAGCTATTGCACGCAGAGGCGATGATTATATTCATTCCTCGTATCACGTATTTTCATATACTGATTTATATATACTCTTGAGTGATTAACGTTATAAAGATAATAAACCGGGTAAATGGGTGATATCATGTTGATGTGTTATCGTTTATATGATGTGTGGTTGTGCTCTTGCCTATCTTATATTTGTGTATGGTTAGCTAACGGTTTTATACCGTGTTGTAGATCCTTTGCAGGTTAGGAGAACTGCAGAGTGATCCGGAGGGGTGATCTGCTGAGGGTTCCGTACACAGGGACGATATCGGGGTTTCGGGTTATTTATGTTGTATGGAGTTGTGTTTTGACTTTTGTACTCAGCAATACTATGTATTACCTTTTGATCAGTATATATATATACATCAGTTTTAGGTTTTGTTTTAATCTATCAGTGCCTTGTTGTAAGATTCAGTGAAGTTGTTGTCAGGCTAGGGCCAGGATCCATTGCGAGATCCTAGCCCAGTAGCACTCCGAGTCCTACGGATTTGGGGTGTTACACCGGTGAGACTCGAAACCTCAGCCTAATTTATGATTTAAATATTTATATATTCCGGAAATTAATTTAGAATTATTTGGGAAAATTTGATGTGACATATTATTGTGGGATTGGTATAGTTTAAGCTAATTAGAACTAGAGGATTTTTTGATGGAATTAGTGAAAGCTTGATTAGAGTTTGAATCGAAATGGTACCGTAGGATGTAAGAACGGATTGTTAGTGATAGAGGAAATACGGAAATGTCGAGTAGAATGTTGGGAATATAAGGATTGTGGAATTTGGATGAACCATAAGAATGATTCCGAGTCGATACGAAAATGTTGGAACGGACGTGTAGGTCTGCACAACCTAAGTCGTAGAAAATGATAATAGTAGGGATGCTAGATATCCTACTCTGTTTCGGGTAGAATAATATATCGATAAATACAAAGATGTCAATACATCTCACTCAGGATTCGAGATCATTGACTGATAGATCGAGAATGACGTTGGAGACCAGCACGGATAAAGTGAGTTCATTGGACTTACTTGGCTACCGTAACAAAATTAAGTGCGGTACTAGGGGAGTGTGTGGATTGCATTATAATTAAAATGAACAAACTAGATCACTGTTTTTATTTTTTCTAAAGAGAGGTCCAAGTGCATTATAACAGGCTGTAGCATCACTGTCCGGGCCGATGGTGCCGGAAGGCTCCCTGCGACCAATCCAATAGAGTATACGTGGAAATGCATTAAAATCATTCCAACTTGTTTACGGGGACGGGGGAGAGGGTTCGAGGTTCCTCGTGCTATCATGAAAAATTGAATAATAGTATGACCAATTTTACTAAATGAAAGATAATAACCGTGACCTTGTTTGTGCATGTTGAGTTGTTTACTGTTTTTCCTACTTGTGTATGTACCTCAGTAGCCTTATTATTTGAATTGTAGCTAACGGTTCTTCCCGTGTTGATAGATTTTGCAAGTTAGGTCTCTAACAAGAAATCGGGAGTGGAGTGACCAATCGGGTTTCCGTACTAGGAAGTCTATGAGAATATTTATTTCTTTATCGTGTTTAACGAACTATAGTTTGCTATATTTCATTTCAGTTTGGTTGTCGCACGTGTCTAGAGTCAGTTATGTTCATACCTTTTTTACATTTATAAGAGTTTTGTTTTTACAATATTTGTGTCTTGTTGTGAGGTCCGAGTTTATTGATGTCAAACTAAGACAACTTGTGGATCTTCACTCTTCAACATTATTGACGTTGTTCCCAAAATATAGTTGACTTTATTTCATTTCAGTTTATGAATTAATCTTCAACTTTATTGATGTTGTTCCCAAAGAAAGAGACGTTTCTCCGAATAGAGACCACAAAGAGTGCTTTGTCAAGATCTTCACTCAAGTAGAAAATGACTTCATCACCGGCACTCAATCCACCTTTGTTGTTAACAAAAGACATCCATCCTGAAGACATAACCGATTTTGCATAAATCGCGACTCTTTTGGAACATCGAAACCTTCATAAGAGACCATCTAGACTCTTGACATAAAAATCAACTTGACGATCATTTTCACCTAAAGGTAATAAATGCAAATGTCTTGAAGACCAATGAAGCCTCTTACGAACATCGGTGTTTGATAGAACCTAGAAGAAGATTTCTACACTAACGTTTTCCATTTTTTTATGAATGGGTGTTCTTTTTTGGTCTTATCAATCTTGAGAGTGATATTGATTGTACAAGTAGTGATATTGAGAGAACCTTGAAGACTAATTTATACAAATAAGTAGTTGATTTACATATGTATTTGATATTGAATTTAGAATTAGTGATGAATCATGAATATTCATTATATTTGATTTGCATATGTATTTGAGATTGAATTTAGAATTAGTGATAAATAATCAATATTCATTTTAGTATTTTTGGTTGGTTGAAATCTATAAATAGTGATATTGAGAGAACCTTGAAGACTAATTTATACAAATAAGTAGTTGATTTGCATATGTATTTGATACTGAATTTAGAATTAGTGATGAATCATGAATATTCATTGTATTTGATTTGCATATGTATTTGAGATTGAATTTAGAATTAGTGATAAATAATCAATATTCATTTTAGTATTTTTGGTTGGTTGAAATCTATAAATACCAAATAAAAAGATTTTAGATCCTTAAGCTAGTCAAGTATTAAGTTGATAAATGTTAAAGTTGATGCAATACAATATATTTTCGGTACAATTAAAAAAGCACGTTTAAAAATAATCAACAAAAATGTCACTTATTAGGTAGAAATGAAAAATAAATAAAATACCATATGAATATAACAGTTGACATGGTATTAAGTTGATTAATGTTAAAATTGATGCAACACAATTAATTTTCGGTACAAATAAAATAAAAACACGTTTAAAAGTAATCAACAAACATGTCACTTATTAGGTAGAAATGAGAAATACACAAAATACCATATGAATATAAGAATTGACAAGATATTAAGTTGATTCATGTTAAAATTGATGCAATACAATTAACTTTCGGTACAATTAAAAAAACACGTTTAAAAGTAATCAACAAACATGTCACTTATTAGGTAGAAATGAAACATACATAAAATACCATATGAATATAAGAGTTGACATGATATTAACTTGATTCATGTTAAAATTGATGCAACATAATAAATTTTCAGTACAATTAAAAAAAAACACGTTTAAAAGTAATCAACAAACATGTCACTTATTAGGTAGAAATGAAAAATATATAAAATACCTTATGAATATAAGAATTGACATTATATTAAGTTGATTCATGTTAAAATTAATGCAATACAATTAATTTTCGGTACAATTAAAAAAAACGTTTAAAAGTAATCAACAAACATGTCACTTATTACGTAGAAATGAGAAATACATAAAATACCATATGAATATAAGAATTGACATGATATTAAGTTGATTCATGTTAAAATTGGTGCAATACAATTAATTTTTGGTATAATTAAAAAAACACGTTTAAAAGTAATCAACAAACATGTCACTTATTAGGTAGAAATGAGAAATACATAAAATATCATATGAATATAAGAATTGACATGATATTAAGTTGATTCATGTTAAAATTGATGCAATACAATTAATTTTCGGTACAATTAAAAAAAACACGTTTAAAAGTAATCAACTAACATGTCACTTATTAGGTAGAAATGAGAAATACATAAAATACCATACGAATATAAGAATTGACATGATTGGTTGTGTAAAACTAAAGTATAAAGCTTCCTCAAACTAACCACGACAAAACCAATGTCTCAACATAGATCCCATACAATACATTTCCCCTTCCCTATATCAGTAGGTAAATGCCCCAAAGCACACAAACTTCTTTCACACTCACATTATGCTAAAGTTAGAATAGGACATATTTTCAGGAATTGAGGTTCAAAAGATAAAATGGCAGTAAACACAAAGGATAAGGCGCGAGAAGTCGAGAACAAACAAGGACGTCCTTTGGGTAAAGATTCAAGACGCCAACGTCAAGAAATTCTACAAAGAAACGGGAGAAAAGACTAGAAGAATAACATAGTGAGTAGATGAATGTAGGAACGAGTCATTACATAGTTCCATGGAATATCATCATGTCGGTTGGATGGTGTAAAGGTGGTTGAGAAGTTACGATCGCTTGCATTGGAGGAGAAGCTTATGTCACGGAAAGCATCAGATAAGCCAATTAACGACAATTAATAACTAAGTTGGGAAAGTGGGTGGTCGAAAAGAAGACCAATAGTGGAACGTCGGGAGAAGGTAAAGTCTAGGAGTTAGCGCAACATGAGTTATTCGCTCCGAAGATCGGACCTCTAGTTGTGGGCAAGAACAATGTGGACTACAATGTAAAAGAATAACCAATTCCGCTCCTTGGTATTAGCATGGAAAAGTCTAGTGAGCGAAAAACACCGATAAGAATACGAAGATAATGAACCAAGTAAGAGGGAATTAAGGAACCAAAGAGGGTGGTTACACCCGATCCATGATTCGGTGTAAGAAAGGAAGTTGGAACCGTGAAATATTCTCATGAAGGACAATAGAGTGTAGCAGCTAGGCGTCATCAAGGGAATCATTAGAAGGGCGTTATGCTAAGGAACATGTAAGGTTGAGAACATTAGTACATGTTAGGTGTTGGGATGCCGCCACCGATAAAGAGACAACTCGTTAAACTAGACGGTTACAACTAAATGTTATATTCTAGTCGGAACGGATATGATACAAAAAGATAAGAAACGACCGGGGATGGTCACAGGGATCTAATTTTACACTAGTAAGATAAAAACCATTTCACACCGACCTAAGGAGTTTCAAAGGATGTGGTATGTCGGTAGTAGCCAAACCGGTGTTAAGATTTAGAGTCACCGTTTGAACAAATAGAAGAGAGCCGACGAAAACAACAAGTAACCACTTTTCAATAGCTTTTATTTGTCTGTCGCTTTTGACCACTCGGCCACTCTCCCCTCCCGGGCTGAAGCCCCCCTCAAGAGCGAGAGGACTAAGCGTCACTTCCAGACATAAAAACTAAGGAGGCTAGAAAAAGATACGATTAAACCCACGAACCAATAAGACCGTGAGTCGGGGTATTGTGTCACCAAGATTTATTAAACGAAGCTCGCACCAACAAACAGGTGGATCCGTTGTGATCGAGTGTTCAAGTCCACGGTGACAAGTTGACAAGTGAGGAGAAGATCCCAAATACCGAACAGTGAACGGCTAAAGGTGTTAGAATACCATAAGGTTGCGTTGACGTTTGGGAGTAACTACCTCTACGAAAAATAACAAAAAAATTCAGATAATCTGAGTTAGAGCATCACCTCGGAAATTGCAAGGAAAAGACCGAGAAGACTAACTGTGGATCTGGGATGGTAATAGGGAACCACTACCACTTGGAGAGGAACCAGATGATCATGAATAAACATAAAACATAGACGCTCAGGCAAAAGACGGTAATACACTCGGAAATTCACCCGACATTAGTTAACGACCTAGCTAGGAAAGTCAAAGGAGTGACAAATACAGAATGGGGAGACTCGTGAAAGACCTAGGGTCATAGTCGAATTAGATGGACTAAGTTTTTCTCCCTAGAAAGATGAAAGTGTTAGACGGCAACCTGTGGAGAGGGTACCGATAGACAATGAAAGGGTGAGACAGTGGACAAGTTAAGAGCGTGGCATATGGATATTGGTCGGAGTACCAATCGGATGTACACGACCTCAAAAGAGGCATTTTGAAGGCAAAAGAAAGCCGATTGTTGGAGGACGGCACAAAAAACCCACTAAAGTTTGTCTCTATTGTAAACGAAAAATAGATTGGTTGACACAACAGGGGGACGTCGCCAAGTAAAAGAAATGTAACAAAGTGGTTGCCTCCCAAAAGAAGGCCACATGTAACGGCTAAAGTTAGCTAGAGGCTCGAGATTTGGACCTTACCCATCAACGGTGGTTGCAATACATGAAGTTGAAAAGGAAGGCATAAGCTCGTACAATGCATGTTACGCATACTTGTTGGATTGACCAGATACGAATTTATAAAATATTATAGGAGTCATATGTATCAATAAATATGTAAGCACGTGTACTATGATGATTGGTTACATGAAGGCACTCCAGATGTAGGAAACTAACTATTAGACATTTTTACCTTGGATGCCATTAGGGTTGTAGTGGATAGATTCACGACGACCGCACATTTCACTCCAATAAATGAAATGTGGCCGGTGAGTCATCTAGTAAAAGGAGTTCACGAGGCAAATTATGAGGCTACCTGGCATAATGAGGACCATCGTCTCGGATAGAGATGGACATTTTAACTCGAAGTTTGGAAAGCAGGTGCACACGACATTGAACTTGAGCCTGTACTTCAGCACTTCTTACCACCTGTAGTCACATGGTCAGTCGGAGAGGACCATCCAAACCTTGAAGGACATGCTTAGAGCATGCGTGCTTGATTGGGGTTAAGTGTGACCAGATCACCTCCCTCTAGTAGCGTTTTTATACAACTATAGTCATCATGCAACTACTGTTACAGCTCCATATGAGGCACTATATGGACGAAGGTGTCGCACACCCCTATGTTGGGAGGATGCCATCGAGGCTGGAGGAGTCGCTCCGGAGCAAATACAGGATGATATGACATATGTAGCTTTGATACGGGAGCGTACACTAGCAACTCAGAGTCGGCAGAAGTCATACATTGGTAAGAGTTGACAACATCTAGAGTTCCATGTCGGCTCCCATGTTTGGTTGAGAGCCTCTCCGGCACGAGTAGAACCGGCCAACAACAAATATTTTCCATCAAAAAGTTTCTCAAGACCTCCACAAAACTACTTGAACCTTTGGACGTGAAGTTTGAGATTGTTTCCGGATAGAGTTTGTGTAGGTGTAGACACTGGTTGCCATCAGCCCAACCACGGCCTAAGTTATAGTAAAATTTGTTTCAATCCGATTACAGGCTTCCATTTCCAACTTGATCGTACTACACTAATCCGTTTTTATTATAGCGATGAAATTTATCCATTTCATTCCAACTACAATCTACATCCCCATATCTGCTCAATATAGAAAGAACGAATACATATAAGATGGATTAAGCAAGGACGAAAAGAATCAAGACACTCGTATTTATTCTATTTTTTTTTTAATAAAGTAAGATTAAAGATCAAAGTTACTATTCGCGCGGATGAAAGTTACTAACGGAACTCCGGAAGCGGATTATGCATCCGCCCAACTTAGGGCGGATGCGTTTAACCTACATAACCCACGAAGTCGTAAGTAATTAGCCGTTTTACCGAACGTGAAAATTTTTCAATCAAAACAAATCCTTATTCAAATCCACAACACGTTGGAAAAGAAATCCGCAAAAAATGTCAACATATTCCGAAGAAGATGTAGAATCCGAATGTGAAAGTACAACCACGCCGTTTGATATCGACAAGTATACAGATCCGGAAGAACTTGCCACACATATTGAGGTAGTCTACAATTATCACTTTAAAGTAATTACTTTTACACATGTTTTAGAGTTGAGATCCGAAATTGTTGAACTTACACTTACTTTATTTTAATTTAATTAGGATGCTTTGGAATATTCACGTGCAATTGGTAACGATTTTTCGTCCAAGTTTAAGCTCCGTGGGTATTTTCCAGATAGAGAAAACTTATTGGGTTGGGCTCGGTTTATGGCCAACTCAATGAATTTTGTGTTGTTTATACAAAAATCATGGTTGGATAGAAGGGGTTTTCGTATCTTACAATTGGCATGTGATAGACACGGAGATGTTAGAAAGTTGAAAGATCATCCCGATCATGTTCCAAGTTCTAGTTGGAAGAAGAATTCGAAGAAGTGTAAGTGCAAGTTTGAACTTGAGGGGGCACAACTTGAATAAGAGAAATTGTCATTGAAGGTTGTATGTGGAGTCCACAAACACGTAATTCCGTCGATTCTAAGAGGTCATGCATATCCAGGACGATCGACTCTCACATAGGCAAAAAAGGTAGAGCGTGAATTGAGTGTCGGGTTAAAACCGTGTGCAATTTTGAAATCCATGCAATTAGAGGATCCTGACAATGTCACTACAATCCGGGAAATATACAATGCCGGTTTAAAGATTGGAAAGGTACAAGCCCAAGGAAGAGTGTCGTTGAAACAAGCACTTCATACGTTGAAAGAACGGGGATATTACGTTAATGCGAGGAGAAGTACGGAATTGGATGAGTTGATTGATTTCTTTATATCACATCCCAATTCGAGGCATTTGCTCAGCATGTTTCTTTATGTTATTGTGAATATGTGATGGACTCGACGTATAAGACCAACAAGTAAGTTTACAGTCTTTTTATTACTTTGTTCCATAAACTCAATCATGTTGTCATACATAACTTTAAACTAATCTTTTGTTTGAATTACTTTTAGATACTATATGCCATTGTTGGACATAGTCGGCATCACAAGCACAAAGAAGACGTTTGCAATTGCTTTTGTATTCATGGCACACGAGAGCAAAGATCACTACGAGTGGGCTTTGAGGAGGGTCCGTTATTTGTGCTACGGAAAAATCCCGGATGTGATTGCCACCGATTGTGAGCGAGGTCTTATAAGAGCCCTGAGGGTAGTATTTTCCGAGGTGAAGCATATCTTGTGCACGTTCCACATAAAGTCCAACATTGTAAGTAGAGTGAGTGTCATATTGCGGTGTAAGGACGAAAGATCTGAATTCATGTCCCAATGGCATGCCTTGTTCGAATCGAGATCAAATGAAAGCTTCCAACGGCGTTTGTTGAAAATGAGGAACCATTGGCACGCATAACCAAGGTTAATGAATTACCTCGAGACTACTTGGTTGACCCCCTACAAGGAAGCAGTTGTTCGAGCTTTTGGTGTCATATAAGTCATCATTTCGGCACAAAGACGACAAATGCGTAAGAATGTTTAATATTGTTCTTTTCCTTCTCATATTTTTAAAGTTTTTTTGATTTGTAATTAATTTTTATTTTTGTAGGTGTGAGTCCGCGCACAATTTACTGAAATAGACTTTGATACTAATGTTGGAGGATTTCAATTGGTGTGTGACAACATACATTTGATGATCACGGTTCAAATTCATAAGTTACAAGCTTCTTTAGAGATGTCATGGGAGAGGATTCCACGTGAGGTTCGTATACCGATATTCGACTTGCTTCGGAACTACGTCACAAGCGAGTGTTTCACGCTCTTATGGGATAACTACACCAACGCTAGAGCTAGAAGGGAGCTTGGTGTTTGTCTGGATAGTTATTGAAGGGAGGTTCATGGAGTGCCGTGTGTGCATGACTTTATGTTAGCAATCCGGGCTCGAAGACACATCTCATTGAAGCAGATACACCCATTTTGGAAGCAAGTTCATGCAATTCCGGCTGATTTTTCCGATGATGATTTGGTAATGATGACGATGATCGCATAGGCCCGAGTCTAGTTTTGTTGAATAGGTTTAGAGAAAGAATGGACTCAACTCGCTCACCCCAGAAGAGATGGAGAGGATGGCATCTTGCTTCGAGGACATTGAAAACCCAGGAAGTACGATGATGAAGGAACCGAAAAAAAAGTCAAGGCAAAGGGAAGACCGCCGACAAAGAAATCAACAAGAAGAAATCCTGGTTCTTTGGAGCGTTCATCTGCACGTGGTCCAGGACGTCCCCGAGGTCCAGGACATCCCCGAGGTCCAGTTGATACTCCTTATGATGAAAATTATCAATGGGTAGATGGAGAATTCTAGAAGTTCATGGAGCCATATGTATTAGGGGCGAGGGAAGTTCTTAGAGAAGGTTATTGCGGATATAGAGCCATTGTTGTGGTTTTGGGAAGACCGGATGAGGATTACTTGATGATACGAAGTGATATGGTGAATGAGTTGACTTCGAAAAGGTCAATATATTCTAAGGTAATCATTTGATTTTTATATTTAATTATCATACCCTTTATACTAATGACTTAATTTGAAATTTTGATCCATGCAGTGCACCGCACACTTAACTATCGACCAAGTGATCAATAATGTTAATTGGACGACCAGGTCTCCGTGTACATGTAGGTGGTGGATGGAGTTACCAATTGTTGCATGTGTCGCAACCACATATTATCAGATTGTCCTAGTTGACGTTGGTCTTTGCGCACACACATATCTGCCTATGACGACGGTCACTCCTAACCAAGGACCGCCTACAATGATCCGTTCGATAGCACTTATATCAGGGGACACATATTTTGTACCAGTTAGTTGACGTTATACGTTTTCTCACTTTAACTTAATTAAACTCAATCTTTAACAAAGTTACCTTTTGTTTTATTTTTATTTTGTAGGTTTGGTTAAAGGATGATGCCCCATTACTATATTTGAATGTTATGTGGAAAGACCATTACGATCCAAGTGTTGAAGGATAGAATGCGCCATTCTGTGGTCAGTATAACATCTCAATAACACCTCCTCCTGAGGATGCTCCTCCTCTTGTCGATGCTCATCCTCCTCCTCCTGAACAGGCATCTGTGGTGCCTGCTCCTGGTCCTGCTCCTCAACATAATCGTAAACTTGACCGATGTGGAGGCAAGTATCTGTTCATGTTGACCACCTACAATGTCTGTTCATGCTGACCACCTACAATGCTATTCTCTTGTTGCTGCTCCTGTGGGACATGTATCTGTTCATGCTGACCACCTACAATGTCGTCTAGGTGTGGCTCGTCATTAGCGGAGCCCTCCGTGGTATAACTTGGGCGTAGTGATGATGGTGCCCCAACATCCCCCCTAGTGGGCTCCTCTTCTACAACTGCATCAACGGGCACCTTGACCGATGTGGAGGCAAGTCTATCCCGTCGAGCTTTAGCAGCTCGACGGGCAGATGCTGTGACAACTCTACTATCGCGCTTCTTCTTGTCTCTAATGTTTTGCATGACCATCTGATTTTTTTTTTCAGATAAAATTTTTCATTTTTAAATTTACATATTATATAATTTTATATATATTTTGTAAAAAAATTATCTTGCCGGAATACACAATTACAACCTAATGTTCATAAAAGATCCAATTCCAATTCTTCCTAAACCAACCGAATCGTCCTAAACTAATGTTCATATAAGATCCAATTTCAATTTTTCCTAAACTAACCGAATTTTCCTAAACTAATGATTTTTGAGCCTAAAATTAAAAAATAAACAACAAAAAATAGATAAAAACGTACCTTAAACCGTTCTTTGAGTGTTCTTCCAGTCCTAGGGGGAGAATTCGAATCCGCCATGTGTATAGAATGATACGGGATAAGAAGAAGAAAAAAAGACGAAAAAGTTGTTCACGGAAACGACGGCGGCGACAGTGACAGCAGCGACAACGGAAGCGGAAAACCGGAGACGAAGGGTGACGACGGAGAAAGAAAAATTTTTAGGATTCAGCGAATAAGGAAGCGGATTTGACATCCGCCTCAACTATATGATCTAAATTTTACCTCAGTGGATCATAATAACCAACAAAACCCGTTACTAATATTACTGATGGGTTTTAAAAAAGGATAAACAATAAATGCATACCATATTTAAAGCTTTGACCATTCAACATTACTTTATTCACATGTCAGCTGTTGAGACTTTCATTAACTTCTTTTCTTCTCACTTTGCACTGATGAATAGAATTAAGACTTCAAATCTTCCAACTTATCGCCACAAACATTTGGCCGTAGGGTCGATTTGGATAGCCAAACAAACTAAGGATCATATAAGCAAATTTTATGGACACCATGTTAAACGTCTCTTTTTAAGTTATCTATGAAGTCTCAACTTCACGTCTTAAGTTTTTGTTATTATATCATGATCATAATTTGTCAATATGACATCTCATGTTCAATCCTGTTTTTTTTAATATAAAATATTAAAATTTTCCCACAAACATTGAGGTCGACAATGCATAGTAGCTTGTACTCGTTACCAGAAATGTTTTACCCAAGTCTAAATCCTGGTAATTTCAAATTTGTTGAGTTCGAATGAGAAGGAAATCCGCGATGTTTTTTGATAGTGGATTCCATGTGACTAACTTGTGAAAAAATATGTACAATTCCATCCACCGAGCCTACTACAGTCCAACAACTATTATACTTTAACAAGTATTCTGGTTCCATCCGTACAATTGTGTTGTCTTTATGTTCGAGGATTTTACAAGTTATTTAGAAAGTATATTCATAATTTTCTTCGGATATACAAATTTTAGATGGCTTGGCTTGGTTAGTAGTGCCCGCTCATTCTGTCTCGCCAGCCTGCCGGCCCATGAATTCTTCCGAGCGGGCCGGGCGGACGGGGACCGTCGAAGAAGTGTCTCGATGCGCTGCTCAATTACATCGCGCCTTTTATACAATAGGGCGTAATTCCTCTGTTTTATAGGTGTCAACCCGTCACCCAGAATGGCCTATGTTCCAAGAACCAATGCTACCAATACGGTCAGAACTTACTGGTGTAAGCCTTGCTGCTCGAAAACACCCAGTGCTGACCACACTGAGAGACACGAAAGCGCAGGTAACGCCAGTTGGTTCGAGAGGTTTTCCAAATAATGGTTCGGATAAGACCACTGTGGGGCGCATTGCCAGAATCCATGTTGTATATTTGAAAGAGGTTGACCTCCTTGCTTCTCTCATCGTACAATCCTACAACACGACGAAGGTGGCCTACCCCGCTTTTTCTTTTGACCGACCAGCCCTCCTTGCCAAAACCCAAAGAATCGAGGTCCTCAATCGAGTTAGCCAATGGTATCTTGAATGTGTCTATTGAGGATAAGACCACAGGATAGAAGAACAAGATCACCATTACCAATGACAAAGGAAGACTCTCCAAGGATAAGATTTATAAGATAGGTGCCAAGCTTCCTCCAGCTGAGTTGATCGCGGATGGAGAGGGATTCGAACCCCCGGTATTCCTATCAATACTTCGGTTTTCAAGACCGACTCTTTCAACCGCTCAGACATCCATCCTCTTCGCTTCTCAAGATATTTAGGGAAAAGGGCCTTTCTTAGGCAAAAGAAAGCTGCAAAAGGAAAAGCCTCGAAATTCCCATAAGTCAAAATCAACGGAGTAGGAACGCTGAAGCCAAAAGCAGCTTTCTCTCCTTTCTTCCTTTCCTTAGTTGACAGCTTGTGTTTCTGTTCCCTGGATGAGATCAAGGATTCTTGCCATCTAGTACTAGACTTCTTTCCCTCTTTCTTTCCACTTTTCTGCTCTCTTTTTGTTTTTGCCTTCACCCGGGCTTTTCATTTTGTTTTCCTTGTCATCACTTTTGCACTTGCCAACCGGGTAGAAAAAGCTAATAGGATGGCAACCTTTGTTTGGGTAATTATATAAAATGAATTGACTCCTTCCTTCCTTGAAGAATTCAATATTATACCATTCTAAGGTACGTTTCAACCAATTAAACTATAAGCCCATACGGATCTTTACATGCAATTCTCTCACTTCGGGAAGAGCGGACGGAAAGAGAAGGCCTTTGCTCTAACTGCTTTCTTCCTCCAACTTCTTTAGCGACTTTCGGCTTTCCCACTTCCGCATCTGTCGTATTCGGGAAAGCTTGCTTCATGGCAAGCATTTAGCCTGATCTACTTCCACTTATCTACTCCAATATTTCGCTTTCAGGTGATCTACGACCACTCTCAAATAGGGATCAGAAGTCCCATGCTAGCATTGCCCTTAATCCCTCACAACTTGTAACGGCTTATCCGGTTATAAAATAAAAATGGACCAGCCTAGAAATTTTTCTTGGGATGGTTCCTGAAAGTCTGCAGCTCTGGAGATCCAGCACCTCAAGTTTCGTTAAATTGTCAAGCGTAGACCGTAATGCTCCATTCAGGTTGTTGTTGCCCAAGATCAAGCCAATTTGGAGAGATTGGAAATCTATGGGGGAAGAGTTCCGCAAAATGAATTCGCGTGAACTGAGAGCTCTACAAGCTCGCCCTCTTGGCCCGCAATACAGATCTCTTATCTTCATGAAAAACAATACTTCCCAAAAGATACTGGATAAATGTTAATGTCCGAGGAGGTTCTCTCCATATCGATTAGATTCTCGTCGTATGATGGATATGGTAAACCGACTTACAATTACACAAGAGAAGAAGAAGTAAACTCGCCGGCACAAGACAGGCTTTGAAAAAGGCAAATTGTAACATGGCGTAATAGCCTTCGTTCAGTTCCATCGAACCTTAGCCCTATGGTCTTTTTCCCTTCGCTGACTCTTTATCTTCTCAATGACTTTCCTGCGAAGGCGAAGAGACTTGAGTAGCGGATCTAAAACAAATGAATTCGAAATAGGATTTGGTTTTTTTTATTCTTTTTCTTTAATTTGAATTTGTTTCTTTTATAGATTTTTTTTTTATTTATCGGCGCTTACCGCTTATATTATTATACATTTAGATTCGATAATAGCTTCGAATCCGGAATTCTTTTTTTATACGAGACCCGCCCTCCGGGATAGAAGAAATCCTAAGTGGCTTCTTATGGCTTTGGGGTATCTGAACCCAGCTGTAGTACAACACACCAACATTGTAACCACCTGTGTACTCTGGGTATGACCCCAACGAGGCAGTCTATTTTCTTCAGAGCCGAGTCCTCTCAAGCAGACATGCTCTCAACGACGCGGTGAGGTTAGAGTTATGACTTTTTGGAGGCTGGAGGAGGTTACGATGGTGCAAGGAGATGAAGTTGGATTCGTTGATTATGGAAATAATATATTTGCAAACGAAAGGGAACATAAGAAGTGATTTAACATGAAGTAAGGATAAAATGTTCATCCATATAGACAATGGAAGGTAATCGAGGGGTTTAAATTTCGCAATTTCCGTTATCCCATGTTTACTACAAAAATACAACTATAGAGGATCGATGTTATGGAAAGTAACGAGACAATATGGTGGCTGACTTTGAAGGCCATAAAGGGGTTTTAAAACATGGAGTTGCATCCGTATATATAACTATAGTTAGAGAGGAGTGATGTTAAAATATTTGGCGTGGGTTATATTTTCTTATGTCATCAAGTTTTCTTACCCGAATATAACTACAAAAATGAATCAAAATCAACTTCAAATACTAAATTTAAAACTTGTGAATTTTATATTTGAAGTTTTTCAAAACAAAGGTATATTTGCATATTGGGTTGACTCATTGCATGATCAACAAAATGAAGATATTGAGTATGTATATATTTCGTTGTTAATTTATAAAAAAAATTCTCTTATATTATGAAATTAATTCAATTGTTTTATATGTAGGATTTTGGCTGGCTTAGTTGGGAGAGACGGGTTTGGAGAGATGACAATCTAAGTTTAAGGGACGTACGATCTTTGGAACACTATGACTTCTTCTTAATATTATCTCCATCATAAACCCTATAACGTAATATCCATACATGATGGAGTTTGGGGGTTTGGACACTACAACTCACAAAGAAATACGACACATCAACAATATAGGTAATAAATGAAAAACAAAGATTTTACTTTGACGATATGTCATAAAAGGTTTTTTTCTTGGCTTGTTCACTTCCAAGTTAGTATATTTTAGAGTATAACTCTTACATACAAAACAATTGAATCAATTTCATAATGTAAGATAATAATTTTTATAAATTAACAAGGAACTACATACATATCACTTGAAAGCTCAATATCTTCATTTTGTTGACCATGCAATGGGTCACCCAATATGCAAATATACCTTTGTTTTGAAAAACTTCACATATAAATCATTCACAAGATTGATTGCTCCATTCTAGAACTAAAATCATTAAATTAACCAATTATGTTTTAATCAATCTAATACAAGTTAGTGATTTTACTTTTCGCTGCTATGGTAACAAGCATACTTACTTGATAAAATTGATGAAATTCAAAAGGAGTAGTCGGAATGTTTACTTCAACTCATCTTTTAGGTATGGATTGAATTTTGTGTGGAGTATATAGCATAGTACTAAAACTTCATCCTTGTTTAGATTCTTTCAATTTTAAAGTTTTAATTTTTGATTAAAATAACTATATTATTTTACAAGTTTTTTTTTTTTCTCTCTTTTATTGATATTTTGCTAGTGATGAAAGTTTTTGGTTATAAAGCCTCCAAGAAAAGTGAAGGAAGATTGTCTAGCTAGAATTAGTATATTGGATTCCAATGCATTGAAGTGATATGATCGAACACCGAAAGACATATGCTTAGTGATATTTTATTTTTATCTAGTTTAGAAATATGATTTATACAATGTTGGATATGGTCAAGGAGACATTTTTTTGGCTAAAGTTAATGAGAATATTGGTTGTATTTTGATATGAATTGTATTCAAATGATGTCAACTCTTTCATACGTGCGTGCGTGCGTGTGTTGGTGGTATATTTTCAGAACAAATACCCGGATATTTACATAACATATACTCCGGTTATTTATTTGGGATATATATATATATAAACCACCAAATACACCAAACTAAAAAAAAACTATATAAGATGGATGCACAAACGCCGTATATGCTATTAAATACCCCATATAATTATCGGTAAAATACATAGAATATATCAAATATTATATATCTTGGATGTAAATCCTTCGTATACGCAATCAAATACCTGGATAGTATTTCTAAACTAGATAAAAATATCACTAAGCATATGTCTTCCACTTGAGCCCGTCAAGTCCCTTAAACTTAATGTTTCTTCCCACACATCAAACACGAATAACAATTACAATACAATATAAATACAAAAATTCCATATAGCATACTAGGGGCATTAGATGGGTAGGCAAGAGAATCATTGAAAGTGGAGGTGGATTTAGTTCTAGAAGTATGCCCAAACTTCTTGCGCGCTTTTAAAGCAACGGATAGGCAACCATTTGAACTCAAGTTCTTTCAATGGAAAATTAAGTAACGAATTCTTATGTATGTCTTGGACATAGATAATCTAATACGAGTGGTGATCATATTGGTTCCTCGTGTCCGGAATCTCTCCCTATATCAACCCAAACCATACTAACCCCTTCTCTGTCCATCTACTTTTCCATCTAAATAACTTGAGATTTCTTCGGGTCAAGATCATATCCCCACGAATCTCGCCATCCGACAACACCTCACCTTCATAACCTCCTCTTCTCACGACATTATTGTCATCTCTCCAAACTCGTCTCTCCCAACTAAGTCCTCCCCTAATCTCAATAAACCACAAATAAGCAACTCACAAACCACCAATCATTCTTCTTATCCTTTCATGACCTCTGCTCCCTCCCCACAGTAGTCCAATGAATATCACCTTTAATCCTAGCTAGAACATCAAAGGCCTTGGCTCCTCTACCAAACATGCCTCCGTACGTGATCTTGTTAGAAATTTCAACTTAGACTCCGTTGCAATCCTTGATACCTGAATTCATGCCTAACAAACTTGCAAGAATCTCATTCACCATTGTTGTCATTCCTCTAACAACGACTATCACTTCAACTAACGCATTTGGATTTGGTGGAACCCTTCATCTATCCAAGTCTCTCCCCTCATCACCACTAGACAACTCATTCATGCTCGTATTTCCACCACCCATCAAAATCTTTCCTTTCAATTGCAACCCTTTCTATGCCTTTAATAATGAGGATACTCGTTCCTCTCTTTGTCCCTAACTCACCTCCCGTAGCCAGACCATTAATGAACTATGATTCATCATGGGGACAAGTTTTATGAGATTCATGGCTTCCCTAACAACATCTGAGATTCATGGCTTCCCTAACAACATCGGCAATGAGATCCATTAATTTCTTACCCACACATACATCTTTGACCATGCCTTCTTTGGCACGTTCTTCACATGGAATAACAAAATATCATATGCCACCTGTACATGGTGCAACTTGAGCGAATCCTCACCAACGTAACCCCAAATTGGACACTGTTTTTATCCACTCCATGGGTTTCTTCCAAAATCCGAGCATCTCATACCACTCCCCTCCCCTGCTATCCTCCACACTGTCCATCCCAAAATCCCCCTTAAACATCCTTTTTGGTTCAAAAAGAAATTCAAGAGTGCGACCTTCAATCAAGACCATTGATGGATCTATCTTTGAACACAAAAATACCCTCAATGAAATTCAAACCGGTCTCTACATGCACACAACTAACACCCAACTTTGAAGAGATTTGTGAACTGAAAGCTTGTATATTTCAATAATCAGGCAAAATATTTATAACAAGAGTAGAGGGCAAGATAATAATAAAATAAAATAAAGATAAACTAACAAATTAAGGATAAACCGATAATAAAGATAAACTAACAAATAAAGGGATAAGCCCAAATATATGGCCCATTGTATGACCCAATAATCTTAACACTCCCCCTCAAGCTGGAGGTGTGATTCAACAACTCCAAGCTTGAACAATAGAAACTCAAAGAGATAAAATGATGACTTGATGGACCTCCTCCCTTCATTGCTCCTTGTTTTGGACCCTAGGACGCAAGTTGATTAGCGTCCTAGGGTTTGTTTTGGGGCATAGGACGCAAGTTGCTTAGCGTCCTAGGGTTCGTCCTGGGCCCTAGGACGCAGGTTGATTAGCGTCCTAGGGTTCGTCTTGGGCCCTAGGACGCAAGTAGATTAGCGTCCTAGGGTAGGTATGAGCGAAATGATGATATGAGGACTTGATAAAACTCCTCCCTTCATTGCTCCTTGTTTTGGGCCCTAGGACGCAGGTTGATCAGCGTCCTAGGGTTTGTTTTGGACCCTAGGACGCAAGTTGATTAGCGTCCTAGGGTTCGTCTTGGGCCCTAGGACGCAGGTTGATTAGCGTCCTAGGGTTCGTCTTGGGCCCTAGGACGCAGGTTGATTAGCGTCCTAGGGTAGGAATGAGCGAGAAGATGATATGAGAACTTGATGGAACTCCTCCCTTCATTGCTCCTTTTTTTGGGCCATAGGATGCAGGTTGATTAGCGTCCTTGGGTAAGTTTTGGGCCCTAAAACCTAGGGTAAGTTTTGTGAGGACTTGATGGACCTCCTTCTTTTCTTTTCTTCCATGGTAAAAGTCGGTTGAAGGGCGCCAGTTGGTCGGCGGGATAGCCGCCGCCGCCGCCATCACCGGCAGCGGTGATGACGGCGCGGCTAGGGTTTGTGTTTTAGGTTTTCTTTATGCGGAAGCGTGTTTAGGGATAGTACCCTCTGATACCATGAAGAGATTTGTGAACTGAAAGCTTGTATATTGCATTGATCGGGCAAAGTATTTATAACAAGATTATTGGGTAAGATAATAATAAAATAAAGATAAACTAACAAATTAAGGATAAACCCGATAATAAAGATAAACTAACAAATAAAGAAATAAGCCCAAATATACAGCCCATTGTATGTCCCAATAATCAAATAAACTTCAAACCAAAATCGGATTCTCTCAAACCTTTTTCGTGACATCATTGACGCCGAAATCAAGCTAGCACTCTTCTCCATCGGCAACATTTACATTTTGAGTTGTAACAATAATGGTAGTATCCCTTCCTGCAGCTTTCACAGGCCGAAACAGTTCATCCCAAAATAGAAAGTGTTCAGTCCAAAAATCATCAAAAACTAAAAGAAGTCTCTTTCCTCGTATGATCTTGCATAATTATTGTTGAATTAATTCCAGATTGTCAGACCAGAGAGACTCCTCATATAATAACTCATAAATGGTTTTGAAAACCAGAGTACTAGTGGAATCTCTGGGAAGAAGCAACCAGGCTTTCAGATCAAACATTTCATCCAACCTCCCATCATTACATAGCAGCTGTGCAACAGCTGATTTGAAACGTATTTTTAGTTAGAGAAAGTTTGCAGTATTTAATATATTTATCGGATTATTTGTCCATATTCAACCCAAATAAGTGCGATTGACTCTTAGTCGAAGCCTCATGAATACGACCTGATTTGAAACTAAACAAAATCAATGTAATGATTCTTAGTTCTTTAATCAGAAATCAATGTAATGATGATTTTTATATAGCTTGTTAACTAGCTTAAACAAGGTCAATTGGCTTCAATATTCTGCAAGTAAAGTAAATTGAATAAATATTATTCGTACATACTTATCAACTACATAACTAACTGCTGGCCCTCTTCATGAACCTAATAGTTATGAGAAGGAAAAATAAAATCTCTAAAAACAAAATTAGACGTAGAAATATAAGTATTGACGAAGGATTCAAACAAGGTGTCTTACCAAACATGCATGGATCGATGGACGTAGAAATAAGTACGTACATTGGGCAACTTACCATGCAACTTTTCAACACTTGTTTGACCATAAATACCAAAGTTTCTTTTACATTCTATCACAACAATCCTATTATATTCCCAAGATAAGATAAGATATTTACAAAGGAATTGATCGAAAGTAAGCTCAATCTAGTACGTAATGGCTAGCAAGATCACCGGTTTAGTTGCCCTAGTTTTCGTTATGACCGCTCTTGTTGGCCACTCGAACAGGCAACTTGCATCCGATTTTTATTGAAATAATTAAATTCTCTAAACAATAAACACCGAGGATCATAATCATGCTAGAATTATTAAAGAATCGAAATTTAAATACCTAGTTCCATAGCGCAACAATCCGATAAATCTTTAGTGCGGAATCTACGTACCGAATGAGCGCCGCAGGTATATCGTCTTTCTCAGTTCAAATCTACTTAGGGTTTCTTCAGGCTTTCTCTCTGATGGGTAAATATATGAAAACGGCTGATCGATTTGACGTATTGGAGACCATAACCTAATATCCTTTATATATTGATCCAATAGAATCCCATTAAACTTATTGAGCCAAAATCCGGTATCCACTCATTAAGCCCATACCGCTTAATTTAAAGTTTACGGGCTTTACTTAATTGAATCACTTTAGATAGCCACTAACAATTAGCCATATAATATAATTGTGTACCATAATATGTAAGCCCATATAATAAGATTTATAAATAAATCTTAAAATCTCCCACTTGGGCTACATATGAAACAAACAATTATATTCACAAAATTCTTTATGTGCAGGTATTGGCTAATTTTATAGAGTTCTTTTTTGTTTCAATCTGGTCCATCTGATATATCAATATGAGACCACGGCGGCATTCATCACAATCATCGTAACTAAACCTTCCGTGTTCATCATGCCAATATATTCAATGACATAGATCGAGTATGGATGAGTGACATGAAAATTACGTGCAATTTGATCTCATAACATGCCTATTTTCAACTAGTTCTACTTTATTCGGAGATCAATCCAAAACCATACTTAAGTTCAGAAATATAATTTATGAATCAACTCATAAAACTTTATTATGCATAAACTGGAAGGTATAGAACATCATTTCAAACTCCCACTAAGTTAAGGCATTACAAAATCTGTCATGCCTCATATGAGCAGTATGCTCCTGAAATACTTTAGGAGGCAATCCCTAGATTAACGAATCCGATAATTTGAGTTTGTCCTTATATGTTCTATAGAACTTGACATTTCTTGAACTTTTCCTTCCATTGACATAAACATAATGTGAATGTGTTTCTCCATCAAGGAGCTTTGGTAGGTGTTTTATTCAAATTGCATATATGTTATCACAAAATAACTATATTTGGTTCTTAAAGCTACTAAAAGCATGTAGCCAATGACAAGTATATGCAACCATAGCGGAAGTAGCTACAAGTGTTGTTTAACACTTTTACTAGATATAGTTCTTCCAACCAACCTACAATCTTAAGGTGATCGTCTTTTATTCGACGTCTACAAAAATAGAGATAAAATATCCAATGATCTCCAAAATCTCAATTTCCATTATAGCATGAAAATCTTTCATTATTTGCAAGGCCGCATGACTTCATGCACTTAATAATCTGCTATACACTTCAATTTAGTCATGTACACGATATCCGGAAGTGACATACCCAAAAACATTAGACTCCCTATGACAGTTGTATAAGGTATCTCTTATATACTCAAAACCTCAAGGATTTCCTTTAGGGTATTCATTAAGGCCGAAATTAATAACCTTTAGCTCTTTTGTGACAACTTAATGACACTTTAAGAATTATCTCATAATATCTTTTGCCTAAATAAAAGAAGCGTCCAAGATCTTTCATCTCAAAAATCCTAATGAGAAATCTCTTGGTTTCAACCAATAAGTCCATATCGTTGCAAACTAATAGTATATCATCAATAAAGTTTACTTACTCCCACTGAATTGTAAAATACAAAATATTTTTCAACCTTATTTACCTCAAAATCCGAATGAAGTAATAACCTTATGAAATATATAATTTCACTGTCTTATACCTGATTAGACCATAGATGAAATTCTTATTTTCAAATCATAGTTTTCAAATCTTTAGATTCAAAACTTATAGTTGAACCACATAAGTGTATCATCACTAGATGTAGAAACACTCTTTTATTTCATCCCCTATAACTCTAAATCAAAATGAGCCACACATGTCATTATTGTCCTAAATGAGTCATTTAATGAATATAAATGAATATTCATTCAATTTTAATGTCTCCCTTATGAGTGAATCCTCTCAAAAAAACCTTTTTGATAACGGGAAAAGATCTCAAACGTCGTTATCCTTTATGGATTTCATCTCACCCTTTATGACATTATTCCAAATCAGAGAAATAGAATTTTGGATAACCTTACGAAGATTCAATAGATCATCAATTGATGTGTATACTTTATCTACATGTGTCATATGATACGTGATAACTTTCTCGTATCTACCCCGCAAAATCACTTGTTCTACAAGATATACAATGTAATCATCTAAGATTGCATACCTCATTTCTCAATAAACTCATTAATGACACTTCTTGAGGTTGTTGAGTTTGCTCTATGGGAGGAACCTTAGTGTTGTCATAAACTAAATATATTTATTGAAGAGCAATTATAAAGTACATTCAAATTGCTTTCAATAATAACTTTAGAAAGAGATGTTGAACTCTTTTCTTAACGGACAACTATGTCAACAAAGATGTTCCTCAATTCTTCCTCTCCAAACTCTACATCCTCAAGAAAATCTTGCATTTCCCGAAATTGATGGGCAATGAAAACATAAAACTTATACTCTACCTAACAACACTCATACTAGATGGTGATACTTGATGTAACCACCAAGTGTTTCTAGAGACTGAAATTATGTATACATGAGAGTAAGTCAAATTAAGAAAGATGCATTCTTTATACGCCGCGCGTGATATTTGCAAAATCCTTCTTATGTGTCCAAACCTTTTACAAAAGAAGCAACTTTATATTTTCTTATTATGCTTCTTTTGCTTTAGACCCTTAAAATCTCCGTTTATCTTTCCCTTCCTCCGAGGAGTAACCGAATAAGAACACCTTTTGTAAAGCCATATAGAATCTCAAAAAAAAAATATACTCTTTGAGATTTTCTTAGTTCTCATCTCCTCTTGATCGAGAAGACTCAAATGGTGTTCATAACGATCATATGACCTTCACAAACAAAACATTCTCACATCTAGAGGATTATCTTCTCTATGGAAGATCCGAAATCTATAGGAGAATATATGTTTTATCCTTAATGTGAGGTTATAATCCATACACCCAAAATAATATACCCTATTATTCAACCACGTAAGTTGTGCTTATTAGGGACAAAACTTTAACTTAAGTAAGTAGATAAATAAATAAATTTACTAAAGAGAGATAAAATTTGTCAATCACAATATGAACCATAATTAATCAAATACAAAGATGAATTGTACACCCCATCTCAACATATCAAGTTCAACATCAATATCAAGTCTTTGGACAATGATATTAACTTCTAGTGATAATCTTGTCGTGATAGTCAAACATTGACAATAAGTCATGAGCAATAATAATATTATCTTTGGATATATTACTATCCTCATGTATAACCTTATAATTGTCACATGTTCACCATTATAAACATGTATGTAATCCGGCCAAGTTTTTATACAACCTTTGGGCTGAATACAACTCACATGGACAAACATAGACATATCATTAACGTTTCCTTAATGAATAATCTAAATAAGAGAGGTCGCTTTGGTGACATCATGTTTCGATCATTTCACCTCAAAAGTTAAACTTGTACAATCCTATACTTATGAACTGATTAATAACAAGGAGATTGTATCCATGTACTCCTAATGCATATTTAAATAAATATAGCAACATAATGTACAAGAGTACAAATAGCTAGATTCTCCACCTTTAAAGCCTCTTAATACTCACCATCTGAATACCTTATCACAATTCATTTACCAAATATGGGCATACACCCACAAATGAAAAGTATAAAAGAAAGTAGGTATGTAGTATATCAAAACACACTTCATAACAATATCAACTAAGTCCCCAAAATTGGGCCAAATAACTCGACAAAACTAGAAGCATGGAAATTTTGAGGCTCATAGTTCATAGTTACCAACCTTATGATCCAATGATCTAAGTGGGAACAATACACTATAACTCTCAATAAAGTAAATTCAAGAGGACACATAAATCCCATCAAATTATAGCCTTTCTTTGGACCGACTATCATTCACATGGACAAAATCCTCATATAAAATATTATAAACAAGATACCTGCACAACTTGACATATTGTGTTTGTACAAAATATCAATTGCAAGTGGTACTCTCATCGCAATAATCAAACATCGATAAAAGATCCGGTCAAATAATAGCCTTTCTTTGGACCGACTATTATTTACACGGACATCTTTATATATTTATCAACATTTATTATCGCATGTGAACTCGCTATTTGGCCAAGCATTGAACTTTCTTTGGGCCGATCAATATCCACATAAATAACGAGTACACCAACTAACTAATAATTTATTTATCAACTATGTATTTTATTATTTGGCCAAATATTGATCTTCCTCTAGGCCGATCAATATTCACATAAATAATAAAATACAATTAATTGATACTAAATATAAGTGTATTTATTGTTTGACCAAATATTAACCTTCTTTGGGCCGATTGATATCCGTATAAACAAACTATCACACAAAATAATTAATATTTATCATCTTAATTGGTTTATTGTTTGGTCAAATATTAACCTTCCTTTGGGCCGATAAATATTCACATAAACAAGTCAAACCATAAGTGTATTTAACGTTTGACCAAATATCAATCTTCCTTTGGGCCGACCAATATAACGAATGATACACTAACCCTTATAATTTTAAATTAAAATAATTTACATAACATAGACTACTTTAGTAGCATATTATTTCAATTAAGTTAATTTAAAATAAACTTTAAGTATATCAATCCTTAAAATATCTCATGCAAATAAAATCCAATGAATTCACTCGATAACCTTTGATCGATACAAAATATAGGGGTAACAGTCCAAATTCTACGTTCGTATGAACAACCACGCTATATATCAATCACAAAATGTCATATCCATAACCATATCTAGTGTAAATAAATCCAAATTTTACACTTGATATGCCTAACACATGTAAATACAGACCCAAACAGAAGGGTACCACCGGATCAATTAAAGATATTGACTTTTAAAACTTGACGTGTCAATTAAAGGTATATATATACCTTTAAAACTTAACACACCAGATCAATTAAAGGTATTGACCTTTAAAACTTGACGTGTCAATTAAAGGTATATACCTTTAAAACTTGACATATTGTATCAATTAAAGGTATTGACCTTTAAAACTTTTGAATATATGTATATATATTACTCTCACATCGTATATATAAAAAACTATACAAAGTAATCTTTTTTTTTTTTTGAAAAGGTAATTATATTCAGAAGAAAGGGAGTTTTACAGAGGTACTAGCAGGGGACAACAAGCAAGAAAGCCAGCCTAATACAACAAGAGTGAAGAGAAACAAAACAAAAGAGATTAAGGAGAAACGTAACAGTTGATCAACCAAGCTGAATATTCAAAATTCCGGCCCAAGCAGTGTCATTATTTGAGGTGGAGTTCCAATTGGGGGAGTTACAGTTGGCAGACGTGTAGTTTTTTACTGAGTTGATGATCATGTTGCCACACTGGATAGCGGAGTAATGATTGTTGCCATAGATAGTATCATTCCGAGCTTTCCAATTAAGTGAAGTAGATGAAGGCGGTGATAGTACTTTCCTTGACAGAGTGTAGTAAATCCTTCCTTTTGTGTCCAGGATTGCAGAAGGCATGGAGAAGGTCGGGGAGGGAAGTGAATATGTTAAAGACCCTTAGCCATCTTAAGACGATGTCAAGTACAAGATTAGTGTATGGGCATGCAATCCAGGGATGGTTATGTGTTGCAATATTCTGATGGCAGAGCCTGCAAGAGTTGTCGATGGCAGAGTTCCAAGAAGAGAGTTTTTGGAGAGTAGGAAGTTTGCCAAGACTTGCAAGCCAAGCAATGAAACTACATTTAGGGATGTTGAGATTGCCCCAAAGGTTAGGGTAATTGGAGGAAACAGCAGGCCAGAGGATGTTGTAGATGTTGGAGATGGAGAAATTACCATTTGGTTTGTGAAATGCCATGATGAGAGTGGAATAGGTGGTAATGGTTAGGAGTTCATCTCGGATTTTGAGAATGGAGTTCCAGCAGTGACTATTGGAGTTGCTAGAGGAGCAAGTCCAGATAGTATCTCTTTTATGGTAGTGACCTTTAATCCAATCTCTCCAGATGCTGTCGCGGTTTGTGTGAAGTTCAAAGATGTATCTTCCAATGCTATCTTTGTTCCAAGATAGAAGTTCTTTGAAGCCCAGTCCACCCACATCCTTGGGTTGGCAGACTTGGTTCCATGCAACCAGGGCTCTTTTACTGTTATCTTTACCAGACCAGAGATAGGAGCGAATAATACTTACAATTTTATCCATGACCGCAGAGGGGATGAGATAAATTGAGCTCCAGTAATGTTGGATGGCATAGAGAATGTAGCTGATAAGTTGTGTTCTGCCAGCGTACGAGAGATTCCTAGCAATCCAAGATCTGATCTTACTAGTGAGCTTATTGATCAACGGTTGATAGTCAGAAATTGCAAGTCTCTTACTCCCAAGAGGAACACCAAGGTAGTGAAAGGAACTGTGTCAGTTTTGAATCCAAGGTTGGTAGCAATGTCACATTGCTCAGGAGCCAAGATGCCACCAAAGAAAATGGTGGTTTTATCGTTGTTAATCTTGAGTCCTGAAATCATACCAAAATCATCAAGGGTAGACTTGAGCACATTAATGGAATATGTGTCGCCCCTACAAAACAAGATAAGATCATCTGCAAAACAAAGATGAGTGAGTGAGGGTTGGGAGCATTTGGGATGATGGTTAAAATCCGGGTTGCTGGTGTTTGAGTGGATCATGCATGAGAGATATTCCAGTGCTATAACAAAGAGGGAGGGAGAGAGGGGGCAGCCTTGTCTGAGGCCCCTAGCGCCTTTGAAGAAACCTTCGATACTACCATTAATGTTGAGGGAAAAAGAGGTATTGGTGATGCAGCTCTTGATCAATGAGATAAAAGGAGGAGGGATGCCGATGAGGTTGAGGACATGGAGTATGAAGGAGTGATCAATTGTGTCGAAAGCTTTCCGAATATCCACTTTGATGGCACATCTGGGGGAGATAAATTTAAACTTCCTACTGTAATTTTTGAAGAGTTCTTGGCTGAGGAGGATATTGTGTTTTATTGATCTTCCTTTGACAAAAGCACCTTGGTATTTCCCCACAATATCCGGCAATAAGAGGTTAAGAAGGGAGGCAAGAGTCTTGGCAATCGTTTTGTAAATAACACCACAACAAGAGATTGGCCTGAAGTCATTGGAGGAGGCAGGATTATCGATTTTTGGTATAAGTGAGATGATGGCGTGGTTGACTTGTTTAAGCATCTTGCCATTCCTGAAGAAATCTTGGATTGCAGCGCAGAAGTCTTTTTTGATTGTCTCCCAGGAATTTTTGAAGAAAAAAGCGTTGAAGCCGTCCGGTCCTGGCGATTTGTGATCTCCAATAGAGAAGAGGGTAAGTTTGATTTCAGCGTCTGAGAAAGGTAGAAGAAGAGTTGAGGCAGCAGTTGAGGAAATTTTTGGAAGGATAAGGTTTGGAGGATTAGGTTGGCTAACAGGTGGGTTCGCAGGGCCAAGAAGGTTAGCAAAATGACTAACAAAGGCTGAAGAAATAAGGGTGTGGTCATAGATGGGTTTAGAATCGATGTCAAGGATGAAGGGGATTTTGGAGAAGCTTCTTCTGATCTTGATGCTATTGAAAAAGAAGGAACTGCAGTGATCTCCAAACTTGAGCTAGTTGATCTTAGCAAGTTGAGTACAAGTAAACCTGAGGTTATCAGTGGCTTGATTAAGAGAACCAAGTGTTGTTCTTTCTTCATCATGAAGTGAGGTATTGAGAGGGTCATTGTTGAGGCTGCTTTGAATTTTGCTCAGATTGAGTTTATAACTATCCACTGTGGTGATCAAATCTTCCATTCTGGTGTTGGGAAACCTCTTCAGATTAGCTTTAAGGATCTTCAATTTCCTGGTCAAAGAGAACATAAAATTTCCCCGGGTAGGAGAATTCCAAGAGGTATTGACAGTGTCAGTGAAACTAGGATGCTTGGACCAAGAGTTGTTGAATCTGAAGGGAAAATTCAGCTTTGGGCACAAGTTATCAAGGCTAAGAATGCCTGGAGAATGGTCAGAGATAGAGGCCAGGTCAAAGAGAACCGTGGAATTGGGGAATGCCTCTGCCCACTTGGTATTGATGAGAACACGGTCAATCTTTTCACAAATTCTAGTGCAAATTTGCTTATTACTCCAAGTGTAAGTGCAACCAGAATAATGATGATCATGTAGATTTGCTGAGGAGAGAAGAGCGGGAAGTTCAGTGAAATTTTGGGATATGGCAAGGATGTGGTTGGTGATTTTCTCACTTGGGGAGAGAGTGACATTGAAGTCCCCAAGTAAGACCCAAGGGAGGGTAGTAATGCTATTGAGTACTAGAAGGTCAGATCAAAGAGGAGCTCTTTTATCAGGAAGGTTATGACCATAGATAAATGAGCAGTTGAGAAGTGGGGTATCATTAGGGAGAGAAAAGAGGCAATGAATTAGTTGATCTGATAAGAAAAGGGTTTTGATTTTCAGCTTTTCGGGGTTCCACCATACCCAGATTCTACAGTTGATTGAAAGATGCCATTAGAGGAATGGTGCCAATTAGGAATGAGGTGAGAGGCAAGCCTGTCCTCTGAATGCTTCCTCAGACGAGTTTCGATGATTGCTATGGCATCAATACAGTGTTTCCCAATAAATTCTCTTATTGCACGTTGCTTATTCGAGTGATTGAGTCCCCGAATGTTCCAACTACAAATTTTAACACTCATTAAGAATTGTAGTAGGTAAACTCTGAGAGCGCTTGTTCTCAAAGGCAAGAGGGAGGGGTTCATGAGGGCAAGGATTGGCTAGATCTTGGAGGTTCGAGGGGTTATCTGGATTTTCTGGGTTGTTGGGGTTAGGATTAAAGGATTTAAGAGAAGAGCCAGGAGTAAAGGGTTTAGAAAGGCTAGAGGGGTTTTCCAGATTGTTGTTGTTAGAACCAAGAGATTTTTGCGAAGTGTCAGTATCTGGGAATTCAGCGGTGTCATTAACGATTAAGGATGGGGGGGGATTTCTGGTCTTAAGTGTCCGCTGACTTGTGGTTTTGGGAGGAGGACGGACAGTTTGGGGATTAGGATGACGGTTTTGGTGCGGTTGGATTAAGAGAGAAGGAGGGGGGTAGGGAGGAGAGCCGAGGAGTTTAAATGTAGTGGTAAGGGGGTTGCTGATGAGGAATGAAGTTGCGGAGAAGTTAACTTCCTAGGCTTGCACTTGTGTCCAAATAATAAGCATGATGGGAAGTGAGGAGGAAGTCATTCATATTGAAGTTGTTGCTTGTTCGTTCACCACCTGGGCCGCAGAAGGTAACTTCTCCAAGTATAGGGTTTTTTGCATGGATCTCGACAAGTATTCTAGCGAAAGTGATACGGTCTTGCAAAGCCGAGTGCAAGTCGGTGAGGATGGGAAAACCAATAGCTGAGCCAACTGGAGCAAGCATGTGTGGAGACCAAAACCTATGATCCAGGTTTGGAAGATTCACCCAAACCGGGATGGAGTCGAGGCATGAGTAGTCAAGAGCCATATCTGTGTTCCATTTCTTTAGGAGAATGGTCGTGGATCCTTTCATAATCCAGGGGCTCCCAAGGAGGATTAGGTTGAGGTCGTCCTCAGAGGCAAACTGAAAAACAAAGACTCCGTTTTCTTTCCTCAGGATTTTAGGTTGGCTGATGAAGTTCCATGTAGAGTTAACAAAGCTTTCAATTCTTTTGAAGTTAACAGAACCACCAGTGGGTAGACCAATCAGGGAAAGGCTACATCTTTTGGTTAGGTCAGCAACGTCTTCAGAGGTGAAGGGGATGAGGCCATCCGAAATGCAAGGTATGAACTCATGAGGCATGTGGTTTGTGTTGGAAAGATTGGCCATAACAGCGTCCTTGAAAGAGGTGATGGGAGTAGGAGATGATGTGGCTATTTTTTGTGAGTTGGAGTTTAGGTTTGAAACCCCAAGTAGAGGTTCGTCAGGACCCATAGCTGGCGGTGAGAGTGCAGGAGGGATGGAAGTGGACAAAGAGGGGGACTCCAGAGGTTGGGTTGAGGGAGAGGGGGCAACTGAAGGGGATGGAACAGTAGCATGCAGTAGAGGAGGAATAGGGTCATGCAAAGGTTCCACAGGTCCGTTGACAGGAGAGTGTTGACAGTGGTTTGTGAGCGGTTAAAGAGAAGGTTCTTGAGGAGAGAGAGAAGCGGTGGTCTGTAAAAGGTCATCCTTGGAAGCCGTTGGAGGAATCGGGGGTTTTGCTAGGGCAAGAGGTTGTTGGATAGGGTCAGGCTTGGGAGATATCAAGTGGGTCAGCGATGATCCGCCGTTGAGGAGATTGGCGATGGGGGAAGAAGGCAGAGGAAGCGGCGGAAACGGTTCCGAGGCAGAAGGGTTAGCCATTGGAGCAAGCGGAAGGTTTTTGGAAAGGCGGAAGTTATTGCTTCGTATGATCTCCTCAGGGATGGGTTCGAACGGGCTAGAGTCCGACTCCGGGGAAGAATCAGTGGCTCTTGTTTGGGGCGTTGAAGGGTTAGAAACTTGGGATAGTTTGACGGAGGTTTTCTTTGGGCGTTTCGATCATCCCATGGGGAAGGAGCGGCGGTGGAAGGCGAGAGGGAAGGGGAAGGTCGCGCGTGGAACGTGCGTACTTCAGAAGGGAAAAAAGGGTTTTAATTTGTTATGTTTTTCCTTTTGGTCGAATTCCGAAGTAATCTTGTTATAGCCTTAAATATTAATACGCACAAAATAAATCATGCATATAAAAAAATAAATCCACCAGTACATTCAAATAAGCACATTGACATCCTTAATCAGTCAACTTTAAAAGCTTAACAACACCAAATGAATTAAAAGAATAAAATAATAATAAATAAATAAAGCCACTAAAATTGCAGCAAAATTCAAAGGCAGTCAATACCAACAAACAACCGTGGCAACACTGTATGAGTATTCATATAAATTTTGAATTGTACGGCGTAATACCGAAAAAATCAGTAGCAAATTGCATATCAAAAAGATTGAAATTGAAGGTGACAACCTGTGTGTTATTAGGGCACTTTAAGATTTTTGGAATTGTTCATGGGATGTCGAGATGATTATTTTCGACTCCAGATTGGATCTTTGTTTTTTTTACGAAATCCATATCAGACATGTTTTCAGAGAAATCAACTGTGTTGCTGACCGATTGACCCACTTGGAAATCTCGACCCCAACACTAAATTTTCTGATGATCTCGAACTTCGTGTTCTCGTCCGCAAGGATGCTTTAGGTTGGACTACCACGAGAAGGTAGCCTAACCTAATAGTTTCCATTTTCAAAAAAAAAATGCAAATTGCAACTTTTCAGCCACTGTACGGTTAAAAGTTTCAATTTTGAAAAATCAAAAATACATGACTCATATAAGAAAAGCTATACTTCGATCAAAACAACCGAAAAAATTATATATTCCTAATAAGCTAATATGATTACGGCTCTAATACCACTTGTTGGAATAATGAAATTCCCTAAACCATAAACACCGAGGATCATAATCATGATAGACTTATTAAGGAATCGAAATTTACATACCTGGTTTCATAGCGCAACAATCCGATAAATCTTTAGTGCGAAATCTACGTACCGAATGAGCGCCGCAGATATATTGCCTTTCTCAGTTCAAATCTCCTTAGGGTTTCTTCAGGCTTTCTCTCTGAAGGGTAGAGATATGAAAACGGCTGATCGATTTGACGTATTGGGGACCATAACCTAATATCCTTTATATATTGATCCAATAGAATTCCGTTAAGCCTATTGAGCCAAAATCTGGTATATCCACTCATTAAGCCCATACCGCTTAATTTAAAGTCTACGGGTTTTACTTAATTGAATCACTTGAAATAGCCACTAACAATTAGTCATATAATATAATTGTGTACCATAATATGAAAGCCCATATAATAAGATTTATAAATAAATCTTACAGTTTCTACGACGTAAAATGCGGAAACACGAGTGTCGAGCAATTCATTCTCATCCTCGTTAAAACGAAGATGCAAAAACAAAAATATATGGGCGTGATTGCAAATGATTTTCGACTCAACTATATTCGTAATTTATATTCAACCAACTATATTCGTAAAATGCGGAAACACGAGTGTATTATATTCAACCAACTATATTCGTAATTTATATTTTATCAAAAATATAGTTAAGGCACGGTGTATAAACTAGTTCTATCATAAAACAAATTGATAAGTAGGAGAAGTAGAGTAGTATTAGTACAAGAGGCTCGAGTTGGGCTAATTTAAAATTCTTGAGTGTATTGTATGCCCGGTTTTTCATGTCTAGGCGAGTTGACTGATAACATGATTTATCGACTTGTTGCAGTCATGCATTTAGTTAGATTTTTCCTTTTCACATTCATGTTTTAGCCTTAGTTTGTGCCATTTATGATTGTTTAGTTCTACCTTGCAAGAATAGATGCCTGCACACACTATTTGTGGCTTTGTAGGTGATTTGGCACATTATGGAGCTAAAACGACGTATTTGAGGATCAAGTCTCGAAGTGGATGCATTGGAGCGAGCATACGTCCACGGGAAAGGGCTAGGAATCAAGCTAAAGGAATGAAGGAACGGACATGAGCCATCTCGGCCTTGATCTCGGTCTGATCTGACCGAGATTTATCTAATCTCGTGCGAGATCCTTTGATCTCGGACCGAGATCCATGATCTTAATGTAACACCCAAAATCCGTAGGACTCGGAGTGCTACTGGACTAGGATCTCACAGTGGATCCTGACCCTAGCCTGACAACAATTTCACAAATCTTACAACAAGGGACCAATAGATTAAAACAAAACATGAAACTGATATATATATATATATATATATATATATATATATATAAAAGGTAATACAATGTACCGCTGAGTACAAACAAACTAAACTGTACCACAAAATAACCCATATCCCCGATACCGCCCCAGTGTACGGAGCCCTCAGCGGATCATCCACTCTGAATCACTCTGCAGCTCTCCTATCCAGCAAAGTGTCTACAACACGGTATGAAACCGTTAGCTAACCATACACAAATATAGGAAGATGCTAGAGCACAAACACACATCAGAAATCTTAACACATCATCATACTTTCATACATTTACCCGGTTCATTATCTTCATTATCTTTACCCGAGAGTCACCGCCCCCGTGGTTACCGTGTCACAGCGCCTACGTCGTGCCAGCGGCGTGCCTGCGTTCCGTGTCATCGCCCCTGCGGATTTTACCTGCCGCGCCTGCGGGTGATCTTTTTTGCCCCTGCGTCTTGTTCCGGGACTACCTATAGTTAGGTAGTTCCTTTACTTTCTAGTATGAGGAACTTAGTACCATGCTAGGATTCGGATGTTGACGAGTATGATATGGAATTGCCGGGTAGGGCTTTGAGGTTTACGAGTTGGATATGATCCCTTATGGATCCCTTGGGTCTAGGTGTGACCCTTTGTGTGATAGGAGTTTCATATATATGTATGCCGTGTATAGGCCGTGTTATCCTCCAGTTGGAGTGGACTGAGTTGAGGTTGATCCAGTGAGACGACTACGAAGTTGAGGTAAGTCCGTGGGACTTACTTAGTTGTCATTCCTAAATAGGATGTTGTGCATGAGTGGTGTGTGTTATATGTTTATAGCATGTGTTATGATGGTCACCGACCTATGATGTATTGACTGCCCATTATACGGATATTATATACGAGTTGATTGCTGGACTTTATAAAGATAATGAACCGGGTAAATGTATGAAAGTATGATGATGTGTTAAGATTTCTGATGTGTGTTTGTGCTCTAGCATCTTCCTATATTTGTGTATGGTTAGCTAACGGTTTCATACCGTGTTGTAGACACTTTGCAGGATAGGAGAGCTGCAGAGTGATTCAGAGTGGATGATCCGTTGAGGGCTCCGTACACTGGGGCGGTATCGGGGATATGGGTTATTTTGTTGTACAGTTTAGTTTGTTTCTACTCAGCGGTACATTGTATTACCTTTTTGGATATATATATATATATATATATATATATATATATATATATATATATATATATATATATATATATATATATATCAGTTTCATGTTTTGTTTTAATCTATTGGTCCCTTGTTGTAAGATTTGTGAAATTGTTGTCAGGCTAGGGTCAGGATCCATTGTGAGATCCTAGCCCAGTAGCACTCCGAGTCCTACGGATTTTGGGTGTTACATTAAGATCATGGATCTCGGTCCGAGATCAAAGGATCTAGCATGAGATTAGATAAATCTCGGTCAGATCAGACCGAGATCAAGGCCGAGATGCTCATGTCCGTTCCTTCATTCCTTTAGCTTGATTCCTAGCCCTTTCCCATGGACGTATGCTCGCTCCAATGCATCCACTTCGAGACTTGATCCTCAAATACGTCGTTTTAGCTCCATAATGTGCCAAATCACCTACAAAGCCACAAATAGTGTGTGCAGGCATCTATTCTTGCAAGGTAGAACTAAACAATCATAAATGGCACAAACTAAGGCTAAAACATGAATGTGGAAAGGAAAAATCTAACTAAATGCATGACTGCAACAAGTCGATAAATCATGTTATCAGTCAACTCGCCTAGACATGAAAAACCGGGCATACAATACACTCAAGAATTTTAAATTAGCCCAACTCGAGCGTCTTGTACTAATACTACTCTACTTCTCCTACTTATCAATTTGTTTTATGATAGAACTAGTTTATACACCGTGCCTTAACTATATTTTTGATAAAATATAAATTACGAATATAGTTGGTTGAATATAATACACTCGTGTTTCCGCATTTTACGTCGTTGGTTGAATAGGAAGTGGATGGAGCTCACCTCCAGGTCGGAAATGCTCGATCTAGACCTGTTGGAAGGTCGCACACTGAGCTATAAATCTGGCTACATCGGGCTTCAGCCCTCCCCACCAATATGAACGTCTCAAATCCTGATACATCTTACTCGTACCTGGATGTACCGAGTAAGGTGTACAATGAGCCTCCTATAATATCCTCTGTCTCAGCTCTGTATCAGCAGGTACACAGACGCGACCATGGCGTCTCAAAACTCCATCTGCTCCCAGTAGGAACTGTGGTGCCTCATCCCGAGACATCCTATCTCTGATCCTCTGTAAAGTCGGGCAGGTCTCCTGTTTCTGTCGGATCTCATCCAACAGATCAGGAAGGACCTCTAATGTACGCAGCTGGGCATCCTCATTAGGGAACTGGATGTCCAACTCTAACCAGATCAGATCTCTCTACAACTGATGCTGAACTGTCAGTCTCGCAATCGCCTGCTCTCGAGGCGTCTTCCTGCTCAGGGCGTCAGCGACTACGTTCGCCTTCCCCGGATGATACAAGATCTCCAGATCAAAATCCTTGATCAGCTCAAGCCACCTACGCTGGCGGTTATTCAATTCCCGTTGCGTGAAAATGTACTTCAGACTCTGATGGTCTGTGAAGATCTGACACGTAACACTATACAGGTAATGTCTCTAGATCTTCAATGCATGAACTACCGCTGCCAACTCCAGATCATAAGTCGGGTAGTTCTCCTCATACGTCTTCAGCTGTCTAGACGCATATGCAATCACCCTGCCTCTCTGCATCAACACACATCCCAAGCCTAGCTTGGATGCATCATTGTATACTACAAAATCCTCTGTACCCTCTGGCTGTGCCAAAACAGGAGCAGAAGTCAGACGTCTCTTCAGCTCCTCAAAACTCTGCATACATTGATCAGACCACACAAATCTAGTAGTCTTCCTCAGCAAACTCGTCAGTGGACGGGCAATCACAGAAAATCCCTCCACAAAGCGTCTGTAATAACCGGCTAGGCCAAGGAAGCTACGTACTTCCTTGACGTTCGTCGGTGTAGGCCATGCAGCTACTGCCTCTATCTTCGCCGCATCCACCTTGATCCCCTCAGCTGATACTATGTGACCCAGGAATGCTACCTCTGGCATCCAGAACTCGCACTTAGAGAACTTTGCATAAAGTTCACTATCCCGCAAAACCTGCAATACAGTCCTCAGATGTCCTGCATGCTCCTCTCCACTGCGAGAATATACCAGAATGTCATCAATGAAAACCACCACAAACTGATCTAGGAAGTCGATGAAGATACTGTTCATCAACTCCATAAAGACGGTTGGGGCATTCATAAGCCCAAATGGCATCACTACAAACTCGTAGTGGCCATATCTGGTCTGGAATGTTGGCTTGTGCACATCTTGCTCCCTCACCCTCAGCTGGTGATACCCGGAACGCAGATCAATCTGGAGAACACAGTCGCTCCCTGTAGCTGATCTAACAAATCATCAATGCGCGGCAGTGGATACTTGTTCTTGATGGTCACCTTGTTCAGCTCTCTGTAATCAATACACAGTCTCCGCGATCCGTCCTTCTTCCGTACGAAGAGGACAGGTGCTCCCCATGGGGACACGCTAGGGCGAATGAAGCCCTTCTCAGCCAACTCCTCGAGTTGCTTCTTCAGCTCCAGCATCTCGACAGGCGCCATCCGGTATGGGGCCTTCGAGATGGGTCTCGTACCAGGCTCTAACTCGATACTGAAATCCACACTCCTCTGAGGCGGCAAACTGGACGGCTCAGCAAAAACATCAGTAAACTCACAGACCACTGGGATATCCTCTAACGCTGGACTCTCCCCCTCCTTCATGGCATAACACCAGAAGGCCTCGCAACCCTGTGCAATCAGTCTAGCTGCCCGTATAGCGCTGATAATTGTGCCTACCTTTCCAAGGTCCCAACCTCGGAAAACCTCTATCTGGCCTAACTCGGTAGAGAGGGTAACAGTCCTCCTACCTACATCTAAGACTGCAGAATGTCTAGCCATCCAATCCATACCTAGTATAACTTCCTCATGCTCTAACGGCATGACAAAGAAGTCAAATAGTAACACACGAGTCCCTACAGAAATGGGACAACCGTGAATTCAAGGGTACCTCTGACCTTACCACCATCGGGTAACCCTATAATAAAGGGCATCCCCTCAACTGTATCTAAACCCAGACGCTCTACACATGCATCAGAAACAAAAGAGTGCGTAGCACCAGTATCAAATAAAACTCTAACAGGTAAACCATGAATCAGAATGGTACCTGTAGCAGTAGGTGCAGCTGGCTCCTCTGCACTCCTCAGCTCAAAAACACGACCCTGTGGGCCTCTGGTATCAGTGGTGCCCCCACCACGGCCTCTGCCTCTACTCGGCCCAGGAGCAGATCCCTGAGTCGTAGGGCGATCTAGGACCCTCTGTTGTCCCTAACTCTGTTGCTGCTGCTGAGGTGGTCTCTGTCCACCTCCTGCTGCACTAGCAGGGGAAGAATCTTGCTGTGATGAAGCTCTCCCTCGTCTACAGAAGGTAGCTCTATGACCAGGTCGGCCACAAGTGAAACAGGTCACCGGCTGCCTAGTACACTCTGACCTCATGTGCCCATACTCACTGCAGTTGAAGCACTGCACTCCCTTATCTACACTCGGTGCAGATGGAGGATGACTCTGGCGACTCTAGCCTCGCCCTGAACCATCAGCTCCACCAATACCACTAGTCTGACTAGTCCTCTGTCTCTTCTCAGACCCTCCGGTCTGAGAAGCTCTCCTCTTGCTAGCAGGTGAAAACCCGCCATATAGGTACGGGTAGTATCCCTCAAACGTCGGGAAAACAAATACACGTGCAGATCTGCAGCAGGTGCAGCTGGACCCAGCAATGCCAGCTCCTCCTGAAATCTCCTAATCGCCTCTGAGACCGATACATCCTCGAACCCAACCTCAATAAAGTCTCGCAGTTTCTCCCTCCTCAACGAGGCAGGGCAGAAACGCTCCCGGATCAGAGTCTTCATCTGCTCATAACTAGTAACCTGTACTCGTACAGACCTCCACCAGTGTTGTGCCAAATCTCTGAACAAGGTATGCACCAGCTCAATCTGCCTGTCAGCTGGACATCTAATAGACTCCAGAGCTGAGTCTACATGTCCTATTCAAAGCTCCACCTCTAGCCCCACTTTCCTAGTGAAAGGGGGTACTCCCATCTGATGAAAAGCCTTCAACCAAGTGTTTGGTCGAGGCCCTCTATGCTCCTCTGTAGCCCGAGCAATCTCAACGGCAGGTGCCGGTGCAACTGGCACCTGTGTAACTGCATGGGATCTCTCAGATGATCCCTCCTGTGCTGGCAAATCAGGAGCAGACCTACCTGCCCTGGCAGCCTCCTCAACACGTCGTATGTACTCGCGGAAGGCTGGTCCCTCCATGGAGACACGGTCAGACTTCCCAGACTGCGCTCTCTGTGGCCCTTATCCCTCAGCTGCACCGTTTCCAGCCTCAGGAACGGCACTCTCAGCAACCTCCTCATGGACCTCTCCTGCTGCCTGTAAACCAACCGCAGGAGACCTACCCCGTCCTCTACCTAGAGGGGGTCTACCTCTACCTCGTCTTGCTGCAGGTAAGGCTCTAGTCTGAACCATCTGCAGAAGACGTAAACCTATCTTAGAAGGCTATATATATGCCATATGTATAGATATATCACAGATCAATCACAACAGAATATCTATATATATCTATACAGTCGAGGTCTTCAGAGGGGTGATGGCTCCCGTACACGGTATCCCAAAATATTTGTACTCATTTCAAAACCAAAACCTTTTGAAAAGTCAGACCCCTTTTCGGGTTCTGTTTAGTTATCTATTCGATCTTTATTGCAGATTACTTTGTAACACCCAAAATCCGTAGGACTCGGAGTGCTACTGGGCTAGGATCTCACAATGGTTCCTGACCCTAGCCTGACAACAATTTCACAAATCTTACAACAAGGCACCAATAGATAAAAACAAAACATGAAACTGATATATATATATATATATATATATATATATATATATATATATATATATATATATATATATATATATATATATCCAAAAAGGTAATACAATGTACCGCTGAGTACAAACAAACTATACTGTACAACAAAATAACCCATATCCCCGATACCGCCCCAGTGTACGGAGCCCTCAACGGATCACCCACTCTGAATCACTCTGCAGCTCTCCTATCCTGCAAAGTTTCTACAACACGGTATGAAACCGTTAGCTAACCATACACAAATATAGGAAGATGCTAGAGCACAAACACACATCAAAAATCTTAACTCATCATCATACTTTCATACATTTACCCGGTTCATTATATTTATAAAGTCTAGCAATATACTCGTATATAATATCCGTATCCTAGCATGGTACTAAGTTCCTCATACGAGAAAGGAAAGGAACTACCTAACTATAGGTAGTCCCGGAACAAGACGCACCTGCGTGAACTAAGGACGCAGGGGCAAAGAAGATCACCCGCAGGCGCGGCAGGTAAAATCCGCAGGGGTGGTGACACGGAACGCTGGCAAGCGCAGGCACGCCGCTGGCACGACGCAGGCGCTGTGACAAGGTAACCGCGGGGGCGGTGACTCTCGGCCGCGGGGGCGGCGACAACGCAGAAAGCAAACTCGCGGCTTCTCCTTAGCTCTTCACGTGATCAATCACGTCCACTCTCTTCCAGATTCATACACAGGTCACAACATACACATACAAACATCAATCCTACATTCAATCATCTAATCCTAAGCTAAGGAAGAAGAAGAAGCAAGGAATACCTACCATAGCTGTGGCCTAGGCACCAACTGATCCAAGACAATAGCTCTTCTAGCTCTCAAGCTCAGCAACAACATCATACCACATCAACAACAACAACCACTCACAAGGTCACACCAAAACTCTTCCAAAACTAAGGAAACCAAGAAGAAGATCAAGGAGGAAGGAGAAGGATGTGAAGGCAGCTCGGAAGAAAGTGAAGATGCTCAGCAAACAAAAGCAAGGATTAGGTTAAGGGAGTGGGAGAGTAAAGCACGGGTCAAGGGTCAACAAAGACGGTTGTAGCCGCAGGAAACCGCAGGGGCGGGTTTCCTGGCCGCAGAGGCGGAACAGCAGGGGAGCCACAAGGGTGGCCTCACAGACCCGCGGGGGCGGCTAAGGCCAAAACTAGCTCCAAAAACTAAGGCTCTTACACTTAATTGGATGAGTTGGAAGCGTACTGTTGTAAAATCTCGGTCTCCATCTCGGTCTCCATCTCGGTCGACCCGATCGAGATGCCCATGACACTGAATACGAAGTCGAAATCTCGGCACCGACAGTGACCATCTCGGCCGAGATTTTTGGCCAAGATTTTTGACAGAGATTCCCTGAGCGTCTTATTTTATTTTGTGGGTTGTTTCCTTTTGAGCCCAATGTCTTTTAGCTAGGTTTTATGTATAAAAGGAAGTCTTGGATTCATTCCAAGTGTGTTGGGTTGTTCCAAGAGTTTACCCTAGAAGGGAGGAGTCGTCTCCTACCCTATCCTTCTTCTTCACCATTGTTCTTCATAGTTTAGATAAAATATTGACACTTTTGTATTCATATTTGTCGAGAAATATTGTTGGATTCAAGAATTGAGAAGATTAGAAGTTTTTATTCATTGAAAGTTGACTTCTTTCTTTCCCTTTTGTTATTTCTTTGTTTGTCTTTGATATGATTGTTATTGGCTAGAACTTTGTAGTTCCAAGGTTGATAGGGATTTTTTTATGCCTTGGATTATGATGAATTAGATTGCGCTTTGAATTGGCTTTGAATTGCTTGAAATCCTAATGGTTGACTTGTACTTGAATCTAGGTTAGAACCTTCTAAACTAGCAACCTAAGTTGGAATTGAGACTTACCCGGTGATATTCCTCTTAATTAGATACATAAGTGATTAACCATAGGTAATAAAGGTGAAACCTTTATTGGTTTGAGTGTGCCTGATTCCTCTTTAAGTTGGGTAATTCCTGAGACTTACCGGTAAAGGGTTATCTGATCCATAGTTAGATAATATGGTTTGTAGTGAATTTCCACCCTCTTTACCTTGAGACTTACCCGGTAAGTAGATAGTTAGGATTGAAATTAGATGATCTTGAGACTTACCTGGTAATAGGTCATCAGCCTAGAAACGTTCATCCCTGTTTCTTTTCTACCATATATCCCTATGAGTCGTCTTGTGTCCATATGCCATAAACAATGACCTTGAACCCTTGAAATCCATTTTCTTTCCTTTAATTTGATTATCTTTTCTTTTATTTGCTTTTATAAAATTGTTTTCAATTGAAGGTGACATTCAATTGCGAACGCCAAAAACTTTTCCAAAAACATTTGATTCTCTTTCCCTTATCTTTTTCAACCCCTTTTTTATTTGAGATCTATCCTATCTTTAATCATCGCTACAGATTAATCCTCCCAGTCTTTGTGTTCGAACCTGGAATACTTGTCCTACTTCGTACGATCCATACACTGTGGTTTCGTTGCTATTTAGGGAAATTATTACAGGTTATAAATATAAAACTATCTCTTCCTAGTTTTGTTATCCTTTGAGTTTCCATCATTATTGATAGGGATTTATAGGGGTGTAAAACCAGCGAACATTGGCCCATATGTATTTATATTCCGCAATTCCTCATACAAAAATTAAACAATATAAAGAAATTCAACATAAAATGCAATCAAATTATACGACATTACAAACGAGTTCAACACATGAAAAAACTACACAAAAATAGTAGTCCAAACACATGAGAAACGACAAGGAAAATTGAAAATTGAAGTCACATTAATACATTACAAATGAGCCGAATGGAGTTAAATAACGAGACCTTTGAGGGTAACCAGTTTTAGGATTTTATTACATATATATAAAGACACTCACAAACTTAGTTGGTCGACGGGATAAAACACTAATCCTAACTCGACCCATGATAAAACATACTAGGTGGGCGCGATGGAGTTAGGAGAGTCAAATTCGTTGCAAATGCACCACTATTTTTCTGGGCGGACCGGATGGGCCAACCTAAATTTATACCATTCTAAAAAGAAGTAATTCGTAAAAATCATAGACTCACATATCTCATATATTTGAGTATTTGACGTGACACGATGTATCGACAGATCTCATTGTAACACCCCAAATCCGTAGGACTCAAGGTGCTACTGGGCTAGGATCTCACAATGGATCCTGACCCTAGCATGACAACAAGTTCACTGAATCTTAAAACAAGGCACCAATAGATTAAAACAAAACATAAAACTGATATATATATATATATATATATATATATATATATATATATATATATATATATATATATATATATATATATAAAAGGTAATACAGAGTAACCGCTGAGTACAAAATCAAAGTACATAACCGTACAACATAAAAAACCCATAATCCCACGATATCGACCTTGTGTACGGAGCCCTCAGCGGATCACCCTCTGGATCACTCTACAGCTCTCCTAACCTGCAAAGGATCTACAACACGGTATAAAACCGTTAGCTAACCATACACATATATAAGAAGATGCTAGAGCACAAACACACATAAGAAATTATAACATATCAACATGCTTTCACACATTTACCCGGTTTATTATCTTTAATAAGTCCAAACACTCAATCGTATAAATAGATGTATATGAATATACGTGACACGAGGAATGTATATAACCCTCGCCTCTGCGTGCAATAGCTAGCTGGAGTGGTATCAGCGCACTTTCCAGTATACCATATGGAGAGGTAGGTGCCCTTCTTGTATACCAAGTCTAACTAGCTTACAGAGAACTTCCCAGACTCCACTATGGGATGAAAGGTAAGTTGTCACAGCCACTACAATGGGTGGTCAGTATAGCATAGGTCGGTAATGAACAATATCGCATGCTATAAAGCATATAACAAGCACCACTCAAGCATACATCCAATATAAGGATAGTAGCTAAGTAAGTCCTATGGACTTACCTCAATCTCAGAAGTACTATCACTACGATCAGCTCTCACTCAGGTCCACTCCAAACTGGAGGACAACACGGCCTGTACAAGACATACATATATATATCAAACTCCTGTCACACAAAGGGGTCACACCTAGACCCAAGGGATCCATAGGGATCATATCCAACTCGTAAACCTCAAAGCCGTAACCGGTATATCTATAACATACTCATCAACATCCGATACCTAGCATGATACTAAGTCCCTCAAACTAAGAAAGGAAAGGAGCTACCCAACTATAGGTAGTCCCGAGACAAGACGCACCTGCGTGATCAAGGGACGCAGGGGCGGGGTAGACAACCCGCAGGCGCAGCAGGGAGCAGCCGCAGGCACGGTGACAAGGAACGCAGGCAAGGCGCGGGCGCTGCGGCACGGCTTCCGCAGGGGCGGCGGCTTCCAGGCACGGGGGTGGCGACGGTGCAAAACGTAGCCCCGCGAGTCCTCTTTCACTCTTCACGTGATCAAATCACGTCTTCTTCATTCCAAAATCACACACATGCATAAACATACACATTCCAACATTAACCTACATTCAATTCATCTAATCTTAAGCTAAGCAAAGGAAGAACAAGAAGGAAAGAAGGGAAGGAAGGATGAAGAAACAAGGAACTCACCACTACTGCTGGTCTAGGCAAGACAAGATCACAATCCTTATCTCAGCTGGCATCACAAGCTCAGCAAACATGCACACCATCATCAACATCAACAACAACATACCAAAACACTTCCAAACTCAAGAGAGATCAAGAACAAGATCAAGAAGGATGAAGGAGAAGCAAGGAGGACGTGAAAGGCTGGATTGGAAAGTGAAGAAGGAAACCATTGCTCAGCAAGGAAAAGAAAGAAGTAAGGCAAAGGGTAAAGCACGGGTCAAAGAAGTCAACAAAACCGGCTGCAGCCGCCGGAAACCGTAGGGGCGGAAACCCGCAGGGGCGGCAGACATACCCGCGGGTGCGGCAAGGCCAAACTCGGCCAAAGCCAATCTCGGCTAAGGTTTGTTCTCAGTCCGAAAGACTAAGGCTCTTACACTCATCACCCTAAATCAACCTAAAAAAAACCCAATTAGTGGTGTGAACATTTGACCACGACAAAAACGATGAGCCAACTCTAATTTCATCGTCCAAAACTCAATCTCACCTGCGTTAAAGCGATACGTCTACGGTCTACCCCTCTACAACTCCATTCACGTCAATTTGTTACTAACATAATTTTTCAGTCCAAGATTGTTGCTTCATTAGTATTCGTCCTTCGTCTATTAGTGTATTAGTGTATAGATCTAATATAGAAGTTTTTATTTTTATTTTTATATAACAAATAACGGTTTTACCTACCTCGTAGAGGTAATCCAACCCAAAATATACTAATACATTTTTTTTGCATCGATCAATTCTTCTATGATCCAAGATCTCATTAGTTACATGATGATTCGTAACTTGAAACTTTTAATTAGTAGGGCTGGGCATGGGATGGGATGAGGAAAATTGAGGTAATCTCATGTCTTGACCATTATAATTGGATGAGATCTGGATGAGTCTTGTAGATTTCAGATTGAATACCTTTGGTATCTCGGTTGGGATCAGGACGAGACCAATCACGACTAGTATGAATATAAACAATTGATGAAGCAGAAACTGTAAAATCGCTACAATCTCGTTTAGAAATTCGAGCGAAAACCGAGAGTGATGAGCATCATGAAGTCTTTAGTATGAATATAAACAACCTTGTTTCAAAATATGCGGATGTTGCGGATTTAAGAAAATGGGATTAAAATAAAGTGAAATGAGCGGCTCACATACTTGTAGATCGGTGAACCATATGTCATATATTAATCCAATATGAATAAATATTATACTTATCTTAGTCAAAAATTCAATAAAAGTATGATTTGTTTTATCTGTAAACCTTCTATTTCTATTTATATAAGTTCTCAAAATTGTCGTCCTTATGCTTTAGTAAAAAGGTTTGGTTAATATATGTTTTTAACAATATGATGTGAAATTAATATAGATTTTGATTTGTTAAAAGATAGTATAGGAATTAAGATCTAAATAACCTTAAAAATTGACAGTTTAGTAATATAAGGGATTTAAATTAAATACTCAATTCTTAAAGCGTCACATCAATAATATATTGTATTTTATTTTAATATGTATATATATAGACTAGTTTCATTTCGTCACTTGATGTTACTAGATTATTTTTCAACTTTGTAATAAAAAAATAATTAACATTACAAATGTGACCGGGTTATATATTGCTCGAATATAATCATATATTTTTGCAAAATTATGACTCTACCTTCATTTAAAAATAATTGTAAAATATAGGAAGATATATTTTTATCATCCTTAATACTTTCACAATTATATATGGAAATCTTCATTTTACAAAAATGGTGAGTTATTACAAGATATATTTTTATCATCCTTAATACTTTCACAACTATATATGCAAAATATATATTTTTTACCAACCATATCCCTGCAATATCCCAAAACTCCTCTGAATTTTCTGATCTCCTCTACTCTGCTAACCTTCAAGATCACCATTACTCAGGTTGTTCCCACACGTGAAATAACAGACAAATTGGTTCTAGAATTTGTGAAAAGCTTGATTGAGTTCTCATCAATGCTAAATGGGACGAGGCCTTCCCCAACTCCACGGTTCTCTTTGACTTGGCTTCTATCTCTGACCATTCTCTTGCTATCCTTGGCCTAGACGTTGAACTTCCCTTTTAGGTTCAACAACTCCTGGACTAGGCACGAAAACTTCACCGACACTGTCAACGCCTCCTAGAACACACCAACTCGTGGTAATCTTATGTTCTCACTGACAAGGAAACTGAAGAACCTTAAAGCTAATCTGAAGCGGTTCCCCAACACCAGAATGGAGGATCTGATCACTACAGTGGATGGTCTTAAAGTCAATTTGAGCAATATTCAAGCAAGTCTTAACAACGACCCTCTTAATATGATGAAAGAACCACTCTTGCCTCTCTTCATCTTGCCTCGGATAATCTCAGGACTGCTTCTATCCAACTCGCCAAGATCAAGTGGCTCAAATATGGAGATCACTGTAGATCCTTCTTTTTAAATAGTATCAAAACCAGAAGAAGCTCCTCCAAGATCTCCTTCATCCTTGACCAAAACTCGTCCCCCATCTATGACCATACCCGTATTTCCTCTCTCTTTGTTGATTACTTTGCTAATTTTCTTGGCCCTCTGAGGTCACTTGACAACCGTCCCTATTTTCCTAACCTCAAGCTCTCCAAAATCTCCTCTGACGCCTCCTCTTCCCTCCTTCTTCCTTTCTCTGACATTGAAATCAAAAATGCCCTTTTTTTCATAGGTGACCACAAATCGCCTGGCCCTGACGGCTTTAACGCCTATTTCTTCAAGCACTCTTGGGAAATTGTTAAAAAGGATTTTTGCGCTACCATCCAAGACTTCTTCATTAATGGCAAGATGCTCAAGCAGGTCAACCACTCTATTATCTCTCTTGTGCCCAAAGCTGATAATCCAACTTCCCCAATGACTTCAGGCCAATTTCCTGTTGGGGTGTTATCTACAAAACCATTGCCAAAGCTCTTGCTACCCGTCTCAATCTATTATTGCGGGAAATTGTGGGCAAATACTAAGGTGCCTTTGTTAAAGGAAGATCAATAAAACATAATATCCTCCTCAGTCAGGAACTCTTCAAGAACTATGGTAGGAAGTTCATCTCCCCTCGATGTGCCATCAAAGTCGATCTTCGGAAGGCTTTCGATACCATTGACCACTCTTTCATCCTTCACGTCTTTAACGTCATTGGTATCTCTACTTCTTTCATCTCTTTAATCAAAAGTTGCATCACCAACACATCCTTCTCCCTCAATATCAACAGTAGTTTGGAAGGTTTTTTTAAAGGCGCAAGGGGTCTCAGACAAGGCTGCCCTCTTTCACCTACCCTCTTTGTCATTGCCCTAGACTATCTCTCACACATGATCCAAGCAAATACCAACAACCCAGATTTCAACCATCACCCCAAATGCTCTCACCTTGTCCTCACCCACCTTGGATTTGCTGATGATCTGATGTTGTTTTGCAGGGGGGATTCTTACTCCATCAACGTGCTCAAAAATACCCTTGATGATTTTGGTTTGTGCTCTAGCCTCAAGACCAATAATGATAAAACCACTATCTTCTTTGGCGGTCTCCCGTCTGCTGAGCAATGCGCTTTAGCCTCCAATCTCGGCTTCAACATTGGCACTACCCCCTTTCACTACCTTGGTGTTCCTCTGGGCACTAAGAGACTCGTTATCACTGATTACCAACTACTGATTAACAAGCTCACCAGTAAGGTCAGATCTTGGAGTGCTAGGAACCTCTCATATGCCGGAAGAACACAATTAATCAACTCTGTCCTCTTTGCTATTCAACACTACTGGAGCTCTATCTACCTCATCCCCTCTACTGTCATTGTAAAATTGTCACCATTATTCGCTCCTATCTCTGGTCAGGCAAAGATAACAGTAGCAGGGCCTTGGTTGCTTGGAATCTTGTCTGCCAACCTAAGGATGTGGGTGGATTGGGCTTCAAAGAACTTCTCTCTTGGAACAAAACTAGCACTGCCAGATTCATATTCGAGCTTCACTCTAATCGTGACAGTATCTGGAGAGACTGGATCATGGGTCACTATCTTAAGAGGGATTCTATCTGGACTTGTTCCCTTAACAACTCTAGTAGTCACTGTTGGACAACAATTATCAAAGTCCGAGATGAGCTCCTTACCTTTACAAATATACCAACTCTTGTCACTGCTCTATCTAAACCCAATGGTACTTTCTCTATCTCTAACATCTACAATATCCTCAGACTCACTTCTACCTCCAGCCATCCTCATCTTTTGGACAACCTCAACATCCCAAAATGCAGTTTTATTGCATGACTTGCCAGTCTCCTCAAGCTCCCCACCCTTCAAAAACTCACTTCTTGGAATACTGCCCTTGACAATACCTGCAGGCTCTGTAACCACAATGTTGAAACGCAAGACCACCTCTGGTTCGCTTGCCCTTACACTACCCTTGTACTAGATATTATTCTGAGATAGTTGAGAGTCCCTACAAGGTTCACTACCCTTCCTGATCTTCTCCATGCCTTCTGCAAACCTGGACACAAGAGGAAAGATTTCCTTCATTCGGTCAAACAAAGTACCATCGTACCACCTTCATCTATTTCACCTGGAAAGCTAGGAATGACACCATTTATGGTAACAACCATTATTCTACCATCCTATGTGCCAACACGATTATCAACTCGGTCAAGAACTATACTTCAGCAAACTGGAACTCTCCCTCAACCAATGATGAGGTATGGGCGAAAATTTTGAATATCCAGCTTAATTGAGCAACTGTTATGGCTTCACCTTGTCTCTTGCTCTCTTCTTTTGTTGTCTCTGCCTTCTTATCTCTATGTAATAAGAACTCTTAGAATCTTTGTAGTTCTCAGGAAGCTTCTCTATATCCCCTCTTTTCTCTTGAATATAATTACCTTTTCAAAAAAAAAGAGCCCTTAAATCTAGCATACTAGTTTCAGGAGTGTCATGAGGTTGTTCCGCTGAAAGATTTATTTGGGTTGATTGGGGTTGAAGGAAGTTAAAATTTTTGAAAAACTTAATTTTAACCTTTATTAGTTATAATATTGGAATGACTGAGGTTGAAATAGAGAATGATCAAACTCTCACAAACTGCCGAACGAACGCCTAATTATTATAGGGTTCTTACTTCACACTTATACGGTGTAGCTTAATTTGTGAAAGATTGGACAGTACTTAAGAACACCAAGATCTAATGCTTGTATAATAGAAACCAATATATTTCTCAAATATCAATGTAAGAATACTTCCTGTGCATGCAAACAGTGTAAACATCAAATTACGACCGCAGATATTATTCAACAACAACTTTATGAATTGGTCAAAAACAAATCTCATAAACTGAAAAGGACGTATACTTTAGAAATTTTTGAGGAAAAAAAAAACAAGCAAACAGTGCAAAGCAAGCGTGGGTATCCTTCTAGCTGTTCACTGCACTGCAAGTCTTCCTGATTTCTCCATCTGTACCGGTTAAGACTCGGTTGCTAATTTGATGATAATAAAACATCAAATTACTGCGATTCTAATTATTCAACGTAACATCAATTATCAATATAAGATTACTTCCTGTGCATGCCTCTTTTTACGACTGCACTTGTTATTCAACATCACCAACTTTATGAATTGGTCAATAACTAATCTCATAAACTGAAAAGGACGTATACTTTGAAAAAATTTTGAGGAAAAAAAACAAGCAAACTGTGCAAACCAAGCGCAAAGGATTTGGTATCCTTCTAGCTGTTGACTGCACTACAGGTCTTCCTGATTTCTCCATCTGTTCCGGTTAAGACTCCTATTCGTGTCATCTTGATCATAGCCTGTCCAAATTTGCTCGAGAAGCTTGAATCTTGCGCAAGAGTTCCGACCAAATCTTTTGTGTTCGAATCGGTTGCTAATCTTTGATCAAACTTGGTGACACCTCTGTTAGCTAGGATTTGGTTGTAAAAGCCTGTGTCGAATGTATTACCACTATTTGCAGTTTGGTCCAAGAAAGTTGTGCTTTGGGTTCCGTCTTGATTGGAAGGACATGTGCTCATTAGACTTTGGACCAGACCCGAGTCCATGGTTGGATCCGGTTTGCCTGTCCCGCTGAAGTTGTAAAGACGGTCTTGGAAGTTATTGCAATGGACTACTCCCACGGTGTGAGCACCTGCAATCAAGTATATGGTCATTGAATTTCATTTGGTTATATCTTAATCGACAATAATATAAATTCTCTCATAATTATATACCAAGAAGAACAACAAGATCATTCACGTCCAATCCAATTTTAGACAAGTCGCTAATCGCGACTGACATAAGAGTGTTGGCACCGGGAACATTGGCAGCATCCGAGGCTTTTGAAGCAAGGCTATCTCTTCTCCCAGTCTCGACTTCATACCTATCTGCACCGGCCTAAGTCATTCGTATAAAATCTTGAATTAGTAGTTAATAATCCAAAATAATTAACTATAGTGAACATATAAATATACAAGCCGTTACTTACTATATTGAGTGTGTCTCTAGTTGCCATGACTAAAATGTCCGCACAAGATACAACACCGGGACAAACACCTTCGACGGATTTCTTAATGTCATCAATGTCATCAAAGCCGTCGAGATTTAGGTTTTCGGGAGCAGTTTTCTCGGATGTAGCTCCGTCCAACATCACCGATGCATCACATCCCTAACAACGTAAACATTGGAATAATTATATTTTGACCAATGTGTATAGTAATAACTAGCTTAGTTCCCGTGTCATGCACGGATTTGGTTTAAACTAATCTATTATACTTATAATTCAAGCTATTGTGATGATAAGGAAAAATTTTAATTATAAATATATAAAAAAATATTAAGTTAGAAGAGTGAAATGAGCAATATGTTCATCTTTATATATAATAATATTAAGTGTTTACAAACAAAAATATGATAAAAATAGTTTTTTTTTATAAATATCATAAGTGGTAAATATGGTATAGTTATGAGCCTATGTCATCAATATATGATTCTCCGTAATTTTCATCTTTTGTAAAACACTTTTATTCTAAAAAATTTTTTTTATGATATAGTATTTCTATATATATATTATATTCCAAACCTCAAATTACGAATAGTACATATTAATATCTTCATTAATATGAATAATATTTTTTGATAAATTAAAATAATGAGGTGGCATAACCTCAAGATGACATGTGGAAAAATGTGAGGTGACTTATTGTAAAAATGATACGTGACAAATTTAATGTGGCGATGACATGCGGCGATATTCACTTTTGTTTAAGTATTATATAGTAGAGTGAAATGAGCAATATGTTCATCTTTATATATAATAATATTAAGTGTTTATAAACAAAGTTATGATAAAAATAGTTTTTTTTTATAAATATCGTAATTGGTAAATATGGTATAATTATGGCATGAATATATATGATTCTTTGTAATTTTCATCTTGTGTAGAAAATTTTTTTGTCTAATATTTTTTATAATATAGTCTTTCTAAATATATAATATTTTAAATCTCAAATTAGGATATAGTACATATTAATATCTTCATTATTATGCATAATATTTTTTGAGAAATTATAATAATGAGGTGGCATAACCTCAAGACGACATGTGGAAAAAATGTGAGGTGGCTTATTGTAAAAATGACATATGGCGAATTTAATGTGGCGATATTCACTTCTGTTTTAGTATTATATAGTAGATGAATTTACGTAATTAATAGTAAGACATTTATGCAATTTAAAGAGATTAATTAAGATGCTCACCTTAACAAAGCAATCGTGAAACGACAATCGGGTAAGATCCCCGACAAGCCCGGGATTGCTTTGCATCTTCGTTTTAACGAGGTTAAGAATGAACTGCTCGACGCTCGTGTTTCCGCATTTTCCCTCGTAGAAACCGGATGCAAGTTGCCCGTTCGAGTGGCCAACAAGAGCGGTCATAACGAAAACTAGGGCAACTAAACCGGTGATCTTGCTAGCCATTACGTACTAGATTGAGCTTACTTTCGATCAATCCCTTTGTAAATATATTATCTTATCTTGGGAATATATTAGGATTGTTGTGATGATAAGTAAAAGAAAGTTCGGTATTTATAGTCAAACAAGTGTTGAAAAGTAGTTGCATGGCAAGTTGCCCAATGTACGTACTTATTTCTACGTCCATCGGTCCATGCATGTTTGGTAAGACACCTTGTTTGAATCCTTCGTCAATACTTATATTTCTACGTTTAATTTTGTTTTTAGACATTTTTTTCTTCTCCTAAGTATTAAATTCATGAAGAGGGGCCAGCAGTTAGTAATGTAGTTGATAAGTATGTACGACTTATATTTATTCAATCTACTTCGTCAATATATACTTATATTTCTAAATATATAATCATTACATTGATTTTGTTTAGTTACAATGTTTCTGTATAGATTAGAACTAGACCCGCTCAAATCCAAATCAGGTCGTATTCATGAGGCTTCGACTAAGAGTCAGTCTCATTTATTTGGGTTGAATATGGGCACATAATCCGATAATTATAATAAATACTGCAAACTTTCTCTAACTAAAAATATATCATTAATACCAATACATAATACTTAGTTGGTTTAGTGGAACGTGGTGTTAGGCTCCTTAAGTGTTTAGCATGTAGATTCGAGTTCGAATTCTCCTAGGCTCCTTAAGTGTTTAGCTTGCAGATTTGAGTTCGAATCCTCCTAGCGACATGTATGAAAAAACTGATATTGGGAGGGTATTCCCCAACAAAATAGGCCACGACTTTTTAACCGATCCGGACGTAGAGCGGCTATACCGATCGAACCGGGTGATCTACTTAACCTTCTTCAATTCAAAAAAATACATCATTAATCTTAGCCCATTAGTCCATTATATATAAGTATTATATGCAGGAGGGTGTGAATTGGTGGGGATCCCGAGGGGGATTACGGAAACAAATTGTGGAAAATAAATATGATGAAAACGAGGAAGTGGATAAGTAGATTCAAATTCCGATCAACCGGAAGAACAAATGATCCAGGTCGGACTGAAAATTAATAAAAATAGTAATTAAAAATTTAGATTAAACGGACTACACAAAAATAATAGTACAAATACATGAAAAACAAGTCAAATCATTCATACATTACAAACGAGCACGATGAAGTTAACGGTGCTGCCATTGAGGTAACAAATTGGGTTGGTTCACTATTATTATTATTATTATTATTATTATTATTATTATTATTATATATTCATACGCACAAACTGGATTGGTCTATGGTCTAAAACCCTAACCCGTCCCATGAAAAAACGAATTAAGTGGGCGTGATGGAGTTAGGAAAGCCAAACTCGTTGGCTTGCCATGCACCACAATTTTTATAGCCGGGCCGGACGGGCCAACATGAATTTGTACAAATTTCAATAAAGAAAGTAACTCATAACAATTATACAGTAAACTCACATCTCATATTTTCAGCTATTTTAGTTCGCAATTTTTTTTTAATTTTTTCCATTAGTTTAGATAGTTTATTTTATTTCTTATCGTTGTCGTTTATAAACGCTATAAATTATGGTTTTTACCACATTAATAAAACAAACTGAAATTAGATAAATTAGTGCATGTGTTCCCCGGCCTATTAATATGATTCCTCGTTGAACCAATTAACAATTATTCAAATATCATTCTTTTAGTAATTGAAGAAGTTAAACTTGACGAAAAATCGGGACACCCTTGTATTCACATCAATTTGTATTAGAGCAACGGTTACTCATCGGAAAGTTCATCGTTCTCTATCAACGACCATACTTCTCATTCCATAAAAAAAAAGAGAAGAAGCAATTGTAGAAGTCCTCTCCTTATTGGATTTCATCCATAGTAGCCGGCAACTCCTTCTTCTTGCCGAAAATAGTCTTTCTCGCCGGAAGATGCAGAGCAAAGCATCGTTGTAACTCTTCCCACAATCTTGAGCGGTCTCCAACAACGCAAGCCACCAGCACTCCTCCTTCTTCGTTTGCCTATAGACCGCCAACCTTGCCACATATCTCTTTAATGTCACGGCTTTCCGTCGATTGCACCAAGAAACAAAATCTTGTTGCCTCTAGTGAAGTCAACCTTGTCATTGTAGTCTTCATCGTCCTCCGCCGTTGACTCATCACCACCACTGCTTTATCCATCGCCGCATTGTCACATGTAAGAACGAAGAAGAAAAAAAGTGTTTCATTAACTAAAGGCTTGTTTACTTGGAGATTGGTTTATTTTTAGGTTTATAATAAATTCGGGGTTTATAAACTAAATGAAACACAAATAAACTATAAGTAAACATGCTCTTATTGAGCTTATATGGGTTTATAATTTTTTTTTTCTGGTTTATTTTTCAATGTGTTTATATAATTAATTCATATAAGGTTATTTATTTGAAGTTTTTTTGTGCAAAATACACGTATGAACCTAACAAAATTGAAGAATAACGGGGAATACATGGGGTTGAATAAATAATATCGGGTTGAAAAAGCACAAGGTCAAAATCGGGTTTTAAACAAAAGTAAACTCATCCAAGCAAAAATAAACTTGGTCCGATAAGTTTATCTTTTAGTGGTTTATAAACCCGTAGAAAAATAAACCACTCCCGAAATAAACACGTACAAAAATTAAACTCAAGGTTAATAAACTAAGTAAAACAAAAATAAATTATAAGTAAACAGATCCTAATTTTAGTATTTACAAATTTGGCCCCCTATTTTGTGATATTTACAAAATATTTCCTAGAGTTTTATTTGTAGAAAACGACTAACTTTTTTAGATGTATTTTTTCTTGGTTTTGATGCACAAATGTTCTCCCATGAATTTTTGTGAAAATGATGAGGAACCATTATTGGTTATATTGGATGGGCTATTGAGTACTTATAATACATATGATAAAGAAATCTACTTTAGGAAGACATGGATGAGCTACGAAAAATACTATTAATGATATGAAAGAGATATTTCATACAACATCTCTTATAAAGTGAAGCTCATCCTAATCATGATCTTAGCTAATTATTGAAATGCTTAGCGGTAGACAACGATAATGATAGATAGAATAATGCAGGAGTCTAATTGTAATATATATAAACCTAAGGACAACTCTGTAATTACTATATATTGTATCCATATATATATAAAGACCCTACGGTATTACACAGTTGTTTCCTGGTATCAGAGCAAAAGTAAATATCGCAATTAACCAAAAAAAAAAAAAGTAAATATCGCAAAACCTTGCCGCCGTTCTTCATCAGTAACCTTTCCCTGCGAGCTGCTCACTGGCCGCCTAATCATTTCTCCATCCATGGCTGAGAAGAAAAACTCCTTTTTTCACTCCGCTCATTCTATCTCAAATGTGAAGACCATCATCCGATTGTTCTTGACACCGAGAAAGGTCCATATACCTCTTGAGCGGAATTGTTTGATATTGCTGTTAAGGTTCACAAGGTCCTCGACCATATCGATGAGACTATCCAAACCCCCACAGATATTGACGATGATCTTTGGGAACAAATTGATGCTGTTATTGTGCATTGGATCTATGACACAATTACGTAGGATCTCCTCCTCAACATTCTGGAACCGGACACCACTGTTCTAAAAACATGGAACAAGATCAGGGAGTTGTTTATTTATAATAAACCCATGCCGGGATTCTTGGTGCTACACCACACCACCGTCAAACCCATGCCGACTACGGTAATAATCTGAGTATATGCCTACTGACATCGCTCAAGGGTTCAATACCACGACTTTGGATGAAGGGCTTCACACATGTCGCACTCTCAAGGTATACTTTCTCCATCCCGTACTCCGAGCTCTACTTCTATAGTTGTTGGTAACGGTGCTTGCATTCCTCCTACACACATCCATTCCCACCTCTACTTGCTCTCTGCAGCTTAATAATGTCCTTATAGCACCTAAACTCATAAAAAACGTCATGTATGTGCGTCACATGACTACTGATAATGTCTCTATTGAATTTAACCCTTTGATTTCTCAGTGAAGGACCTTCCTGTTAAAATGTGATTCAACACTTCAGGTTTTATTTTAATTAAGTAAGTTTCTGATTGGTAGTTAATAATCTAGATTTTGGGGAGCAGTTTCAGATCTAGTCTATTGTTTGATTCTTAGGTCAATTTTTTTTTTGTTAAGCACGATTGTGGACGTGAGATTAGGAAGTTTGTTAGTGGCTAAAGTAATAGTTTATTCCTTTAAATACTTGTATTTGTTGATCAAGAAAATGTAGTGGAAAAGCACGAACAGTGCAGTTGTTGTACAAAGTTTCTTCTCTCTTTCCACTTCTCTCGCTGAATTTCTAAATCAGAGTTAACAGATTGTTATCAGAGCATCCCAAGTTGTGGTTCTACGGGAAACAAGGAGAGATGCAGAACTCCGGAGGAAGCCAAAATGGGAACTCTCAGTTGCCCATCTTCAAAGGATTTAAATATTAGTTCTGGAGTTTGAGAATGAAGACATTCTTCATGTCTCAAGAACTATGAAAAATTGTTAATGAGGGGTTCGAGGATGATGACACAGAAGAGCCAGATCAGGCTTTAAGAGAGAAGAGGAAGAAGGATGCAAAGGCCTTATTCACAATCCAACAAGCTCTGGATGATGATATCTTTTCAAGGATTGCATCAGCCACAATATCAAAGGAAGCTTGGGATACATTGAAGTAAGAATACCTAGGAGATAAGAAGGTGATCACAATGAGACTACAATTACTAAGGAGAGAGTTTGAGACGTCTCTCATGAAAAGACAAGGAGCCAGTGCAGGAGTACTTGTCAAGAATCTCAAGTATTGTGCAACAGATGAGATCGTATGGAGAGGAGGTGTCAAATGAGCATATTGTTGGTAAGGTCTTGAGAAGTCTTACAACGAAATATGATCATATTGTTGCTGCTATTGATGAATCAAAGGACATGGAAACTTACTCCTTTGATGAGTTGATGGGCTCACTCTAAGCTCATGAGGAAAGGCTAAATAGATATGGTGATCAAAAAGAAGAGAAGGCTTTCATGGAAAAATATAAAAGCAATGACAGATTCAAGCAGCAATCCAGATCAGGGGCGGCTGTGCTGGCCGCCCCTACGGCGGTGCTGGCCGCCCCTGGGGCCGTGCTGGGCGGCACCTGCGGCGGGCCGCTCCCGCGGTCGTGATGATCCGCCCCGGGGGTTCTGTGCAGAACGTCGTCTTCTTCGATTTCGATCCTGGATCCTTGGCTCCAAAGTCCTTCTTTGCTTGCTGGATCTTCTCCAAACACCCACCACTGGTCTTAGGCACCTCTCCTCGACCTAAACGAGCTAAGAACCTATGCATGCAAAGAGTTGAGCAAAAACTCCTCAAGATCTTCATCCATAGCCATGGATGAGGGAGGGAAGAAGAAGAAGGGAAAATAACCAAGAAGAGATGGGAGGGTGAGGAAGGAGCTTACCAACAACCTGGGATCTTCTTCTGCAGTCCACAGCTTGGATCCTCAAGCAACAAGGAAGAAGGGAGGAGAAGAGAAGAGTGTGGAAGAGTGAATGAAAGGAGTAACGTAAAATGTGAGCAAGGGAGGGGAGAGAGGGAGGGTACAAGGCTGCAATGTGGGGAGGGGAGCTGACCTCTTGTCACATCACCCCGAAACGAGGGGTCGGAAATGACCCCTTGTCACTTCGACTCGGAACGAAGGGTCGGAACACGGAAAAAAGGGAAAAACGACGAGTCGGCTCGGGATTTTAGGAAAATCCCGGCACTCGGCATCTCGGGCCTACGGGAAGATCTACAAGGCGCTCTAAGTTCGGAATAAAATTCCGGGCGTTATAATATAACATATCATCAATCTACTCAAACAACCACCAACAAGTTCTAGTTAATGGATTCCGAGTAAGGTTTAAGAGACCTTACATCACGAAGGTTAAGAGAAGGTCAATTGTCGCGTATCAATGCCAAATAAAGTCTCTCTTCATATCCATATTTTCCTCCAAGGTGTATAATACCTAAACAAGCCAACTACACAAGTCTTAGCTTCATTTACTAAAACTTGAGCCATAATATATAATTATAAGAACTATAGACCAATTATTGTAATTATAAACTTGGCTCAAAATTGCAATTTATCTCTTTTTGGACAGTGTATGAAACCTCAGAAACTTGGGCCGTTTTAGTAATTACAAAGCTTGGGATATTTCCTGTAACTACCTAAAGTACCGAGTCAACTCGCCTAACTCGCCGGGTTGACTCACTGAGTTCCAGATCTGAACTCATTGGTCGTCTCTCTCCTTCATCTCCGAAGACTTGCTTCTCTGCTTGGAAGACGGCTACTGGTGGCAGCCGACGGCGGCACAACTGAGGTCCGGCGCCGACAGAATTCCCTCTGGCGGAGGCGAAGGTGGCGGCATGAGTCCGGGAGGCGAGATCTGGGCTCGGCATTTACACGTTTCTGTAGATACGGCTCGCGCGATTGGAGACGGAGATGGCAAGTCCGGCGACGCTGGCTCCTGGGTCGACAGTGATGAGTTTCGCAGTGGCGGCGAGGCGGACGACGAGGGCTGGCGAGGTCCTAGGCGGCGATTTTGGCTCGGTGTTGGCACACCTCAGCGGATCTGGGCTCGCGCGAGAGAAAGAGGGTTCGGGAGGTTCAGTTCCGGTGGGGGCGGCCATGGCACAGCGCGGCGGCGGCTCTCCTTCTCGACCCTGGTGGTGCAGCGACGGAGGTGATAAGGGTGGCGTAGCGGCGGGGCTCGAGTTTGTCGGGGTTCTGGGCTCGACTTGGCGGTTCTTGTAGTTCGAACGATGAATCGAACCCGATTGGTGGTGGCTCAACTCCGGTCTGTAGAGGGGAAGAGGTTGGTGGTCCGACTGGTTCAAGAGAAGGTAGGTACTGCAGTGGCTCGAGAAGACAGGCTGACGGTTGGGCTCAAAGAGCACAGTCCCGACTCGATTGGAGGTCCGAGTTCCGGTGGTGAACAATGAGGCGTGAACAGTGACGCGGGAAGAGAAAGGTAGAGGGAGAGAGAGTTGGGGTTTTTTGGTGGAGAAGATGAATAGTATCCCGTAATTAACGTCAATTACTTTGTATCATTATCCAACAAATTTTAAATTAAGACGGATTTCACTTTTTAGCTTAATAATCTCGATTTAATTCGAAATTAATTTGATTACGAAAAATCCCGGAAAATTGGTCATTACATATACTACTACAAAAAAAAAGTTTCATCCCGAAACTTAAAATAGAACGATCAGTCGGAAGATCTCCAAGTTTTCAACACTTCAAGCTATTTCAAGGCTTTTACTTCACAAATTTACCAACTCAAACTTGTTTTGAAAACATGATCCGATATGTATTTAAAAGACAAATATGTTGTCATAAGTTAAATTCATATGTAGTACACATTTCGGCTTTATTTACCGTCTTCATCTCAAACACTCCGCTTCCCAACTTCTTTTTCCTTACTTTCTTCACAACCGTGATAATGTGTAAATTAACAGTGTTGTCGTCTATCTCTTTCAACACCTAACATCTTAGAAAAACCGTGTGACTGGGCACTAAGTCAGATATGACAATATGCAGCTCGTTGTCTCATTTGACCGTAGGTGGAACTAATGACTATCTATCTTGGTAACCGTCTCTCTTGTGTCTAGTACTACCACAATTAGTACATCACTTCTCCTTATCTCTTTAATAGCGGAGGAGAACAATCTCCCTTTTCATCAACTTTCGAAACTCCCCGAAGCTAGCTTGTCGGCTACCTATGATTAGAGATGGCAATGGATCGGGTGGCGGGTGGATGACCTTGACCGCCACCCGTGTAAGAGCCTTAGTTTTGGGAGCTAGTTTTGTCCTTAGCCGCCCCCGCGGGTCTGTGAGGCCGCCCCTGCGGCCAGGAAACCCGCCCCTACGATTTCCTGCGGCTGCAGCCGGCTTTGTTGACCGTTGGACCATGCTTTACTCTCTTTCCTTTTTAACCTTTCCTTACCTTAGGATGAAGGGTTTCTTCATTCTTCATCTTCCCCAGCTACCTCACGTTCTTCTTGCTTCTCCCTTTCTCCTACTTGATCTTGCTCTTGTTTTCTCCTTAGTGTGGAAGAGTTGTTTGTGTGGGTTTTGGTGGATGTTGATGTGGTATGATGTTGTTGCTAAGCTTGAGAGCTAGTGGAGTTACTGCCTTGGATCAGTTCGTGTCTAGGCCACAGCTGTGGTAGGTATCCCTTGCTTCTTCTTTCTTTCTTTCTTCTTTCTTGTTCTTCCTTCCTTAACTTAGGATTAGATGCGTTGATCATAGGGTGATGTTGAAATGTGTATGTTTATGCTTGTGTATGAATCTGGAAGAGAGTAGACGTGATTTGATCACGTGAAGAGCTAAAGGGAAGCCGCGAGATTGCATTCTGCACTGTCGCCGCCCCCGCGCCTGGAAACCGCCGCCCCCGCGCCTTGTCACTGCCCCTGCGGATTCTACCTGCCGCGCCCGCGGTTGCTTGCGTTCCGCCGCTGCGTCCTTAGTTCACGCAGGTGCGTCTTGTCCCGGGACTACCTATAGTCAGGTAGTTCATTTCCTTTCTAGTATGACGAACTTAGTACCATGCTAGGATTCGGATGTTGACGAGTATGATATAGATATGCCGGTTATGGCTTTGAGGTTTACGAGTTGGACTTGATCCTTATGGATCCCTTGGGTCTAGGCGTGACCCCTTTGTGTGATAGGATTGTGATGTATATGTATGTGTGCCTTGTATAGGCTGTGTTGTCCTCCAGTTGGAGTGGACATTTCTGAGAGTTGTTCGTAGCGAGTTATTTCTGAGATCGAGTTTAAGTCCATAGGACTTACTTAGCTGCTATCCTTATATTGGATGTATGCTTGAGTGGTGTGTGTTATGTGCTTTATAGCATGTGTTATTATGGTCACCGACCTATGTTATATTGACCGCCCATTGTAGTGGTTGTGACAACTTACCTTTCATCCCGTAGTGGAGTCTAGGAAGTTCTTTGTAAGCTAGTTAGTTCTGGTATACGGGAAGGGCACCTACCACTCCATATGGTATACGGGAAAGTGCGATGATACCACTCTAGCTATTGCACGCAGAGGCGAAGGTTATATATACATTCCTCGTGTCACGTATATTCATATACATTTATTATACGATCGAGTGTTGGACTTATTAAAGATAATAACCGGGTAAATGTGTGATATCATGATGATGTGTTAATATTATTGACGTGTGTTTGTGCTCTAGCATCTTCTTATATATGTGTATAGTTAGCTAACGGTTTTATACCGTGTTGTTGATCCTTTGCAGGTTAGGAGAACTGCAGAGTGATCTGGAGGGGTGATCTGCTGAGGGTTCCGTACACGGGGACGATATCGTGGTTGGGATATTTATATTGTACGGGTTTATGTTTTGACTTTTGTACTCAGCAGTACCTTGTATCACCTTTTGATCGACATATATATACATCAGTTTCATGTTTTGTTTTCATCTATCAGTGTCTTGTTGTAAGATTCAGTGAAGTTGTTGTCAGGCTAGGGTCAGGATCCATTGTGAGATCCTAGCCCAGTAGCACTTCGAGTCCTACGGATTTGGGGTGTTACAACCCGATCCATCACCAAAAATTGCCCACCCCACCCGATCCACCACCCGCTAAGGATCTCACCCGCATCCAATCCACCCGCATCCACCGGATTAAGTGGGTGGATCGGGTGTGATTTCGGGTGTTCTACACCTTATTTATAAATTTGTAAAAAAATTAAATATTTTATTGAAAATCAGGATAATACTTAAATTTAACTAAAATTGACATAATATTTTACATAATGTAAAGTACAACACTATAATCAAACAAGATCTAAAATAAACAAATTATAACGAACCAATAATAACCGAAATATATTAGGAAAGAAAATATGCTTTACTTTATATAGTTTATATAGTAAAGGTAAAATATTTATAATATAAAAACTACAAATATTAAAAAATTATATAATTTTAAGCGGGTGGATACGGGTCGGATGGATGGGTGGATGATGGATCGGGTGATGGGTGGATGAAACCTTCACCCGCATCCCACCCGATCAACCACCCGCTTCATCCACCACCCGCTTTCACCCGTCTATTATCGGGTTTTCACCCTTTTTTGTTGGATCGGGTGGCCGGATGTCGGTCGGGTATGGGTGAAATTGCCATCCTTACCTATGATGCTTGGAGAACCACCAAAAGAATGCATCTCTCTCCAAAAGTATTTGTACTAACTTCAATCTCCATCTTGCAGTTTCTCTCATGAATCAAGGGTAAAAACTCATCCAAGTCCTAACTCGACCTCTATCTCATGTACTTCGTTAAAGGGTGGAGTCTTAATTTGATAAAACCTTCAACCACTTATTTGGTCTAACGTCTTGATGTTCTGGAAGATCTCTCATGGTCTCGGCTACTATACTTTTATTTTAGATTTGGGTCAATACTATATTAGATTCCTTCACCAAGGTGGTTCGATCAACTCTTTAAAGACCGTTCTCAAAGATTCTCTCCAACCAGATGAATTTCTATCTTAGCAAAATTTCAAATAAGCATTGAATCTTATCACTTGGTAAACATCGATCACTCACCCATTGAGTCATGTAGACCGCTTGGTCTTTCACCAACTACTCTTTCTCAAGCTCTATCATCGTTTGAAAACATAACCACCATGAAGTTCATCACTTAGCATGTCTCTCATATTACTTGACTATAAAACAAATCACTCACCAATTGAGTTACCCGTTATCTCCTATGTACTCAAGTATGTCGTCATTTGATAGAGTACTCACCCTGAAATTTGTCATTCTGTTTGTTTTCCATAACTCCTTGATATAACTCTGACATATGAAGGAAACTCGTTGCTCTAAAACTTGTTTCTGCGTCTAATTTATTCTAGTAAGTTACTCCGGTCATGTTATCTCTCGATTATCAATCTTCATGTCAACTATCACAATTCTTGGGTTGTCAAAACACAGATCGGTACTTTGAGATAACTTTCACGTTTATAAGTCTTCATTTGTCGATAATCCTATCTTTAAAATTGATTTTTTTTTAAAGTCAAATTCAACTTAGGTTTTAGAGACTTCTTTTCTTAGTTCCTTCTGAGCTTTTCTTCAAACTCAATCTCATTATGTTGTAACAAACTGCGCAAAGCTTCTCAAATGTGTCTTGAAACACCAACATTTTCGCAACTATTCATCATTGTAGTAACTCGGACTCCATAGGCTACAAGTTGATATATCTTCCCATTTTATTCTTTACCACCAACTCAAAACTATTTCTGAGTTTGGTGAGGTTAGTTCATTCTTTCGATATAGGTTTTCGACACCCATTGTTTTATACTCATCTTATCAGTCTCATAGTTGCATCACTAGTTCTCTTCAATCCCACAACACTACAATTATTCACGTAGCACATAACCAAAAATCTAATGTTCGAATTCCCTCTATAGAGTATGGTGATGACCCACGTGCCTTACTAACCCAACAACCCGACAATGCATCATGTCTTTTAAAATCCAAGAGATCAAGTTGAAAATCTTTCAAAACGTTTGTTCTTAAGACGTCAAAACTCGATCAGTGTTTTGTTTAGATCGGATTATCATGTCATGTCTTCATGTTACAAGTGCCCTTGTTGTCAACCTAAGCTCTGATACCATGTTGTAACGCCCCGGGATTTGGAACCCGAGATGTCACTAGGATGTGAACCACACTGTGGGTCCACCAGATTTAGCCTGACAACAATTCCACTATCGGACCTTCCAACAAGAGCACGACAAAACAAAACAACATATCCAACCTTTAATTTATAAGTAATTGTATTAACATGCATTTTAAATCGTGTGAAGAAAGAGACATAAACCAGAAACAGCCTTGACGACCAACTCAAAGTAATCAAAAGTAAAGACCAACAAGTACGGCCTTCCCAACAACCTAAAGCACACGTGGGTCCGGCTGATCACCAACTCTGAGAAGTTCCTCCGAAACTGTAACACCCCAAATCCTCGGGACTCGGGATGCTACGGGCGAGACCTCACAATGGGTCCCGATCCTTAGCTTGTCAACAATTTCACCAGACCATTCCAACAAGGCACAAATAAAGGCAAAAACTCAAAACGTTTTTAATGTATGAGAAAACCGGAAAGTAAAGACTACAAAGTGGAAACTCAGCCGAGTCCTTAAAACAACATAACTCCAAGAAGAACCACAACCGTACAACATAAAACCCACAACGAAACACAACCCAAAAACGTCCCCGTCCTATAATGTACGGAGACCCCAGTTGTCCACTCCTCCACCTCACTCGGCGGCATCCCTAACCTGCAAGTCATCTACACAAATGGTTTAAAACCGTTAGCTCATATTCGAAGCATTAGAAAAGAGGTGAAGGCACAAACACATACATAACACACAACATAAAACACGCAAGTCCGGTTTATTATCTTTTTATTATTAAGTCATATCCCGTTCTAATTCAACTTCGGTTTGTGACACGAGACCACCGCGGTCTCGCCTCGGTCCCTACTTACCGGCAAAGAATGGTACGGATGCATCCGACCATCTAACCCGCCGGGCTAGTCGCCGAGAACCTCATAGACTTCCCGCAGGGCTAAGCAGATGATGTCACTGCCCGTTATCATACACTTGGGCCAAAATATATAAGGTCGGTGGTCCTATTTACCGGTTTAGTTGTTATAACAAGAACATAAACACACACCACCAAACACACATCAATGCTAATACATAAAATACGAGCTAAGTAAGTCCGGAGACTTACCTCGTCACCACACTCTTGCTTCCTTAAGGAGGAAGCCCACAACCTGCTCACAAGAGATATGCATATCAATACATACTCACTCTCAAAAAGTCTTAGACTTCACTCTAGTGATCTAAGCACGATCACCTAACCCTCAAGCTAGGAATGCATCCTAGGTCCCAAGTACTCACCACACTCTCCCCACATGAAAGCATCTCACAACAGTTTATAACCTCACAAGATATTAATCCTCATCCAAGGAGGAACAAGCTAGCGTAGAAGGTCCATCAAGCTCACATGCTCATATCCATCAACTATATCGAGCCTTAATGCCTCCTAGGTCCACAACCACTAAGTGACATTCTCAAGCTACTCCAGGTCATCCTAAGCATGCTACTAACATGATTCAACAACAATACTAAGGAAGGAACGAAGAGGAAAGGAGAGGAGAAGCCTACTGTTGCAGAAACCGCAGCCGCGGAGTCAAGCTGGCGCCCCCTGCGGACACAGAAGCCGCCCCCGCGGAACTAGGAGCCGCACCCGCGGTGGACTTGCGTCGAGTGTCTAGTGCCGCTCCTGCGGCCGTGCCGAGCCGCACCCGCGGCCGTGCCGAGCCGCACCCGCGGCCGTGCCGAGCCGCACCCGCGGCCGTGCCGAGCCGCACCCGCGGCCGTGCCGAGCCGCACCCGCGGCCGTGCCGAGCCGCACCCGCGGCCGTGCCGAGCCGCACCCGCGGCCGTGCCGAGCCGCACCCGCGGCCTGCTGAGCCACCCTTGCGGCTGGCCGCGGTCGTGCTGAGCCGCCCCGCGGGTTCTGTGCAGAACGTCGTCTTCTTCTTCTTCGATCGTGGATCCTTGGCTCCAAAGTCCTTCTTCTCTTGCTGGATCTTCTCCAAACAGCCACCACTGGTCTTAGGCACCTCTCCTCGACCAAATCGAGCTAAGAACCTATGCATGCAAAGAGTTGAGCAAAAACTCCTCAAGATCTTCATCTATGGCCATGGATGAAGGAGGGAAGAAGAATGGGGGAAAACAACAAAGAAGAGAGGGGAGGGAGAGGAAGGAGCTTACCACAACAGATCTGGAACCTCTCCAAGCTGTCCACAGTCCAAGAGTTGCAAGAGATTCAACACAATGGAGAAAGAGCAAAGAGAAGAGAAGAGAAGGAAGTGAAGGAAAGGAAATGACGTGAGAGAGGGAGAGGAGAGAGAGGGAGGGGACACAAGGCTGAAAAGGGGTGTGGGGATCAAGGGGTCAGCTGACCTCTTGTCCCTCACCACGGACCGAGGGGTCGGAAATGACCCCTTGTCACTTTAACCCGGAACGAAGGGTCGGAACGCGAAAAACAAGGAAAAACGACGAGTCGGCTCGGGATTTTCTTAGGAATAAATCCCGGCACTCGGCATTTCGGCCTACGGGAAGATCTACAAGGCGCTCTAAGTCCGGAATAAAATTCCGGGCGTTACAGAAACATACCTAAAACCCGGAGTTGTCCTAAAATCAACAACATAAAACCATTAGCTAGCGTCCTAAAGTTAGAGTCAAATCTCCAGAATTAGATCAAGATTGTATGCTTCATATGAGGAACGTCAAATTAAAAAAATACTAAAATAGTAGTCAAATCTACAACCTATAAATATTATATTTAAGGCTAAGTCAAAAATAATGTATAGGCCACATTTCATCAAGTCATGCTAACTAACTAACTAACTAACATTAATGCACTATGACGTCACCACCAAATAACACGCCAATAAGTAGTCTAAGGATAGTAACGATAAGAAATGTATATATAATAATCCACTAAACATGTAATGCTTATGATGACAATAATTATGATGATATGCGATGCAATGAATGTATCATCTCTCAACTCTCGGCAACGCAAGATAACGCAACGCTCTCAAGTCCACATGTGCCCCTCCGGCGTACTAATGGTTACAAAGATCTGTCATCCCGTCTCCCATTTTATATATCCACCTTCTTTCCCCGGCTCGGTTCCTACTAGGACACCGTCCAAAACATGTATGTGCGTTTTTATATATGAAAGGGGCTTCCACCACGTCGCACGATCATGCTTGGGACATCACACCCTCATCGAGGTCACCATGCCCATGACCGTACCGGTGGTTGCCAATTGTAAAATAATTTAAAATCATATTTAACTTTAATAATACGATCTTCAAAAGAAAACAGGACAAAACTACCTATACTCATATGTAACACGCCCTAACTTGCAACACGGGTTTCTCAACATCAATCATCAACAAACCAATTCCACCATATCATCAAATCCAACTATCACATGATCATCACCCAACACAATCATCTACTAAATTACTTGTCTCAAAACTCATAACACCAAATCCTTCTCGCCCCAAAACATCTAAAACCTCTACCTATGCATTTCTCACGAGGATACTTATCAACTCAGTAGTTCAAACCCAATAAAACTCTTATTAATCACCGTCCTTAAAAGATCATACGTCACTCCCTACTTATGATACCATAACTATCAAGTACATCTATCACTCATGGACATATAATACACATTCTAAGTTCATTCAACTCTCATTACCATAAAGACAACTATTGAATCACATAACTTATCACCATCCTCACCCTATCATATTTCTTTCCATCACATACAACCACTAACTTATATTGCCCTTCATAACCGTCAACATCTCTTATCATCCATACATACATTCATGTACTTCACCATCCCTACTATCACAAATACCATCATATCTGAAATAATTATAATAATAACATCTTCACAACCTCATCGCTATCGGTAATACTTCCCATTCATTTCATATCAATTCCTAACATTATTCATAGACACTACCGGCAATAAATCAACATCCTATAAACACTCAAGTTAAAATAATTTAGACAAGTTAATAAAAATTATTTATAAATATAAAATAATATAAGTATAATTTCTAAAATATGTTCTACTCACAATCAACAACAAATATATTCTGAAACAGGACGGCAACTAAGTAAGTCGGTATGACTTACCTCCAAAGACGAGTCTTATAATCATCATAATAATTTTCCAGATCTGAACTCATTAGTCGTCTCTCTCCTTCATCTCCGAAGACTTGCTTCTCTGCTTGGAAGACGGCTTCTAGTGGCAGCCGGCGGCGGCCCAGGCGGCGCAACTGAGGTCCGGCGCCGACGGAATTCCCTCTGGCGGAGGCAAAGGTGGCGGCATGAGTCCGGGAGGCGAGATCTGGGCTCGGCATTTACACGTTTTTGTAGATATGGCTCGCGCGATTGGAGACAGAGATGGCATGTCCGGCGACGCTGGCTCCTGGGTCGACAATGATGAGTTTCGCAGTGGCGGCGAGGCGGACGACGAGGGCTGGCAAGGTCCTAGGCGGCGATTTCGGCTCGGTGTTGGCACACCTCAGCGGATCTGGGCTCGCACGAGAGAAAGAGGGTTCGGGAGGTTCAGATCCGGTGGGGCGGCCATGGCACAGCGCGGCGGCGGCTCTACTTCTCGACCCTGGTGGTGCAGCGACGGAGGTGATAAGGGTGGCGTAGCGGCGGGGCTCGAGTTTGTTGGGGTTTTGGGCTCGACTTGGCGGTTCCTGTAGTTCGAACGATGAATCGAACCCGACTGGTGGTGGCTCAACTCCGGTCTGTAGAGGGGAAGAGGTTGGTGGTCCGACTTGTTCAAGGGAAGGTAGGTACTATAGTGGCTCGAGAATACAGGCTGACGGTTGGGCTCAAAGAGCACAGTCCCGACTAGATTGGAGGTCCGAGTTCCTGTGGTGAACAATGAGGCGTGAACAGTGACTCGGGAAGAGAAAGGTAGAGGAAGAGAGAGTTAGGGTTTTTGGTGGAGAAGATGAATAGTATCCCGTAATTAACGTCAATTACTTTGTATCATTATCCAACAAATTTCCAATTAAGACGGATTTCACTTTTTAGCCTAATAATCTCGATTTAATGCGAAATTAATTTGATTACGAAAAATTCCGGAAAATTGATCATTACAGTTCAGGGTCATCAGACAATTCTTCACCAAGAAGGTTTAGATCAATGGCCGAATTGTATGAAATTTGTGATTTTGCCTTTAATGTTACTGAGCCAAGTAACTATGAGAAAGATGCAAAAGTGCAAGAATGGGAGCAGGCAATGAAGGAGGAGATGGGTTCAATTCAAAGAAATAAAACATGGGAGCTAGTTGATCTACCTAAAGGTAAGAATGTAATTGGTTTAAAATGGATCTTCAAGATTAAGTTCAACACTGATGGCAGCATTCAAAAGCACAAAGCAAGGTTGGTGGCAAAGGGCTATGCACAGAAAGAAGGGATCGATTATGAAGAGACATTCTCACCAGTGGCAAGGTTTGAGACTGTGAGACTTGTGCTTGCGATAGCTGCTCGGAAACAACTTCCAGTATATCAGTTTGATGTGAAATCAACCTTTCTGAATGGAGAACTTCAAGAAGAAGTATTTGTTGATCAACCAAAAGGCTTCATCAAACAAGGAGAAGCAGACAAGGTGCTCAAGTTACACAAAGCTCTCTATGGACTAAAGCAGGCCCAAAGAGCGTGGTATAGCAGAATTGATGATTTTTTCATCAACAACGGCTTTGATAGAAGTGAGAATGACCCTACACTGTATGTGAGAAGGGAGGATGAAAAGAGGGTCATGGTAGTGTGCCTCTATGTCGATGACATTATCTATTTTAGCAACTCTAAGAAATTGCTGTCAAGTTTCAAAATTGTGATGAAAAAGGAATTTGAAATGACTGATCGATCTAGGATTACTACAATACTTTCTTGGTCTTGAAGTGAAGCAAAGGAAGCAAGGTATATTCGCGTGTCAAGAAAAGTATGCCAAAGATATGCTGAAGAAATTCCACATGCAGAATTGTGAAACTGCAATAACTCCCATGAACACAAATGAGAAATTGTAGAGAGAGGATGGCACTGAAAGAAGTGATGAGAAGCTGTTTAGGAGTCTTGTTGGAGGCCTAAACTATCTCACACACACAAGACATGACATAGCTTACTGTGTGAGTGTTGTATCAAGATACATGCACTCACCATCAAGGCAATTTTGGGAGCTGGAAAGAGGATTCTCATATATGTGGCTGGTACTGTAGGATATGGAATCTGGTATGAGCGAAGAGAGAGTTTCAAACTCGTTGGGCATACAGATAGTGATTGGGCAGGCTGCTTAGATGACAAAAAGAGCACTTCAGATTCAGTGTTTAGTCTGGGATATGAAGCAATCACTTGGAGCTCAAAGAAGCAAGACACAGTGGCTCTATCATCATCTGAAGTTGAGTATGTTGCAGCAGGATTAGCTTCTAGGCAAGCTTTATGGTTGAGGAAGATGTTATCTGATTTGTGTTGTGCTCAAGTAGCTGCAACAGAGTTGTGGTGTGACAACCAATCAGCAATTGCAATGACAAAGAATCCTGCATGTCATGCAAGGACCAAGCATATTGAAGTTCAACGTCACTACATAAGAAGACTTGTTCTTGAAGAGAAAGTTGTGCTCAAGTTATGTGGCACAAATGAATAAGATGCAAATGTGTTTACAAAAGCACTGAATCAGGTGAAGCACACGTTCTTCGTGGAGAAGATTGGGATGTGCAAGTTTGAATCAAGGGAAGGTGTTAACATGTGATTCAGCACTTCAGGTTTTATTTTAATTAAGTAAGTTTCTGATTGGTAGTTAATAAGCTAGATTTTAGGGAGCAGTTTCTGATCTAGTATATTGTTTGATTCTTAGGATAATTTTTTTTTGTTAAGCAAGCACGATTGTGGACGTGAGATTAGGAAGTTCATTAGTGGCTAAAGTAGTAGTTTATTCCTATAAATACTTGTATTTGCTGATCAAGAAAATGTAGTGGAAAAGCATGAATAGTGCAGTTGTTGTGCAAAGTTTCTTCTCTCTTTCCACTTCTCAGCTGGCTGAATTTCCAAATCAGAGTTAACACTTCTCACGGGAACTATCCGCATAAGATGTGATAGTGTCGGTGCCCTTTACCCCATCACCTTTCGTCCCTCCGTTCATGCAGCAATTTCCGCGTGCTCGTCTCCCACTTGGCTTGCTAGACTTGGCCATCCCGGATCTCCTGCTTTCAACATTCTACGTCAACATCTTTCATCCTCAAATAAAAATTTCCACAGGTGAAGGAAGTGGATAGATGCAATAAGTATCTGGGTATGCCTACTTTCATCAGCCGTTCAAAGACTATTGCCTTCCAAATGATAAACGATCGTGTTTGGAAGTAAACTAATGGTTGGAAGGGAAAACTCTTGTCTCAGGCTGGACGAGAAGTGTGATTAAATCGGTCCTTCAAGTGGGTTCCGCTTTATGTGACGAATGTTTTTCTCTAACCTGATAGGCTGATTTCAGAGATTACCTCCATGTTGGCTCGGTTTTGGTAGGGTTCTCGAGGGAGGCTTGAAGTTCCGGGATACGAAGGTGTTCAATATATCCCTCCTCGCTGAGCAATGATGGAATCTCAAGGGGTGACCCTCTCTCGTTGTTCGAAACAAAAGTCTCGATATTTATACCATTTTAGTTTTTGGTTCAGTATAATATATAAGTGTCAAATATTATCTTTAAGATTTTCATGGTTATAGTTTTCCATATGATATTTTTGTGATGCAAAACTTTTTAATAAAATCTTTACAAGTGAACGTATTCATAGCTATATATTGTATAGTTCTTCATATATGATATATGATATATTTGCAACGCGTATCAAATTATTTTGATGATAATAAAACATCAAATTACTGCGATTCTTATTATTCCACGTAACATCAATTATCAATATAAGATTACTTCCTGTGCATGCCTCTTTTTACGACTGCACTTGTTATTCAACATCACCAACTTTATGAATTGGTCAATAACTAATCTCATAAACTGAAAAGGACGTATACTTTGAAAAAATTTTGAGGAAAAAAAACAAGCAAACTGTGCAAACCAAGCGCAAAGGATTTGGTATCCTTCTAGCTGTTGACTGCACTACAGGTCTTCCTGATTTCTCTATCTGTTCCGGTTAAGACTCCTATTCGTGTCATCTTGATCATAGCCTGTCCAAATTTGCTCGAGAAGCTTGAATCTTGCGCAAGAGTTCCGACCAAATCTTTTGTGTTCGAATCGGTTGCTAATCTTTGATCAAACTTGGTGACACCTCTGTTAGCTAGGATTTGGTTGTAATAGCCTGTGTCGAATGTATTACCAGTATTTGCGGTTTGGTCCAAGAAAGTTGTGCTTTGGGTTCCGTCTTGATTGGAAGGACATGTGCTCATTAGACTTTGGACCAGACCCGAGTCCATGGTTGGATCCGGTTTGCCTGTCCCGCTGAAACACATTGTTCATCTTCACATCCCTTATATATTATTGTAATACTATAAAGTTGTCCTTCTATAACACCACGAATTCTAGAAACTCGGAATATCATCGGTTAGGACCTCACCATGGATCCCGGTTTTAGTTTGACAACAACATCACTAGATCTTACAACACGGCAAAAATAGTAAACCGAATGAAAATATTTAAAATTGTGAAATAGTAAAAAGTGATGTATGTCCGTAAGTCATGCATAAAATATGGTAAATATCCAAAGATAACTACTAAATCTTATTACCAAAGAAGAACTCAAACCCGACATAACTAGTACGAAGCCAGGATGGAAACCCCGATTTGGATCCCTCGGTAGTCATCTAACCTACAAAGTCTACAAAAACAGTATAAATTGTTAGCTAACAATTACAATATAAAGAATATACTACGACACATACACATATATTGAAGAAGAATATACACATCAGCATGCGCACACAAGGTCCTTGTTACTATCTTTTAATTAGGTGATTCAAATCTATTTGTTCAACTTAATTGTGTGGAAGGAAGATCCTCAAACCTTCGCCTCTGTCCGCGTATACCGAAAGGAATGGTTCAATGCATCTCGCCGTATACATTGTATGGGCTAGTCGCAGTTCAACGTCGGGAAGTGATGCCATGGTCCGTTATACATATATACACTTGGTTCTTAAAAATAAAAAGTGCGGTCATCCTAGTCAAGTTATATCTTTAATTCAACCAATACACACACCACCATAATACCACACTTTGACATAAGAAAAGTTAGCTAAGCAAGTGTAACACCCAAAATCCGCGGGACTCGGGATGCTACGGGCTAGACCTCACAATGGGTCCCGACCCTTAGCCTAACAACAATTTCACCGGACCTTTCCAACTAGGCACAAATAAAGGCAAAACTCAAAATCGTTTATAATGTATGCGAGAAACTGAAATGTAAAGATACAAGGTGGAAACTCAGCCGAGTCTTCAAAACGACATAACTCCGATAAGAAAACCAAAACCGTACAACATAAACCAACAACACAAGACATATCCCAAAAATGTCCCTGTCCTATAATGTACGGACACCCCGGCAGTCCACTCCTCCACCTCACTCGGCGGCATCCCTAACCTGAAGGCATCTACAAGAACGGTTTAAAACCGTTAGCTCATATTCGAAGCATTAGAAAAGAGGTGAAGGCACATACACATACACATCACATAACACATACATACTCCAAAACACACAAGTCCGGTTTATTATCTTTTTATTGTTAAGTCGTATCCCGTTCTAATTCAACTTAGGTTTGTGACACGAGAACCACCGTGGTCTCGCCTCGGTCCCTACTTACCGGCAAGGAATGGTACTGATGCATCCGACCGTCTACCCGTCCGGGCTAGTCGCCGAGAACCTCCTAGACTCTCGCAAGAGCTAGGCAGATGATGTCACCGCCTGTTATCATACACTCTCCCTTCCTTAAGGAGGAAGCCCACAACCTTCTCACAAGAAGATATACATATCAACACATGCTCACGCTCAAGAAGTCTTAGACTTCACTCTAGTGATCTAAGCAAGATCACTTAACCCTCAAGCTAGGAATGCATCCTAGGGTCCAAGGTACTCACCACACTCTCAGCACATGAAAGCAACTCACAACAGTTTATAACCTCACATGATCTTAAATCTCAACCAAGAAGGAACAAGCTAGCCTAGAAGGTCCATCATGCTAGACATACTCATAACCATCAACTACATCGAGCCTTAAGGGCTCCTAGGTTCACAACCATTAAGTGGCATTTCAAACTACTCTAGATCCATCCTAGGCATGCTACTAACAAGATAAAACTACATAACTAAGGAAGGATCGAAGGGGAAGGGAGGAGAGGAACCTACTGTCGAAGAAACGCAGTCGCGGAGTCAAGCTGGCGCTCCGGCGGAGCAGTCACCGCCCCTGCGGATCACTGGCGCCGCCCCTGCGGCCCTCTGGCGGAGTAGTCACCGCCCTTGCGGTGGCAGGAGCCGCCCCTGCGGCGGCCTGGTATCCTGGAGCCGCCCCTGCGGTGGTCTGGAGCCGCCCCTGCGGTTGTGGTGAGCCGCCCCGCGGTTTCGCTGCAGAAGCTCGTCTTCTTCGTCTTCGACTATGGATCCTTGGCTCAAATGTCCTCCTCTCCTTGCTGGGTCTTCTCCAACCACCAACCACTGATCTTAGACTTCTCCAACCACCAACCACTAATAGATCTAAGAACACATGCATGCAAGGATTTGAGGAAAAAGATTCTCAAGAGCTTCATCCATGGCCATGGATGAAGCAGGGAAGAAGAAAGGGAAAATAAACAATGAAGGAGAAGGAAGGAAGAGGAAGAAGCTTACCACACTTGAACTGGATTTTCTTTACTGCAGTCCACACATGCAAGAGCTCCCAAGATGGAAGAAGAGCAAAGAGAGAGAAGAGAGGAAGAGAGGAAAGAGTAACGTGAAAGAGAAAAGAGAGGAGAGAGAGAGAGGGGACAAGCGCTGCCAAAGGGGAGAGGGGATCAAGGGATCAACTGATCTCTTGTCACCTCAGCTCGGAACGAGGGGTCGGAAATGACCTCTTGTCACCTCAGCTCGGAACGAAGGGTCGGAAAGAGGAGAAAGGGAAAACGCATATTCGGCTCGGGAGTTAGGAATAAATCCCGGCACTCGGCACCTCGTTCCTGCGGGAAGTCTACAAAACGCTCTAAGTCCGGAATAAAAATTCTGGATGTTACAACTAACCCCCTAAAAATAAGTTTCGTCCCAAAACTTGTTAAACGCCGCACTCTCGATTAAACACGTCTCTTAACCACGTGGAACTCATAAAACGTCAACTATCGGCTCTATTCCAAGTCTACATATAGAATCACATCAAGGTCTTATAAGGTACACATATACTCATACGAACTCACATAACACGTCATGACATAAACACATAGCACAAACAAGGGAAGATCTCGGGGCTAACCCGACGGTCCTATCGATGTCGCTAAATCTGCGTAAAACTTGGGATAGTTCCTCCGGATACTATCCTCCGTCTCCCATGTAGCCTCATAGGATCCTCGCCTCGACCACTGCACTCTCAGCATCGGTATCTCCTTTCATCGAAGGCGCCTCATACTCCGCTCTAAAACTGCTATCGGATGCTCTGCAAAAGTATGGTCCGGCTCGACCACTAGGTCCTCGTGGCTAATGATGTTTAACGGGTCGTGTATGTACTCTCTCAGCTGAGAGACATGAAATACCGGATGTATACCCTCCAACCGCGGTGGCAATGCTAACCGGTATGCCACCTCACCGACTCTCTCCAAGATCTCGAATGGACCGACATATCGGGGGTTTAACTTCCCCTTAATGCCAAATCGTCTAACGCCCCGCGTCGGTGATACCCTCAACCACACTTGAGCTCCTACCCTGAACTCGAGAGGTCTACGCCTCCTATCTGCATACGACCTCTGACGGCTCTGCGCGGCCAACATCCTCTCTCGGATCAAAGCAACTCTAGCCACGTCGTCTTGTACCTGATCTGGAGCTAAAAAGCTAGAACTCCCCGGCTCGTCAACATAAGGGAGTACGACATCTCCGTCCATACAATGCCTCATACGGTGCCATCCCAATCGACGCGTTCCAGCTGTTATTATACGAAAACTCGACCAACGGGAGATGGTCTGGCCATACCTGACCCCAATCTAGTACACATGCTCATAACCTATCCTCTAATGTCTGAATAGTCAGCTCACACTAGTTGTCGGTCTGTGGATGGTATGCGGTGGTGAAATGAAGACTCGAACCTAGGGCGGCGTGTACCTGCTACCAGAACCTCGAGGTAAAACGCCCGTCCCTATCCGAAATGATGGTCCTCGGTACTCCATGTAATCTCACAATCTGACGGGTACACTCCTCGGCTAAACGAATCACCGGACACGTTTCCCGTATAGGGATGAAATGCGCGGTCTTCGTCAACCGATCTATTACTACCCATATCGCGTCGAAGCTCCTACTCGGTCTCAGACCGGTAACGAAATCCATGGATATGTCCTCTCATTTCCACTACGGCAGAGGCAGTGGGTGAAGCTCTCCTCCGTGTCTCTGGTGGTCAATCTTGACCTGCTGGCAGGTCGCGCAGCGGGCCACATATGTAGCTACATCGGGCTTGAGCCTGCCCCACCAACAAAATCTCCTAATATCCTGGTACACTTACTCGTGCCTGGGTGCACCAAGTAAGGTGTGGAATGTGCCTCATGCAAAATCCGCTCTCTCAACTCCTGATCCGACGGTACACAAATACGTCCCTGACGTCTCAATAGCCCGTCTGCTCCTGTGATAAACTGTGGTGCCTCTCCTCGGGACATCCTGTCCCAGATCCTCATCAAAATGGGACATCCGTCCAGCTTCTACAAGATCTCTCCGGACAGGTCAGGTGATACCTCTAACTCGGACAAACAACAGTCCGTATCCGGGAACCGGATACCCAACTCCAACACTATAAAATCTCTCTGCAACTGTGGTTGAACCGTAAGCTGAGCTATAGCCTCCTCTCGAGGTATCCTCCTACTCAAAGCGTCGCTGCGTCGGCGACTACGTTCGCCTTCTCCGGATGGTACAAAATCTCTAAGTCAAAGTCCTTAATCTGCTCCAACCATCTCCTCTGGCGGTTATTCAACTCTCGCTGAGTGAATATATACTTCAGACTCTTATGGTCTGTGAGGATCTGGCACGTAGCCCCGTACAAGTAATGTCGCCAGATCTTCAGGGCATGAATCACTGCCGCTAGCTCAAGATCATGGGTAGGTTAATTCTCCTCGTACGGCTTCAGCTGCCGAGAAGCGTACACAATAACCCTACCTCTCTGCATCAAAACGTACCCCAAGCCTAGCTTGGAGGCGTCACTATACACTACAAAATCCTCTACGCCCTCAGGCTGGGCTAAAACGGGAGCGGAGGTCAACCTCCTCTTCAGCTCCTCGAAGCGGTGCTGATAAGGCTCGGACCAGACGATCCTGGTAGACTTCTTCAGCAAGGACGTGAGCGGTCGTGCAATCACGGAGAAACCCTCAAAAAAACGGCGGTAGTATCCCGCTAAGCCCAAGAAACTGCGCACCTTCTTGACCGTACTAGGAGGCGGCCATGAGGAAACAAAGTCTATCTTTGCCGGGTCAACCATGACACCTGATAGGTGATGGAATCACTATCAATTTAGGTAGTTTTTAGAGTCCTTTTTATGTTTTTGACTCATATTGTGTTGCTAATAATTTGATCCAGATGAAAGAGTTTAAATGAAGCAAATGAAGTTGTGAGCAACACTTAGGAGTTGAAGTAAAAGAGACGAAGACAAGTTTCTAGTGCCACACCGCCCCCGCGGAGCCGTGTCACCGCCCCTGCGGTGGCACCCTTGCCGAGTGCCGCAGCCAGCGGCTTCACCTGCGCCGAAAGAAGCTTGTCACCCCACCCGCGGCCGCCTGTGGCCGCCCCTGCGGTGACAACCCTAAAGACCCACGCCGAGAGCCGCAGCCAGCACCTTCGCCCGCTGCCAAAAAGAGACATGTCACCGCCCTTGCGGACGACTCTGGCCGCTCCCGCGGTGACCCAGCCTGAAGAAGCGAAGACAGCGCTTCTGCCTGCGCCCTTGCCAGCGGCCCTGTGAAGCCGAAGAACTAGTGTCACCGCCCCGCGGTAACTCTGAGCCGCCCCTGCGGATCTTCACCAGAAACGTTACGAAGCTGAAGAGTCGGACGTTCAAAGAGCATTGAAGAACCCGCCCCCGCAGGAACGACGAGCCGCCCCTGCGGCCACGAGGAAGATAGAACGTTTTGGCCTAAACCGCCCCTGCGGCACCGTTGGCCGTGGGTGCGGCTTAGCGTCAGAGGACTTTACTCGGCTGTTTTCGTCACCTTTAAGGCCTTAATTGTGTTTGTTTACACATCCTCTTTAATCCATTATTTACTCCTTTTTAATGCATTTTGTAGTATAAATAGAGCCCTTGGCTAATGCTAGATTCATCTCATTTTCCCACAAAAACCTCTATATTTCTAGTCTAATGTAATGAGTTTCTAAGCTTCCTTTGCTACATTGGGTGGATTGAAGCTTCATATAAGTTGGTTGTATGTTCTTTTAAATAGAAGTTTTATTCAATATATATTTGTGTTATATTCCTTGTGTTTAACTTAGTTTGTATGTTTATTTTCCACTTAGTTTAATCACCTAAGTTGTATAATTGCATGCAAAAGGCTAAGGTTAATTGGTTCCGGGTTCGGCTCATTAATCCAGTAGCAAACTCTTAGGTATGAACGAATTGTGATTATCTAAGTGTAAAAGGAATATAACTACATAATAAGATTAACGGGTTGTTTCTCTTTTATGTATCTCTTTATCTTTGGTAGAATGTTAACTTGTTGTTTGATCTTGTAGGTTTACGGATTAGCAACTTGTTAAGTATTGTTAATGCCGGTTGGCTTAATGCATAAATATGATCAAGATGAGAACAAATGTTAAATGCTTCTAAAAAGAACCAACCAAGTTATATGCAAGCGGAAATCTAACCTAGTGAAGTGTTTGTCTTATTATTTATATCATCCTCAATCTTTACTTCAATTACATGTTTGTCTTGTCACCTATTACAATCCAATCCCCCCCCCCCCCGTTACCAAATCAATAATTAAATCTAATAGAAACTCGATAAAACTCCCTTGGGTTCGACCCTTGCTTACACTATACAAATCGGTTAAGTGTATGTTAGGTATTTTACTTTGACTAAAGCTAAAAGACAACGACCATAGGTTTTTAGCCTTGTCAACACCCTCTACTCTCGGCGGCCATGCCAGCCGGTAAAACACTTTCCCAACTTACGCTAAGATCTCAAAAAGGTCCGATGTATCAGAAACTCAACTTCCTCCTCGGGTCTTTCTCACTACAACATTTCAATTATGTTTCTCCTTTGCAAGTTCTAATTAATGAAGGAAATACTTTGCTTCACATTGCTTCTACTAACGAGACATGTACGCTATAACTTTTACATCGTCTCTCAATACTCAATCAAGACCATGTCTTGAAGAATCACTTGTACACTTCAAACCGATCATACCTCGAGGCAATTTCAAAACAGTTGCACCAATGAATCTCCTCTTAACTCTCAACAACTCCATTTTCCATTTTCGTCCAACTCAATACTTCATCGTCATCCGGAGTAGGTTTGCCATAGATGGTGTTACTTGGAGAATCTCTCCACAAATCCATTAATGATCAGCACATCCAAGAAAACTCGTAGCTTCTTTCACATCCTTCAGGGGTTGTCATCCCGAGACAACTGGTCATACAACTTCTCTCTTCTTCGAGAGTAGACCAAAATGTCTTATTCGGGGCATTAGTAAGCCCATATGGAATCAGTACAACTCGTAGTGACCAAGGTTTGTCCGAAATGCCGTGTTTGCAATATCCCAGTCTCGACTTCTCAATTGCTGACAATCAAACCTTAACTCGATTTAGAAGAGACCACTGACCCTTGCAACCGGTCGAGCAGATCACCTATATGTGGTAGGGGGTACTTGTTCTTCATTGTAATCTTGTACGGCTCATTGTAATCGATTGTACAAATGGAGATAACCGTCTCTCTTTTCGCAAACTGGTGTTCTCCATAACAACTTCAAATAAAGAGTTTAAGATATAATACAAGTTATTGTTACCATTCCTTTATGATCCCACGGCCTGGTTACTCTCCCCCACACTCATCCATAGACCACCCGCACATGCACGTTCTCAATTGTCACCAATTAGTTGATAACTGACCTTCTCCCATGTCAATGACTTACCATTCTTTTATGATTCCATGTTACCATTCTCATGAAGGCTACACTCTCGGGGTACTCTACCTTAAACTCCGTTAGCTCATTCTTCATTCCACGCTTCTTTTTCATTTTGCGAGATAGATATACCCTTCTCGGCGTTGTTGTGTCACATGACTCACCTTCATAGGCCTAACCGCGCTTCATGATATCTTGTAAGTGCGTCTTCTCAAAATCTCTAACGTTAGTTAGCATCCACGTGTTGCTCTCATCTTCTTAGGATCATTATTTATACACACTTCCTCATTTTTTTATTCACCTTATCGTCATAACGGAAACCGGTCAACTCCGCGTGAATCCCCACCATGTCATTCTTCTCATAACTCTCGTAATGTTGACTCTTCACTTAATGGTACCTCGTAAGCTTAACTTACGGGATCTTACATCTTTCACACTAGGTTCGATCACGTTTCTCATCTTGACTCCAAAGCTTAGGAGTCTCTAAGGAAAGTGACAAGCGTATTTCCTAAGGTCGTTATAATAAACTTATCAAAGTTAAATCCGAACTTAACACCAACCAATGTATAGCGATTAAGCAAGGGTCGAACCCAAGAGAGTGAGAGATGATTAAAGCACAAATTAGTTTTAATTATCAATTATTAGTAACCAAAAAGTGGGGGTATTAAGCCAACCGGAATTAATACAACTTAACGAGTTCCTTGTCCGTAAACCTACAAGAGCAAACAACAAGTTAGCATTAAATCCAAAGATAAAGAGATACATAAAAGAGAAACAACCCGTTAATCTTATTATGTAGTTATATTCCTTTTACACTTAGATAATCACAATCCGTTCATACCTAAGAGTTTGCTACTAGATTAATGACCCTAACCTGGAACCAATTAACCTTAGCCTTTTGCATGCAATTACACAACTTAGATGATCAAACTAAGTGGAAAACAAACATACAAACTAACTTAAACACAAGGAATATAACAAAAATATATATTGATAATACTTCTATTGAAAAGAACTTACAACCAACTTATATGAAGCTTCAATCAACCTAATGTAGCAAGGAGACTTAGCACTCCATACAAAGACAAGTGAACAAAGAGAGGTTGTTATGTGGAAAATGAGATGATTCTAGCTTTAGCCAATGGCTCTATTTATACTACAAAATGCATTAAAAAGGAGTAAAGAGGCTGTGCAAATAGCCACCATAAAGAATGGAGTAAAGAGGTTGTGCAAACAGCCACAATTAAGACCATAAAGGCGACGAAAACAGCCGGGGTGAAATCCTCTGACGCTAACCCGCACCCGCGGCCAAGGGTGGCGCAGGGGCGGTTTAGGCAAAAACGTTCCATTTTCCTCGTGGCCACAGGGGCGGCTTGACATTCCCCCATGGGCGGGTCTTTAAATGCTCTTTGAACGTCTAACTCTTCAACTTCGTGGCGTTTCTGATGACGACCCGCAGGCGCGGCTCAGTGTCACTGCAAGGGCGGTGACACTGGCCCTTCAGCTTCCAAGGACTGCGGGCAAGGATGCAGGCAGGAGCGTTGGGGCGCTGTCTCTTCTTCTTCAGGTTGAGTCACCATAGGGGCGGCCGCAGAGGAGATAACAAGTCTCTTCTTGGGCGCGGGCGAAGGCACTGGCTGCGGCACTCGGCATGGGTCTTCAGGGATGCCATCACAGGGGCGGTGACACTACTCCACGGTGCGGTGACAAGCGTCTGTTGGCGCAGGCGAAAGCGCTGGTTGCGGCAATCGGCATGGGTCTTCAGGAGTGTCACCGCGGGGTGGTGACACTACTCCGTGGGGGTGGTGTGGCACCAGATACTTCGTCTTTGTTGCTTTATTTCAACTCCAAAGTGTTGCTCATACCTTCTTTTGTTTCATTTGGACTTCTTCATCTGGATCAAGGTATTAGTAACACAATATGACTCAAAAACAAAAGAAAGACTCTAAAAACTACCTAAAATGATAGTGATTCCATCACCTATCAGAAAGCTTCACTTCTCGTGATGGAACACCACATTTAACCTTGTTAGAATGCACCCATCTCCTCCTCGATTCGCATCTTTAGTTGTGCACGCGTCTTCTTGAAAAACTCAAGTTTGTTATCTCCATTGTTCTCGTCGTCGTTCGATCATGGCTTCTTTAGAACCGCTTCTACACTTTAATGTTGCTCCCATCTCTTGTATTGCTTCCATCTTGATTGCTCTTAAGTTGTCTTGATTTTTCTTTTACTTGGTTGCCCTTCGCTTACATTAACTGCACTCCTCCTCTTCGACATCCTTTTAAGGGAATCCGCGAAACGTCAAGGTGTTCGTTAGCACGAAAAGATCAACTCGATACTTGAGCGTACTCCTCCACGTAGGAACGCTATCCCACGCCAACGACGTCTTCTAAAAGTGATGATATCGTATTATCCTATTTCTATTAGGTCCGTATCTCCATATGTTACTATATATAAGAATCTGTATATAAGACTATATATGTCCTATGTCCACATTACTACTAATATAACACACCCGGAATTCCATCACAACAAAACAAGGTCCAAAACGTATAATAATCCTCCTGTATAACTATACATATAAATCAAGTCCAAAACATCCTAATGTCACATACATAGCTAGGTACATACAATTCCAAAAACATCCTAAGGCCATGTATATATATATATATATATACACATAATAATATATATACATACATCAACTCTAGAGATCTAAGTCGCCGAGGTTTGCGGAAGGAGTGGTGGTCCCGTACATTCTAACCCAAACCTGACTCATGCACATGAACTTGAAAACGCAAAGTCAGAACCCGTGTGGGTTCTGTTTATTCCTCATTCGGCCTTTAAAAGATTGCGAGTTCCATTGTTGTCAACCTAGGGCTCTGATACCATTTTTGTAACACCCCAAATCCGCGGGACTCGGGATGCTACGGGCGAGACCTCACAATGGGTCCAGACCCTTAGCCTGACAACAATTTCACCGGACCTTTCCTACAAGGCACAAATAAAGGCAAAACTCAAAATCGTATATAATGTATGCGAGAAACTGAAATGTAAAGATACAAGGTGGAAACTCAGTCGAGTCCTCAAAACGACATAACTCCGATAAGAAAACCAAAACCGTACAAAGCAAACCAACAACACAAGACATATCCCAAAAAACGTCCACGTCCTATAATGTACGGAGACCCCGGCTGTCCACTCCTGCACCTCACTCGGCAGCATCCCTAACATGCAAGGCATCTACAATAACGGTTTAAAATAGTTAGCTCATATTCGAAGCATTAGAAAAGAGGTGAAGGCACATACACATACACATCACATAAAACATACATACTCCAAAACATACAAGTCCGGTTTATTATCTTTTTATTATTAAGTCGTATCCCGTTCTAATTCAACTTAGGTTTGTGACACGAGAACCACCGTGGTCTCGCCTCGGTCCCTAATTACCGGCAAGGAATGGTACTGATGCATCCGACCGTCTACCCGACCTGGCTAGTTGCCGAGAAACTCCTAGACTCTCGCAAGAGCTAGGCAAATGATGTCACCGCCCGTTATCATACACTAGGGACAAAATATAAAGTCGGTGGTCCTATTTACCGGTTTAGTTTGTTTATAACATAAACAATAATACAATCACACACCACCAACACACATCGATGCTAATACGTAAAATACGAGCTAAGTAAGTCCGGAGACTTACCTCGTCACCACACTCAACTCACAACACTCTCGCTTCCTGAAGGAGGAAGCCCACAACCTGCTCATAAGAAGATATACATATCAACACATGCTCACGCTCAAGAAGTCTTAGACTTCACTCTAGTGATCTAAGCAAGATCACTTAACCCTCAAGCTAAGAATGCATCCTAGGGTCCAAGGTACTCACCACACTCTCAGCACATGAAAGCAACTCACAACAGTTTATAACCTCACATGATCTTAAACCTCATCCAAGAAGGAACAAGCTAGCCTAAAAGGTCCATCATGCTCGACATACTCATAACCATCAACTACATCGAGCCTTAAGGGCTCCTAGGTTCACAACCACTAAGTGGCATCTCAAGCTACTCTAGATCCATCCTAGGCATGCTACTAACAAGATACAACTACATAACTAAGGAAGGAACGAAGGGGAAAGGAGGAGAGGAACCTATTGTCGAAGAAACGCAGTCGCGGAGTCATGCTGGCGCCCCGGCGGAGCAGTCACCACCCCTGCGAATCGCTGGCGCTGCCCCTGCGGCCCTCTGGCGGAGCAGTCACCGCCTGTGCGGCAGTCTGGCATCCTGGAGCCGCCCCTGCGGTTTCGCTGCAGAAGCTCGTCTTCTTCGTCTTCGACTATGGATCCTTGGCTCCAAATTCATCCTCTCCTTGTTGGGTCTTCTCCAACCACCAACCACTGATCTTAGACTCCTCTCCACAACATAATCGAGCTAAGAACACATGCATGCAAGAATTTGAGGAAAAAGCTTCTCAAGAGCTTCATCCATGGCCATAGATGAAGGAGGGAAGAAGAAAGGGAAAACAAAGGAGAAGGAAGGAAGAGGAAGAAGCTTACCATACTTGATCTGGATTCCCTCTACTGCAGTCCACACATGCAAGAGCTCCCAAGATGGAAGAAGAGCAAAGAGAGAGAAGAGAGAGAAGAGAGGAAAAGAGGAAAGAGTAACGTGAAAGAGAAAAGAGAGGAGAGAGAGAGAGGGGACAAGGGCTGCCAAAGGGGAGAGGGGATAAAGGGGTCAGCTGACCTCTTGTCACCTTAGCTCAGAACGAGGGATCGGAAATGACCTCTTGTCACCTCAGCTCGGAACGAAGGGTCGGAAAGAGGAAAAAGGGAAAACGCATAGTCGGCTCGGGATTTAGGAATAAATCCCGGAACTCGGCACCTCGTGCCTACGGGAAGATCTACAAAACGCTCTAAGTCCGGAATAAAAATTCCGGATGTTACAGCAAGTCCATCGGACTCACCTGATGTGATCCGAGATCCTAGTGTCGCTAACTCTCGGTCCGTACGTATCTCATCTCACAAGCTTGACCAAGAAGGAACAACGTCTTAATAATAGGATCCTAGTATTTATATACTTGAAAATGGGTTTATGGACTGTTTGGGTATGAAACCCTAACTTTAGGGAAAATTACCATTTTACTGCTGAATTTCCCTAAGTTTCCAAAAAAGAACAACGAGGTTTGAAATGTGTTCTAACGGTCAAACAATATCAGAACTCTACAAGACCCGTCACGGGTTTGAGAGTTCACGCATATTTGTAATATGAGACCGAAAGACTCAATTAAACTCTATAAGAAAAGAGTCGAGTACTCAACTTCGGACTAGAGTATATGCATTGTACTAAGCCTTAAAATTTCCCAACAAAAACCTTATACTTACTATATCGTGCATACTCTTAGTTAGTTTGATCATCGTCGATAAATATATTCCAAAGATCCAATAAAAATCCAAATTTACCACCAAAACAACAATTTCCAACACTTAGCTAAATTTCCACAATTCTTACAAAACTGCGTTTTGGTCTTACTTTACAATCCAATAACCTTAAATCTAACCATTGGATTGTTCCAAAATTTTAATATTTCCAACAATGTAATATCATCTAACTCATACAAGAATTTTAACGGTAAATGACGACTTTAAGATACCTAACGATGCTTCCGAAATCAACTGCTCGACAAAATGATTTTCTGAAACTGGCCACCAATATGGGTCGTGGGTCCGCATATCCCGGCTAGCAAAAAGACGCGGGATACAAGGAACCTGAAGATTTCGTGTTTGAATAACATTGGGGTCACAAGGGCACAAGAAAGCCAAAGCTTTAAGATTTGGGGTTTGAATCACCTTGAGAGAAAAAGTCGGCAATAAACATGGGAGCTTGGAGACAACGGTTCAACTCTCACTGAAAGCAATAGGCGGCAACGAACTTGGGAGCTTCGAGAGCTAGGTTCGAGACCTGTCGACAACAAGGAAAGAAACAATTAGAAAACTTGGCCACAGGGGTTCGAATCCCACCAAGATCAAAAAGAGGGAAAAAGAATTCCCCGACCCTCCATGCACGTTGATTGAGGGGGGAATGAAGGAAGGGTGTCTCTCACCCTCGTCAATGAACGGTTTGGACTCGAATGAGACTGGTTCGATTCCGGTTCCCTTGGTAAGAGCTCTCGTGGCCCATTGATGACAACAGAGGGAAGAGGAAGAGTACATGTCTCAAGGAGGAGGGAGGAAACAACAAGAGAGGGAGAATGAAGGCTCACCAGTCGTTGTCAAAGAGGGAGGTGGCGTAGCCCGCCGCTGCAGTGACGAGGAGGAGGAAGCCGAATTCGAGGTGACGCCTTCTCTGGTTTTGTAGAGCTCGAGGTGGCCGGTAATGGAGTTTTGAGAAGGTTTGGAGGATATTTGAAGGGGGTGGTGAGTTGGTGTGTCGGGAAATAATTGTATCAAGGAGGCGTACAACTCGTCATTACACCCGGGATCTTCAACGTCTACCGTCTTCATTGGCGCCCATCTTTAAGTGTCATCCTTAAATGCTCCGGTAACTCCCGTTTCACGAGGAAGAAAAAGGATGAAGGAGGTCGATTGTTCTCGCCTGAACCGTGGGAAACAAGAAGGAAGTGGGCCAAGCCCAATGGGCATTGTCACTAGAGCTTTACTCTCGTTTGGGCCCAAGGAAGCTGAAGGAAATGAAAGTGAGATTTTGGCCGGAGGATGATACGCTTCTTCAGATTCTCTATTTGGGTTGGCTCTTCCAAGATACTGAGGTCTGAGGGATGGGCCGGGTGGTTTGGACACTAACCTTATAAGATTCATTGACTGGCCTAAAAATAAGAGATGTGGACGAGGATCTAGCCTGTTGGTGATGTCCTACAACGGTTTGGTTCGGTCTGAAAAACTCGGTAACTAGTGTAAGGTTTCTAGATTAAAAAAAAAAATTACCGGTTATTTCAACTTCAACAAATGCTAGATCTGCAGTTTATAAAAAGGGTAAAGTTAGATCGAACAAAAATGGACATTTACAAAAAAAGTAATCTAATGATCATAAATGTTAGAATCACACTGAAATATAGCATATTAGGTCCGAACATGCATTTTTTAGTTCGAGTGCAAATGCATTTTAGGTCCGAACACAACACATGAGTTGAACATTGTTCCATTCTTAAGACCAATTAACAACATGAGTAGTATCCCGCCAAACAAATATAATTGGCTCTTTTCTTACATATTAATAGACGTAAGATCACTATCCTTATACATACTGTAAGAGAAGGCCACCAGAAGGACAAGAAAGGGAGTTGTTGCAATAGGACTCATCACGTTTCGAGGTTGGATTTTTTTAGATGCGATTTTTCAAATGCAAATAGAGGTGGATAGGAAAGACGGTGTAGTAAACCGCAAAATTTATAGTAGACAAACTTGAAAATTAAAATTTGAGTTTTTCATGCATGTACTTCGGAAGTTCATGTATTTAGATTATACATTTGATTATTTGAGACAATAGGAAGTTGACATTTGTAAAATACATGTAATTGATATCAAACTTTATATATTTCCATTATTGAAGGATTATTATCAAATTTGATTATGTACAAAGTATGTAACAATGTATATTATATTTAATGTAATATGATAATCCCTCTTTCTTTAATTATTATCAAATCCTTGCGTCTTATGCTTAAAAAAACATACATTGACGGTGTTGGGCGTACAAATATGTAGTTGATGTGGAATTTCTTTAACATGGCATTGTTCATTGATTCTATTTATTATGTTGAAATTAACAACAAGACAATATTTATTTAAAATTTAAATTAGTTACAAAAAAGTCAATAAACCCTATTGAAAAGTATAAATTTTATATATCTCGTAAAAGCAATGTTAAAGTATACGTGCGCGCGCGTGGGTGCGTAAGTGTGTGAAAATGTATAGGAACCCTCCATTTGAAGATCAAATTTAGACTTAGTCAACACAAGAAGTCAAACAAAACAACATGCATAGGAACTCTCCTATAGTAGTTCAATTTTTGCCTTTAATAGCACAAGGAGTCAAACAAAACAACATACTTATATTTTAAATATTGAAATTGTATTATCTAACTTCGTCACACGTCACCTTTTGTATGAAGACGATTTATTTTATTATGTGAAGATGTTTTATTTTATACAATTATTGATACGAAGTACAACAACAATCGTCCATAGTAATGCATTTTCCTGTTCTCCTATAACCCCTTGCAGCACACTTTGAAACACATTGCTCATCGTCACAATTCTCATAACTTATTGTAATACTACAAAGTTGGCCTTCAACGGATGCTAGATCTGCGGTTTAGAAAAAGAGTCAAGTTAAATCGAACAAAAATGGACTTTTAGAAAATAGTAATCTAATGATCATAAAGTTTGAATCACACTGAAATATAGCATGGGGTTTTTGTAAGTTCAGGTGCACATGCATGTTATGTCCGAACACAACACATGAGTTGAACGTGGTTCTATTCTTAAGACCAATTGACAACATTAGGAGTATCCCACCAAACAAATATACTAGGCCCTTTTCTTACATTATGATTGACGTGAGAACATTATCCATATACATACCGTAAGCGAAGGTCACTAGAAGGACAAGAAAGAGAGTTGTTGCAATAGGGCTCTTCATGTTTCTAGGTTCGATGTGTTTAAATGAGATTTTTCAAATGGAAATAGTGGATGGTAGGAAAGACGGAGTAGTAAAACGCAAAATTTATAGTAGAGGTTAGTAGACAAATTTAGAAATTAAAATTTGAGTTATTCATGCATATATGTTAGAAGTTCATGCATTTAGATTATACGTTTGATTATCTAAGACAATTAGAGGTTGTCAATGGTAAAATACATGTAATTGATATCAAACTTTATATATTTCCATTATTGAAGGATTATAATCAAATCTTATTATGTACATAGTATGTGAAAATGTATATTATATTAATGTAATTTCATTCTCCCACTACCTTTAATTATTGTCAAATTCTTGCGTCTTATGCTTACGGAGACATACATCGACAATGTCGGGCATACAAGAATGTAGTTGATGTGGAATTTCTTTAACAAGGCATTGTTCTTTTTTCTTTATTATGTTGGAATCAACAACAACAAAATATTTTATTTAAATTTAAATTAGTTAGATAAAAATTCTATAAACCCCATTGAAAAGAAAATGTTTTGTAGATATCGTAAACACAACGTTGATATGTACGTGTGTGCTCGTGTGCATGCGTGAATGTTTGTGAAGATGTTTAGGAACCCTACATTTGAAGTTCAAATTTAGACTTATTAAGCACGAGGAGTCAAACCAAAAGTCATATATATAGGAACTCTCCTATAGATCTTCAATTTGAGACTATCAACACAAGATGCCAAACAAAAGCAAGTACATATATTATAAATATTTAAATAATGTTAGCTAACTTCATCTCGCGTCACCTTTTGTATGGAGACGATTTATTTTATTGTATAAAGACGTTTTATTTTATAAAAACATTCATACTATGTACAACAATAAATCATGTGTAGTAATGCATTTTACGGAATACAAATAACCCCTTCCATCACACATTGAAACACATTGTTCATCTTCACATCCCTCATATATTATTGAAATACCTTAAATTTGGCCTTCTATAACACCACGAATTCTAGAAACTCGGGATGTCATCGGTTAGGACCTCACCATGGATCCCGGTTTTAGTTTGACAACAACATCACCAGATCTTACAACATGGCAAAAATAGTAAACCGAATAAAAATCTTTAAAATTGTGAAATAGTAAAAAGTGATGTATGTCCGTAAGTCATGCATAAAATATGGTAAAAATCCAAAGATAACTACTAAATCTTATTACCAAAGATGAACTCAAACCCGACATAACTAGTGCGAAACCAGGATGGCAACCCCGATTTGGACCACTCGGTAGTCATCTAACCTACAAAGTCTACAAAAACAGTATAAATTGTTAGCTAACAATTATAATATAAAGAATATACTACGGCACAAACACATATATTGAAGAAGCATATACACATCAGCATGCGCACACAAGGTCCTTGTTACTATCTTTTAATTAGGTGATTCCAATCTATTTGTTCAACTTAATTGTGTGGCACGAAGATCCTCAAACCTTCGCCTCTGTCCGCGTATACCGAAAGGAATGGTTCGATGCATCTCGTCGTATACATTGTATGGGCTAGTCGCGGTTCAACGTTGGGAAGTGATGCCATGGTCCGTTATACATATATACACTTGGTTCATAAAAATAAAAAGTGCGGTCATCCTAGTCAAGTTATATCTTTAATTCAACCAATACACACACCACCATAATACTACACTTTGATGTAAGAAAAGTTAGCTAAGCAAGTCCATCGTACTCACCTGATGTGATCCGAGATCCTAGTGTCGCTAACTCTCGGTCCGTACGTATCTCATCTCACAAGCCTGACCAAGAAGGAACAACGTCTTAATAATAGGATCCTAGTATTTAGATACTTGAAAATGGGTTTATGGACTGTTTGGGTATGAAACCCTAACTTTAGGGAAAATTACCATTTTACTCCCGACTTTCCCTAAGTTTCCAAAAAAGAACAAAGAGGTTTGAAATCTCTTCTAACGGTCAAACAATATCAGAACTCTACAAGACCCGTCACGGGTTTGAGAGTTCACACATATTTGTAATATGAGAGCGAAAGACTCAATTAAGCTCTCTAAGAAAAGAGTCGAGTACTCAACTTCGGACTAGAGTATATGCACTGTACTAAGCCTTTAAATTTCCTAGCAAAAACCTTATACTTACTATATCTTGCATACTCTTAGTTAGTTATATCATCGTCGATAAATATATTCCAAAGATCCAATAAAAATCCAAATTTACCACCAAAACAACAATTTCCAACACTTAGCTAAATATCCACAATTCTTACGAAACTGCGTTTTGGTATTAATTTGGATCGTTCCAAATTTTTAATATTTTCCGAAATCAATTCCTCTTTTCACTCCGCTCTTTCTATCTTTAATGTGAAGACCATCATCTGATTGTTCTTTACGCCGAGAAAGGTCCATATAACTTTTGAGCAGAATTGTTTCGTATTCCTACTAAGATTCACAAGGTCCTTGACCATATCGATGAGACTATCCAACGCCCCACAGATAATGACGGTGATCTTTGGGAACAAGTTGATGCCGTTATTGTGCAATGGATCTATGGCACAATTACGCAGGATCTCCTCCTCACCATTCTGGAACCGGACACCACTGCTCTAAAAGCATGGAACAATATCAGGGAGTTGTTTAATTATACTAAACCCATGCCGGCATTCTTGGTGCTCCACCACACCGCCATCAAACCCATGCCGCAAATAAACCTAATGCCGACTACGGTTATCATCTGAGTACGTATATGCCTATTGGCATCGCTCAAGGGTTCAATACGATTACTTTGGATGATGCATGGTATCTTGGCATGGGGCTTCACACATGTCGCACTCTCGATGTATATTTTCTCCATCCCGTACTCCGAGCTCTACTTCTATAGTTGTTTGTGACGGTGCTTGCATTCCTTCTACACACATCTATTCTCACCTCTACTTGCTCTCTGCAACTTAATAATGTCTATATAGCACCTAAACTCATCAAAAACCTCGTGTATGTGCGTCGCATGACCACTGATAATGTCTGTATTGAATTTGACCCGTTTGATTTCTCAGTGAAGGACCTTCCCACGGGAACTATCTGTAGGACCTTAGTAATTGAGAAAACAGGGGAAGTTTAGAACAAATCCAATCATACGAATCAAACGTTGAAATGAGTGACGGAGGCGAGATGCTATTTCCTTAATTCTAAAATCGCCCCTATTACGAAGGGTTTTGATCAATCAAGGATCCAAGGATACAACTGCCCTTTGCTTCAGACTGCGTAACCAGATCTTGAAGCCTACGAGAACCTTCGGTGGAGTACTCTCAGACTCGGAAATTCGGAACTTTGGGGAGGAGGAGAGAAGAGAGCAATAGATAATTCTACTATTTCTTGTAGGTGCGTTGAATGAGCTCCCTAGGCTCTCCTTTTATAGGAGTCTTGGAAGAGTTATGTGTAACACCCCAAATCCGTAGGACTCGAGGTGCCACTGGGCTAGGATCTCACAATGGATCCTGACCCTAGCTTGACAACAAGTTCACTGAATCTTACAACAAGGCACATATAGATTAAATACAAAACATCAAACTGATATATATATATATATATATATATATCAAAAGGTAAAACATAAGTACCGCTGAGTACAAATAAAACATAACTGTAAAACAAAAGATCCCATAAACCCCGATAACGACCCAGTGTACGGAGCCCTCAACGGATCACCCACTTTGGATCACTCTGCAGCTCTCCTAACCTGCAAAGGATCTACAACACGGTATAAAACCGTTAGCTAACCATACACATATATATAGAGATGTAGAAGCACAAACACACTTCAGGAATAATAACATATAAACATGTTGTCACACATTTACCCGGTTAATTATCTTTAATAAGTCCAACACTCAAATGGTATATATATATATCTGCATATGAATATATGTGACACGAGGAATATATATATAATCCTCGCCTCTGAGTACTATAGCTAGTTGGAGTCGTATAAGCGCGCCTTCCCGTATACCATAAGGAGTGGTTAGTGCACTTCCCGTATACCAGATCTAACTAGACTACAAAGAACTTCCCAGACTCCACTACGGGATGAAAGACAAGTTTTCACAACCACTACAATGGGCGGTCAATATGTCATAGGTCGGTAATAAACCATATCGCATGCTATAAAGCATAGAACAAACACAACTCATGCATACATCCAATATAAGGATGGTAGCTAAGTAAGTCATATGGACTTACCTCAACCTCGAAGTAGTCTCAACCACGATCTCAAACACGGTCCACTCTAATCTGGAGGACAACACTGCCTAATAACAAGGCATAACAATAATTCAACTCATATCCATCAAAGGGGTCACACCTAGACCCAAGGGATCCATAAGGATCGTATCTTAACTCATAAACCTCAAAGCCATAACCGGCATAAACGATAACGTACTAATCATCATTCTAACCTCATACACGTACCTAGCATGCTACTAACCCGCTCATACTAGGAAAGGAAAGGATCTACCCAACTCTAGGTAGACCTGGGGCAAGACGCACCTGCGTGACAAGAGAGACACAGGGGCGCAGCAAGGCAACCCGTAGGCGCGGTGACAGTGGCCGCAAGCAACACAGGCACAGCGCAGGCGTTGTGACACGGCTTCCGCAGGGGCGGCGGCTTCCAGGCGCGGGACGGCGACAGTGCAAAAAGCGATCCCGTGATTCCTCTTCGGCTCTTCACGTGGTCAAATCACGTCTTCTCCATTCCAAAGTCACACACATACATAAACATACACATTTCAACATCAATCTACATTCAACTCATCTAATCCTAAGCTAAGGAAGATGGAATCAAAGAAGAAGAAAGGAAGGAGAAGCAAGGAGCTTACCTCCACTGCTGGTCTAGGCAAGGGAATGATCCAAGACAGTATCTCAAGCTCAGCACAACATCCACTAGCATCAACCTCAACAAGGCCACACCACAAACTCTCTTACAAACTCAAGAAAACTCACACACAAGATCAAGGAGAGGAAAAGGAAGCAAGAAGGACGTAAGGAAGCTGATGAAAGAAGTGAAGAAGAAACCCTTGCTCAGCAAGGAAAGGAAGAGTTAAGAAAGAGAGGGTAAAGCACGGTCAAAAGGTCAACAAAACCGCTGCAGCCGCAAGAAACCGCAGGGACAGTTCCCTGAGCCGTAGGGGCGGAACAACGGACAAGCCGCAGGGGCGGCCTCACGGACCCACGGGGGCGGCTAAGGCCAAAACTGGCCCCAAAAGACTAAGGCTCTTACACCTCACCCCCCCTAAAAACAAGTTTCGTCCCGAAACTTGTAAAATCCTCAAACCACTCGGACTCAAAAGCCGAGGTATACTCTCTCTATAACCTCAAACACAAGCATGGAGGAAATCATCAACTCCAACAACAAAACACTCTCCAAGGCATAGAGGAAAACCATCTCTAGCCAAACCATAAACCCATCACAAGGCATAGAGGAAAACCATCTCTAGCCAAACCATACTCATAACAGAAGGGCATGGAGGAAAAACATCTCCAGCAACACTATGTCCATCAAAATAGCATGGAGGAATAACCATCTCCAGTTGAACCCTACTCGTATTACAATAGCATGGAGGAAAGACCCATCTCCAGCTATAAACAAAAACCGTACTAGCACACAAGATCTAATAAGATCACACATCATATCATAGCTAGTACGAAAATAAACACATCATAGCATATAAGCATGTAATCACAACACTCACCAAGATAGTACTAAGATCTACTCGGTGATCCTACTGGTGCATCTATCTCGGCATAGAACTGTGGATAGTTCTTCTGAATACTATCCTCAGTCTCCCATGTAGCCTCATCAGGTCCTCGTCTCGATCACTATATCCTTAGCATAGGAATGTCCTTCGAACACAAGCGTATCATACCTCGTTCTAGGACTGCAATAGGGTGCTCAACAAAGGTGTAGTCCGGCTCGACCACCAAATCATCATAACTCACGATGTGTCTCGGATCTGGTATATACTCCCTCAGCTGAGACACGTGAAATACAGGTTGAACACCCTCTAATCTCGGAGGCAAGGCTAATCTGTATGTTGCGCTCCCAACCCGATCCAGAATCTCGAACGGTCCGACATATCGAAGGCTCAACTTCCCCTTAATGCCAAAACGTCTAACACCTCATGTCGGAGACACTCTCAGCCACACATGGGCTCCCACTCTGAACTCTAGAGGTCTACACCTCCTATCAGCATAAGACTTCTGACGGTTCTGCGCAGTCAGCATCCGTTCTCTAATCAGTGCTACTCGAGTCACATCATCCTGAATCTGATAAGGTGTCAAACCACTAACACTACTCTGCTCATCCCAGCATACCGGAGTTTGGCATCTCTGTCCATACAGTGCCTCATATGGGGCCATCCCAATAGATGCATGTTAGCTGTTGTTGTATGAGAACTCAACTAATGGGAGATGATCCCTCTACTCTTGTCCCCAATCCAACACACAAGCTCGCATCATATCCTCCAATGCTTGAATGGTCCTCTCTGACTGACCATCTTTCTGAGGATGGAATGCAGTCGTGGAGTGCAAACTCGTCCCAGGGCAGTCTTAATTTGCTGCCAAAATCTCGAGGTAAATCGTCCACCTCTGTCTAAGACGATCGTCCTCGGCACACCATCGAGTCTCACTATCTTCCTAGTGTACTTCTCTGCTAATCTGCTCACCGGCCACGTTTCTGAATAAGGACAAAACTTGCCGTCTTCGCCAATCTGTCCACTATGACCCAGATGACATCAAAACTCCGGCTCAGTCTCAGTCCAGTCACAATGTCCATGGTGACGTCCTCCCACTTCCTCTGCTGAACAGGAAGTGGCTAGAGTTCATCTCCAGGTCTGCAATGCTCTATCTTGACCTGTTGGTAGGTCGCACACTATGCCACAAATCTGGCAACATCGGGCTTCAGCCCTCCCCACCAATATGAACGTCTCAAGTCCTGATACATCTTACTCGTACCTGGGTGTACAGAGTAAGGTGTACAGTAAGCCTACTGTAATATCCTCTGACGTAAATCCGCATCAGCGGGTACACAGACGCGACCACGGCGTCTCAATACTCCATCTCCTCCTAGCAGGAACTGGGGTGCCTCTTCTCTAGACATCCTCTCTCAGATCCTATTAGTGTAGGGCAGTCCTCCTGCTTCTGTTGGATCTCACCCAACAGATCAGGGAGAACCTCTAAAGTACGCAGCTGGGCATCCTCATCAGAAAACTAAATGTCCAACTCTAACCAGATCAGGTCTCTTTGCAACTTTTGATGAACTGTCAGCCTCGCAATCGCCTGCTCTCGAGGCGTATTCCTGCTCAAGGCGTCGGCGACAACGTTCGCCTTCCCTGGATGGTACAAATTCTCCAGATCCAAATCCTTGATCAGCATGGAGGAAGAGCCATCTCCAACTATAAAGAGCAATCGTACTAGCACACAAGATCTAATAAGATCACACAACATATCATAACTAGTACGAAAATAAACACATCATAGCATATAAGCATGTAATCACAACACTCACCAAGATAGTACTAAGATCTACTTGGTGATCCTACTGGTGCATCTATCTCGGCATAGAACTGTGGATAGTTCTTCTGAATACTATCCTCAGTCTCCCATGTAGCCTCATCAGGTCCTCGTCTCGACCACTGTATCCTCAGCATAGGAATGTCCTTCGAACGCAGGCGTCTCATACCTCGTTCTAGGACTGCAATAGGGTGCTCAACAAAGGTGTGGTCCGGCTCGACCACCAAATCATCATAACTCACGATGTGTCTCGCATCAAGTATATACTCCCTCAGCTGAGACTCGTAAAATACAGGGTGAACACCCTCTAATCTCAGAGGCAAGGCTAATCTGTATGCTGCTCTCCCAACCCGATCCAGAATCTCGAACGGTCCGACATATCGGGGGCTCAACTTCCCCTTGATGCCAAAACGTCTAACACCTCATGTCGGAGACACTCTCAGCCACACATGGGCTCCCACTCTGAACTCTAGAGGTCTACACGTCCTATCAGCATAAGACTTTTGACGGTTCTGCGCACTCAGCATCCGCTCTCTAATCTTTTCTACTCGAGCCACATCATCCTGAATCTGATAAGGTGTCAAACCACTAACACTACTCTGCTCATCCCAACATACCGGAGTACGGCATCTCTGTCCATACAGTGCCTCATATGGGGCCATCCCAATAGATGCATGCTAGCTGTTGTTGTATGAGTACTCAACTAGTTGGAGATGATCCGTCCACTCTTGTCCCCAATCCAACACACAAGCTCGCAGCATATCCTCCAATGCCTGAATGGTCCTCTCTGAATGACCATCTGTCTTAGGATGGAACGCAGTCGTGAAGTGCAAACTCGTCCCCAGGGCAGTCTGAATCTGCTGCCAAAATCTCGAGGTAATCGTCCATTTCTGTCGGAGACGATCGTTCTCGGCACACCATGGTGTCTCACTATCTTGCTAGTGTACTCCTCTGCTAATCTTCTCACCGGCCACGTTTCCCGAATAGGGATAAAACGTGCCGTCTTCGTCAATTCGTCCACTATGAACCAGATGGCATCAAAACTCCGGCTCAGTCTCAGTCCAGTCACAAAGTCCATGGTGACGTCCTCCCACTTCCTCTGCTGAACAGGAAGTGGCTGGAGTTCATCTCCAGGTCTGCAATGCTCTATGTTGACCTGTTGGTAGGTCGCACACTATGCCACAAATCTGGCAACATCGGGCTTCAGCTCTCCCCACCAATATGAACGTCTCAAGTCCTGATACATCTTACTCGTACCTGGGTGTACAGAGTAAGGTGTACAGTGAGCCTCCTGTAATATCCTCTGACGTAAATCCGCATCAGCGGGTACACAGACGTGACCGTGGCGTGTGAATATTCCATATGCTCCTAGCAGGAACTGGGGTGCCTCATCTCTAGACATCCTCTCTCGGATCCTCATCAATGTAGGGCAAGCCTCCTGCTTCTGTTGGATCTCACCCAACAGATCAGGGAGAAACTCTAAAGTACGCAATTGGGCATCCTCATCAGGAAACTAGATGTCCAACTCTAACCAGATCAGGTCTCTCTGCAACTGATGTTGAACTGTCAGCCTCGCAATCGCCTGCTCTCGAGGCGTCTTCCTGCTCAGGGCGTCGTCGACAACGTTCGCCTTCCATGAATGGTACATAATCTCCAGATCAAAATCCTTGATCAACTCAAGCCACCTACGCTGGCGGTTATTCAATTCCCGTTGCGTGAAAGTATACTTCACACTGTTATGGTTTGTGAAGATCTGACATGTAGCACCATACAGGTAATGTCTCCAGATCTTCAGGGCATGAACTAAGGCTGCCAACTCCAGATCATGAGTTAGGTAGTTCTCCTCATATGTCTTAAGTTGTCGAGACGCATAAGCAATCACTCTGCCTCGCTGCATCAATACACATCCCAAGCCCCGCTTCGATGCATCAATGTAAACCACAAAATCCTCTGTACCCTCTAGCTGTGCCAAAATAGGAGTAGAAGTCAGACGTCTTTTCAGCTCCGCAAAACTCAGCATACACTGATCAGACCATACATATCTGGTAGTCTTCCTCAGTAGACTCGTCAGTGGACGGGCAATCACAAAAAATCCCTCCACAAAGCGTCTGTAATAACCGGCTAGGCTAAGGAAGCTACGTACATCCTTGACGTTCGTCGGTGTAGTCCAAGCTGCTATTGCCTCAATCTTGGCCGGATCCACCTTGATCCCTTCACTTGATACCACATGACCCCGGATTGCTACCTCTGACATCTAGAACTCGCACATAGAGAACTTAGCATAGAGTTCTCTATCCCGCAAAACCTGCAATACAATCCTCAGCTGTCCTGCATGCTCCTCTCTGATGCGAGAGTACACCAAAATGTCATCTATAAAGACCACCAGAAACTGATCCAGGAAGTCGATGAAGATGCTGTTCATCAACTCCATAAAGACTACTGGGGCATTCGTAAGCCCAAATGGCATCACTACAACTCGTAGTGGCCATATCTGGTCCGGAATGTTGTCCTGTGCACATCCTGCTCTCTCACCCTCAGTTGGTGATATCCTGAGCGCAGGTCAATCCTGGAAAATAATGTCGCTCCCTGAAGTTGATCTAACAAGTCATCAATACGCGGCAATGGATACTTGTTCTTGCTGGTCACCTTGTTCAGCTCTCTGTAATCTATGCACAGTCTCAACGATTCGTCTTTCTTCCGTACGAAGAGGACAAACTCTAAATCAATACCAAAATCCACACTCCTCTGAGGCGGCAAACTGGACGGCTCAACAAATACATCTGCAAACTCATAGACCACTGGGATATCCTCTAATGCTGGACTCTCCCCCTCCTTCATGACATAACACCAGAAGGCCTCCCAACCTTGTGCAATTAGTCTAGCTGCTCATATCGCACTGATAACCATGCCAAATTTTCTAAGGTCCCAACCTCAGAAAACCTCTATCTGTCCTAACTCGGTAGAGAGGGTAACAGTCCTCCTACCTACATCAAAAACTGCAGAATGTCTATCAATCCAATCCATACCTAGAATGACTTCTTCATGCTCTAATGGCATGACAAAGAAGTCCACAAGTAATACACGGGTCCCTACAAAAATGGGACAGTCACGAATCTCACAGGTACCTCTAACCCTACTACCATCGGGTAACCCTATACTAAAGGGTATCCCCTCAATCGTATCTAGACTCAGATGATCAACACATGCATCAGATATAAAAGAATGCGTAGCACCCGTATTAAACAAGACTCTAACAGGTAAACCATGGATCAAAATGGTACCTGTAGCAGCCGGTGCAGCAGGCTCCTCTGCACTCCTCAGCTCAAAAACTCGACCTTGTGGTCCTCTGGTATCAGTGGTGCTCCCACCACGACGTCTGCCTCTACTCGGCCGAGGAGCACATCCCTAAGTCGTAGGGAGATCTGAAATCTCTGTTGTCTCTGTTTCTACTGCTACTGAGGTGGCCTTTGCCCACCTCCCGCTACACTGGCAGGGGAAGAACCTTGTTGAGATGAAGCTCCGCCCTATCGGCAGTAAACAACTCTGTGACCCTGTCTACCACAGGTGTAACAAGTCACTAGTGGCCTCGTGCACTCTGACCTCATATGTCCTGGATCACCACAGTTATAGCACTGACGTCCCTTATCTGCAACCGGTGCAGATGAGGGATGACTCTGACGTCTCTTACCTCGCCAAACACTAGCAGCTCCACCAGTACCACTTGTCTGCCCAATACGCTGTCTCTTCTTAGACCCTCCGGTCTGAGAAGCTCTCCTCTGTCCAGCTCGCTCCCTCTCATAGTCGGAAGCTCTGTCCTGATAATCCATCAAAGACTCACATTGGAAACCCACCATATAGGTCCAGGTAGTATCCCTCAGTCGTCGGGAAAAGAGATAAACATGCTGATCTGCAAAAGGTGCAGCTGGTCCCAATAATGCCAGCTCCTCCTGAAACCTCCTGATAGCCTTTGAACTGGTACATCCTCAAATCCAGCCTCGACAAAATCTCACAGTTTCTCCCTCCTCAGTGAGGCTGGGCAGAAACGCTCTCTGATAATGGTCCTCATCTGCTCATAACTGGTAACCTGTACTCGTACAGACCTCCACCAGTGTTGTGCCAAATCTCTTAACAGAGTCTGCACCAACTCGATCTGTCTGTCAGCAGGACACCTAATAGACTCCAGAGTTGAGTCCATATGTCCAATCCAGAGCTCAACCTCTATGATGCGCCCTTGACAACCATGACCGTGGATGAGGAGGACGATGCTTTGCGGGTTCGCTCCGATGGACCGCTTACTCGCTCCCGAGCTAAAGCCATCGCCCAAGCTCAATCATCCGACGCACCATTGCATCACTTGGACCCATTAGTGGCATGCCATGTCACCACTCCACCATCGCATAGACTTCCGGCGCCACGTCATCAAGCTAGCAAATATTATTATTATTTTAATGTATTTTTCATTTTAATAATAGACTTTAATTTTCAGAACCGTAACTCCAGAACTTAATTCCGGGAGTTACTTTCCGACATTGATAGTCTAGGCCTTTCAATTCGGGAGTTAGCCCCGGCTTTTATTTCCCGCTTTTATTTCCGTCTTTAATTTCCGCCTTTGTAAGACATATCTAATATTAATCAAGTTATTTGAAGGAAAATCCTCTCTCTTGATTTGGGCATCACTTCCTCTTCAATCCCCTCAAAGTTCTTCCTTGGATCAAGTCTTAGGTCCAAGAACTCACCTTCGAGGATTCTTCTAAAGAATCAAACTCTCAAATCCACTACAACGTTTTCTCGATCTCTCTAGATCGAATCAAACCTTCGCTTCCGCATCCATTTTCAAATCTCTTCCGCCTTATCGAACTTCTATCAAAGTTCTCATTTGCACATCAACACGAGTAGTTGAAGCTCTAGCTTGGTCTAGATCCGGCGTCTGTTCTTCAACGCTTCCAAGGACGCATCATTGGCATCAGAGCAAAGGGATCGAAGCTAAGTTCTCTTTACTCTTGTTTCTGTGCGTTATTTTATTATCCTTCTTTTGCCTTTGTTGTTCTTTCCCTCTTGAAGATCTTCATCTTGTTCTTCGTGTTCATTGAAATTTTCTTGAAAATTTTTTTTCTCACCAAACAAATTTAGGAGATATTTGGTTTGTCATCAAACCATATATCAAATGCAATTTGTTCTTAAACCGACCCAATCCGACAAGTTTGTTAATCGATTTTACCAAATTTCTTGGGATTTATTTGTTAACAAATTCGGATATCTCGCATTTTGATATTCAAAAAAAACAAAAAAAAAACAAAAACCAAAACTCTTCAACAAAGCGGATTTGTTTCCAAAGTGTTTCATCTCTTGCATCAAAAGTTGCAAAGTTAAAAAAAAAAAAAAAGTGAAAAGTCGTCCGGCAAACCGGTCCATCCGAAAAATCGGATTAGTACAAAAGGTCAAATACCAAAAGCAAGTAAAACTTGCCGATAAACAATCCGTCCATTTCTTATCTCTCCATCTTCTTACACACGTTGCAAATTTAACACTTGTTATTTGTGTGAATTGGTTCAAATTTTGTTGGATTAGCCTATCTTTCCTAACCGCCAAACGGCCTTCCCAAAAGTAGAACCTTAACGCACTTGAACTTGGGTAACGTTGACTTAATTCGTCACCTTGCTCATATGATTGCTTGCATTTGTGTGTATTCATTTGGAATCATGACTAACGTGGATATAGAAAACTCTCAGGATGCTCGTGAACGAGATAATGCCTCCTTATCCGAGGAAGTTGTTAATCTTAAGCAACAATTGGAGGAGATGAGCGCACAACTTTTGGCCCTTACGACCGCTCAACGTCCCGCTTAAAATCCAAATGATACCATGGTCGAGACTTCCACGTCCGATGCCTATCAAAAGGCAAAGGTCTTTTGGGATCCGATCCATCTCAAGGTCTTAGGCTTACCTCAGTCATCGAAAGTCAAAATCAACAAGACGGAAGAGACCACCTCAATGAGACCAACAACAATGATGGCCCGACTCCAGATGATTTACTTTATGTAGATACGATGGATAGGAACAAGCGCTTCGAGCGCAATCGTAGACGGTACGGATCGCCCCCACCTCTACCAAATGCACAACATACTAGCCGTCCTGTCCATGACGAATCTCGGCACACAAATCAACAAGATCATCATCCTCGACGTTCTAGTAATGATCGGTATGGACAACGCCGCCAACAACCTAGACGGCGATCATCATACCGCGGCTATGATGAGTATGACGAGAGGGATGATTTTGATGAGTTCTCCGACGATGAGCCCAACTTGGAACGGGTGGCTCATGACCGTCCATGGCACCCACCCATTCGAGACCCATATGAGAACCAGGACCGAGGAGAAGAATGTTTGCCTCCTCCTAACCCACCAAGGCATGCACATCAACGAGCTCATCATGATGATATGCCACCACCCTGCCCGGATCCCTACAAAGCTCATAGGGAAGGTAAAGTTAAATTTCCAATTTTTTTTGGGGAATATGATCCTTGTGTATTTCTTGATTGGGCACAGGACATGAGAAGGGTTTTGAAGCATTGCCACTATGAGGAATATGAGAAGATCCGAAGCGGCAACCTTGTATTTTGAAGGCAATGCATATCTTGGTGGAACCGGTATGAACACGTCCGTGAGAGCCGAGGATGGGAACCGGTTGCGACGTTTGATCAATTGATCTACGTGATGACAAAGAAGTATGTCCCCGACGAGTTCAAAAACGATATGCGGATGCAAATTGCCGAGCTCCAACAAGACAAATTCACTCCGGTGGCCTACTTGGCCAAGCTCGAGGACATGCATATGAAGGCCGGCATCTCGGCCTCTCCCTCCGCCCTATGCACCAAGTTGATGAGTGGCCTTAATCATCAATCCGACGTCCTCTTGAGATCGTTCCTTACAAGGACTTGGGAGCTTTGTGTCATGCGGCCATGAAGCTTCACAAGCAACAACAAGAGAATCCAAGATACTCAAGGTATAACTCATCTCAAAGTCAATACGCTTATTCTACTAACACCCGTGCTCGAGATATATCTAGTTCTCAAGATTCCGGCGCCACCAAAGGAGCCCAACGGATGGTTCAATCCACCCGACAAGCGGATACCGAGAGGGCACCACAACGTGGTCCCAATGCCCCGGCACAAGCGCCTCCCGCCCGCACCCCTCAAGGACCTCCACCGGTGGCACGGTCAAGAGAGCCCGTGTGTTACAAATGTAGCTGATTCGGTCACGTCCAACGTGATTGCCCGAACACAAAGCGTGTGTTGTTTGCCAACCCCTCATATGAACATGAGGAAGATGAAGAAGACGGTGATATCATCATTGAGGATGACGAAGACGCCGACCCCTACTACGGCATGGAACCATGCGACAAACAAATGGATTGCGGCCCGGCACAACCCGGTATGTTCGCCCTTGTATCTCGTCGAATTTTGGCCGTTAAAGAATTTGTTCCTATTGACCAACGTGAAAATCTTTTCCATTCTCGTTGTTTGGTCAATAACACTAGTCTCTCGTTAATAGTTGATGGGGGTTCATGTTGTAACATAATCAACGAAAAAGTGGTAAAACACTTTAAGTGGCTTACAACCCCCCACCCAACACCTTATTGAATCCAATGGATTTCCGATAAGGCGTGTGACACCGTAACACGACAAGCTTGGGTGACGTTTCTCATAGGCGCCTATGTTGATAAGATCATTTGTGATGTTATCAAGATGGACGCTACACATGTTTTATTAGGACGACCATGACAATTCGATCGTTGAACTTTCCATGATGGTTATCTTAATAGATATATGTTTCAATATAATGGATAAAGAGTCACATTGTGGCCTATGACTCCTCATAAAATATTAACTGATTATGCGGAACGGAAGAGGCAACAAGCCATTGATGAGACCACTACGCCGGCAACATCGGACCCTCCTAGGAGTTCTCCCGATGTTGTGGGTGCTAGTATTTCCGGATCCTGGAACACCGCCCCTAGTAACCATGCTATTGAGACTAGAGGTCGTAAAGGAAGCATCGTTCCCACGAATGCAACTTTACCATCTCCGGACCCAATAATCAAAGGCCAGTGTGAGCCGAGGGTACTTTTTGCCCGGAAACATGATTTGACACCGGTCAAGGACGGCAAGTTACCATGCTTCTTGCTAGTCCCTTTTTGTTTATCTACTTCCCATGACCTTAGTAATATGCCGCACGAGGTGTCTACTTTGTTGTCTAAATTTCAGGACGTCTTGACCGATGATCTACCACCCGGCTTGCCACCGATCCGTGGAATTGAGCACCAAATTGATTTGGTGCCCGGCGCGTCTTTACCCAACCGTGCCGCTTACCGTGCAAGTCCGGAAGAGACTAAGGAGCTACAACGTCAAGTCCAAGAGCTCCTACACCGAGGATATGTTCGTGAGTCGCTTTCACCATGTGCCGTGCCGGTCATTTTGGTGCCCAAGAAGGACGGGTCTTGGAGGATGGGTGTCGATTTCTGAGCCATCAACCAAATAACCGTCAAGTACCGGCATCCGATCCCGCGCCTCGAAGACATGTTGGATGAACTCCACGGCGCCACCGTTTTCTCAAAGATTGATCTCCGGAGCGGTTATCACCAAATCCAGATGGCCGAGGGTGACGAGTGGAAAACGGAATTCAAGACAAAGTACGGGTTATATGAGTGGCTTGTCATGCCGTTCGGACTTTCCAATGCCCCATCAACGTTCATGCGTCTCATGAACCATGTCCTTCGCCGGTTTTTGGGTAATTTTGTCGTTGTTTATTTTGACGATATTCTTATTTTTAGTATGTCTTTGGATGAACACATCGGGCACCTTCGCCAAGTGCTCGAGTGCCTTAGACAAGAACAATTATACGTCAATTATGAAAAATGTGTCTTTTGCTCGACACAACAATATATTTCTTGGCTATGTCGTGTCTAAGGACGGACTCCAAGTAGACGAATCCAAAGTACGCGCTATTCGGGAGTGGCCTACACCTAGTACGGTCACCATGGTCCGAGCCTTTCTCGGCTTAGCGGGCTTCTACCGACGCTTTGTCAAAGACTTTAGCTCGGTAGCGGCGCCGCTTCATGAGCTCACTACTAACGGTGTCACGTTTGAGTGCCGTGATACGCATGCTCGAGCGTTTGATGCGCTAAAAGACCGACTTTGCAATGCACCGTTACTCCAACTCCCAAATTTCTCGAAAACCTTTGAGGTGGCGTGTGATGCATCTAATGTTGGCATTAGGGGGGGTTCTCCTACACGAGAATCGGCCCATTGCTTACTTTAGTGAAAAGCTTTCCGGTCCGCCACTCAACTATCCAACTTATGACAAGGAACTATATGCTTTAGTTCGTTGTCTAAAAACATGACAACACTACTTGTGGCCGAAGGAGTTCGTGATTCATTCGGATCATGCGGCTCTTTCGTATCTCAAGAGCCAAACTAATCTTAGTCGGCGCCATGCAAGTTGGGTAGAATTTCTAGAAACCTTTCCTTATGTCATTCGGCATAAGAAGGGAAAAGAGAATGTGGTAGCCGATGCCCTTTCTTGGCGATATATCCTTTTGGTGCATATGGACGCCAAGATCCATGGCTTTGCTCTTATCAAAGAGTTATATGCCACGGATCTTGACTTCAAGGATATATTTGCAAAATGCCTTGACCTCCGAGAGCATGAGTCTTTCTTTATAAATGATGGCTACTTGTTCCGCGCGGGAAAACTTTGTATTCCGCGTTCGTCCATACGCCACTTGTTGATAAAGGAGGTCCATGAGGGTCGTGGTCATTTTGGTGCTACCAAGACTCTCGCTGCTCTCCAAGAGCACTTCTTTTGGCCCAAAATGCGCAAGATTGTGACATGGTTTCGCACAAGTTGCATCACATGTCATCATGCAAAATCGCGTCAAGGTCCGGACGGATTGTATTCTCCTTTACCTATACCAATGGGACCTTGGGAGGATCTTTCCATGGACTTTGTAGTTGGCCTACCAATGTCCAAGCGAGGCAACGACTCAATTTTTGTGGTAGTCGACCGTTTTTCAAAAATGACTCATTTTATCGCGTGTAAGAGCACCCACAATGCTAGCGATGTCGCCACGTTATTCTTTAACAATGTAGTGCGCTTACACGGGATACCACGTTCCATCCTTAGTGATTGGGACGTGAAGTTTGTGAGTCACTTTTGGAGGACGTTATGGGGAAAACTTGGAACCAACTTGTTGTTTTCAAGTAGTTATCACCCCCAAACCGATGGTCAAACGGAGGCTACCAATCGGACTCTCGGTGCTCTACTTAGAGCAACGCTGAGGAACAACCCACGAAAGTGGGAGGACTTACTTTCGGTTGTGGAGTTTTCATATAACAGGTCTAGGCACTCGGCAACTAAACTCTCACCTTTTGAAGTTGTCTACGGCCTTAATCCACACACGCCTTTGGACTTCACACCACGCCCACTCAAGAACGGTGAACACATCACCGCCGCAAGTCGAGCCGCTTCAATCATTGAACTTCATGAGCGGACAAGAGCAAAACTCCAACGTCGTGCCGCCCAACTTGCCGAACAACGCAATAAGGGCCGTCGCGACATATCTTTCGAGCCCGGCGATCTTGTTTGGCTCCACTTAAGGAAGGAGCGTTTTCCATCTCGACACAAGGGCAAGCTATCGGATCGAGGTGATGGGCCTTTCCGGATCTTATCCCGACATGGTCCGAATGCTTACAAGTTGGAGATTCCGGATTCTTACGGCGTGCACCCAACGTTCAATGTCAAGGATCTAGCCCCTTATGTTGAGCCCCTATTTGACGACGGTGAAACGGGGACGTTTCACATCCAAGATGGGGGGACTGATGCGCCCTTGACAACCATGACCGTGGATGAGGAGGACGATGCTTTGCGGGTTTGCTCCGATGGACCGCTTACTCGCTCCCGAGCTAAAGCCATCGCCCAAGCTGCCGGCTCAATCATCCGACGCACCATTGCATCACTTGGACCCGTTAGTGGCATGCCATGTCACCACTCCACCATGGCATAGACTTCCGGCGCCACGTCATCAAGCTAGCAAATATTATTATTTTTTTAATGTATTTTTCATTTTAATAATAGACTTTAATTTTCGGAACCGTAACTCCGGAACTTAATTCCGGGAGTTACTTGCCGACATTGATAGTCTAGGCCTTTCAACTCGGGAGTTAGCCCCGGCTTTATTTCCCGCTTTTGTTTCCCGCCTTTATTTCCGTCTTTAATTTCCGGCTAATGGTTTGGCCTTCATCCACTATATAAAGGATGCTTGGCCACACTTGTAAGGCATGTCTAATATTATTCAAGTTATTTGAAGGAAAATCCTCTCTCTTGATTTGGGCATCACTTCCTCTTCAATCCCCTCAAAGTTCTTCCTTGGATCAAGTCTTAGATCCAAGAACTCACCTTCGAGGATTCTTCTAAAGAATCAAACTCTCAAATCCACTACAACGTTTGCTCGATCTCTCTAGATCGAATCAAACCTTCGCTTCCGCATCCATTTTCAAATCGGTTCCGCCTTATCAAACTTCTATCAAAGTTCTCATTTGCACATCAACACGAGTAGTTGAAGCTCTAGCTTGGTCAAGATCCGGCGTCCGTTCTTCAACGCTTTCAAGGACGCATCTGCTCATAATTGGTAACATGTACTCGTACAAACCTCCACTAGTGTTGTGCCAAATCTCTTAATAGAGTCTGCACCAACTCGATCTGTCTGTCAACAGGAAACCTAATAGACTCCAGAGTTGAGTCCACATGTCCAATCCAGAGCTCAACCTCTAACCCCACCTTCCTAGAGAAAGGGGGTACTCCCACCTGATGAAAAGCCTTCAACCATGTGTCTAGTCTAGGCCCTATAAGCTCCTTTGTAACTCTAGCAATCTCAGCAGCAGGTGCCGGTGCAGCTGGCACCTGAGTAACCCTGTGGAATCTCCCAAATGATCCCTCTTGTGCCCGCAGGTCAAGGGCACGCCTACCTGCTCTGGCAACCTCTTCAACGCGTCTGATATACGCTCGGAACTCTAATCCACCCATGGAGAGGCGATTAGAATCATTAGACTGGGCTCTTTGTGATCCCTGTCTCTCTGTTGCCCCGTTCCCAGTCTCATGAACGACGCTCTCAGCAACCTCCTCGTGAGCCTCCTCCGCTGCACGTATACCACCAGCGGGAATCCTACCCGTCCTCTACCTAGAGGGGGTCTACCTCTACCTCGTCGAGTTGCAGGTAAGGCTCTAGTCTGAACCATCCGCAGAGGACGTAAACCTAACTCAGAAGGCTATATATATGCCATAAGTATAGATATATATTAAATCAATCACGTCATAATATCTATATATATATATACTGTCGAGATCTTCAGAGGGGCGATGGCTCAGGTACACGGTATCCCAAAACATTTGTATTCATTTCAAAACCAAAACCTTTTGAAAAGTCAGACCCCTTTCGGGTTATATTTATTTATCTATTCGACCTTTATCGCAGATTACAAGTGCCTTTGTTATCAACCTGGGCTCTGATACCAACTTTGTAACACCCCAAATCCGTAGGATTCGAGGTGCTACTAGGCTAGGATCTCACAATGGATCTTTACCCTAACCTGACAACAAGTTCACTGAATCTTACAACAAGGCACAAATAGATTAAATAAAAAATATCAAATTGATATATATATATATATATATATATATCAAATTGATATATATATATATATATATATATATATATATATATATATATATATATATATATATATATATATATATATATATCAAAAGGTAATACATAAGTACCACTGATTACAAATAAAACATAACTGTACAACAAAAGATCCCATAAACCCCGATAACGACCCAGTGTACGGAGCCCTCAGCGGATCACCCACTCTGGATCACTCTACAGCTCTCCTAACCTGCAAAGGACTACAACACGGTATAAAACCGTTAGCTAACCATACACATATATATAGAGATGCAGAAGCACAAACACACTTCATGAATAATAACATATAAACATGCTGTCACACATTTACCCAATTAATTATCTTTAATAAGTCCAACACTCAAATAGTATATATATATCTGCATATGAATATATGTGACACGAGAAATATATACAAAATCCTCGCCTCTGAGTACTATAGCTAGCTGAAGTGGTATAAGTGAACCTTCCCGTATACCATAAGGAGTGGTCAATGCCCTTCCCGTATACTAGATCTAACTAGACTACAGAGAACTTCCCAGACTCCACTACGGGATGAAAGGCAAGTTGTCACAACCACTACAATGGGCGGTCAATATATCATAGGTCGGTAATAAACCATATCGCATGCTATAAACCATAGAACAAACACCACTCATGCATACATCCAATATAAGGATGGTAACTAAGTAAGTCCTATGGACTTACCTCAACCTCGAAGTAGTCTCAACCACGATCTCAAACACGGTCCACTCCAATCTGGAGGACAACACTGCCTAATAACAAGGCATAACAATATATCAACTCATATCCATCAAAGGGTTCACACCTAGACCCAAGGGATCCATAAGGATCGCATCTTAACTCATAAACCTCAAAGCCATAACCGGCATAAACGATAACGTACTAATCATCATTCTAACCTCATACACGTACCTAGCATGCTACTAACCCGCTCATACTAGGAAAGGAAAGGATCTACCCAACTCTAGGTAGACCCGGGACAAGACGCACCTGCGTGACAAGAGAGACACAGGGGCGGAGCAACGCAACCCGCAGGCGCGGCAAGGCTCAGCCACAGGCGCGGTGACAGTTGCCGCAAGCAACGCAAGCACGGCGCAGGCGCTGTGACACGGCTTCCGCAGGGGCGGCGGCTTCCAGGCGCGGGGGCGGCGACAGTGCAAAAAGCGATCCCACGATTCCTCTTCGGCTCTTCACGTTATCAAATCACGTCTTCTCCATTCCAAAGTCACACACATACATAAACATACACATTCCAACATCAATCTACATTCAGTTCATCTAATCCTAAGCTAAGGAAGATGGAATCAAAGAAGAAGAAAGGAAGGAGAAGCAAGGAGCTTACCTCCACTGCTGGTCTAGGCAAGGGAATGATCCAAGACAGTATCTCAGCTGGCTCTCAAGCTCAGCACAACATCCACTAGCATCAACCTCAACAAGGCCACACCACAAACTCTCTTACAAACTCAAGAAAACTCACACACAAGATCAAGGAGAGGAAAAGGAAGCAAGAAGGACGTAAGGAAGCTGATGAAAGAAGTGAAGAAGAAACCCTTGCACAGCAAGGAAAGGAAGAGGTAAGGAAGAGAGGGTAAAGCACGGTCAAAAGGTCAACAAAACCGGCTGCAGCCGCAAGAAACCGCAGGGGCGGTTCCCTGAGCCGTAGGGGCGGAACAACGGACAAGCCGCAAGGGCGGCCTCACGGACCCGCGGGGGCGGCTAAGGCCAAAACTGGCTCCAAAAGGCTAAGGCTCTTACACCTCACCCTCCCTAAAAATAAGTTTCGTCCCGAAACTTGTAAAATCCTCAAACCACTCGGACTCAAAAGCCGAGGTATACTCTCTCTATAACCTAAAACACAAGCATGGAGGAAATCATCAACTCCAACAACAAAACACTATACATGGCATAGAGGAAAACCATCTCTAGCCAAACCATACTCATAACAAAAGGGCATGGAGTAAAAACATCTCCAGCAACACTATGTCCATCAAAATAGGATGGAGTTATAACCATCTCAAGGTGAACCTTACTCGTATCACAATAGCATGGAGGAAAGAGCCATCACCACCTATAAACAAAAATCGTACTAGCACACAAGATCTAATAAGATGACACATCATATCATAGCTAGTACGAAAATAAACACATCATAGCATATAAGCATGTCATCACAACACTCACCAAGATAGTACTAAAATCAACTCGGTGATCCTACTGGTGCATCTATCTCGGCATAGAACTGTGGATAGTTCTTCTGAATACTATCCTCAGTCTCCCATGTAGCCTCATCAAGTCCTCGTCTCGACCACTGTATCCTCAGCATATCAATGTCCTTCGAACGCAAGCGTCTCATACCTCGTTCTAGGACTGCAATAGGGTGCTCAACAAAGGTGTGGTCCGGCTCGACCACCAAATCATCATAACTCACGATGTGTCTCGGATCTAGTATATACTCCCTTAGCTGAGACACGTGAAATACAGGGTGAACACCCTTTAATCTCGGAGGCAAGGCTAATCTGTATGTTGCGCTCCCAACCCGATCCAGAATCTCGAACGGTCCGACATATCGGGGGCTCAACTTCCCCTTAATGCCAAAACGTCTAACACCTCATGTCGGAGACACTCTCAGCCACACACGGGCTCCCACTCTGAACTCTAGAGGTCTATGCCTCCTATCAGCATAAGACTTTTGACGGTTCTGCGTAGTCAGCATCCGCTCTCTAATCAGTGCTACACGAGCCACATCATCCTGAATCTGATAAGGTGTCAAACCACTAACACTGCTCTGCTCATCCCAACATACCGGAGTACGGCATCTCTGTCCATACAGTGCCTCATATGGGGCCATCCCAATAGATGCATGCTAGCTGTTGTTGTATGAGAACTCAACTAGTGGGAGATGATCCCTCAACTCTTATCCCCAATCCGACACACAAGCTCGCAACATATCCTCCGATGCTTGAATGGTCCTCTCTGACTGACCATCTGTCTGAGGATGGAATGCAGTCGTGAAGTGCAAACTCGTCCCCGGGACAGTCTGAATTTGCTGCCAAAATCTCGAGGTAAATCGTCCACCTTTGTCTGAGACGATCGTCCTCGGCACACCATGGAGTCTCACTATCTTCCTAGTGTACTCCTCTGCTAATCTGCTCACCGGCCACGTTTCCTGAATAGGGATAAAACGTGCCGTCTTCGTCAATCTGTCCACTATGACCCAGATGGCATAAGAAATCCGGCTCAGTCTCAGTCCAGTCACAAAGTCCATGGTGACGTCCTCCCACTTCCTCTGTGGAACAGGAGGTGGTTGGAGTTCACCTCCAGGTCTGCAATGCTCTATCTTGACCTGCTGGCAAGTCGCACACTATGCCACAAGTCTGGTCACATCAGGCTTCAGTCCTCCCCACCAATATGAAAGTCTCAAGTCCAGATACATCTTACTCGTACCTGGGTGTACAGAGTAAGGTGTACAGTGAGCCTCCTGTAATATCCTCAGACGTAAATCCGCATCATCGGGTACACAGACGCGACCGCGGCGTCTCAATACTCCATCTCCTCCTAGCAGGAACTGGGGTGCCTCATCTCTAGATATCCTCTCTCGGATCCTCATCAGTGTAGGCAGGTCTCCTGCTTCTGTTGGATCTCACCCAATAGATCAGGGAGAACCTATAAAGTACGCAGTTGGGCATCCTCATCAGGAAACTAGATGTCCAACACTAACCAGATCAGGTCTCTCTGCAACTGATGCTGAACTGTCAGCCTCGCAATCGCCTGCTCTCGAGGCGTCGGCGACAACGTTCGCCTTCCCTGGATGGTACAGAATCTCCATATCAAAAAACTTGATCAGCTCAAGGCACCCATGCTGACAGTTATTCAATTCCACTGCGTGAAAATATACTTCAGACTCTTATGGTCTGTGAAGATCTGACATGTAGCACCATACAGGTAATGTCTCCAGATCTTCAGGGCATGAACTCCGCTTCCAACTCCAGATCATGAGTCGGGTAGTTCTCCTCATATGTCTTCAGCTGTCGAGACGCATAAGCATTCACTCTGCCTCAATGCATCAATACACAATCCAAGCCCAGCTTGGATGCATCACTGTAAACCACAAAATCCTCCGTACCCTCTAGTGCCAAAATAGGAGCAGAAGTCAGACGTCTCTTCAGTTCCGCAAAACTCAGCATACATTGATCAGACCATACAAATCTGGTAGTCTTCCTCAGTAGACTCGTCAGTGGACGGGCAATCACAAAAAATCCCTCCACAAAGCGTTTGTAATAACCGGCTAGGCCAAGGAAGCTACGTACTTCCTTGACGTTCGTCGGTGTAGTCCAAGATGCTACTGCCTCAATCTTGGCCGGATCCACCTTGATCCCTTCAGCTGATACCACATGACCCAAGAATGCTACCTCTGGCATCTAGAACTCGCACTTAGAGAACTTAGCATAGAGTTCTCTATCCCGCAAAACCTGCAATACAGTCCTCAGCTATCCTGCATGCTCCTCTATGCTGCGAGAGTACACCAAAATGTCATCTATAAAGACCACCACAAACTGATCCAGGAAGTCGATGAAGATGTTGTTCATCAACTCCATAAAGACTGTTGGGGCATTCGTAAGCCCAAATGGCATCACAACAACTCCTAGTGGCCATATCTGGTCCGGAATGTTGTCCTGTGCACATCCTGCTCTCTCACCCTCAACAGGCGCCATCCGGTATGGGGCCTTCGAGATAGGTCTCGTACCAGGCTCTAAATCAATACCAAAATCCACACTCCTCTGAGGCGGCAAACTGGACGGCTCAACAAATACATCTGCAAACTCACAGACCACTAGGATATCCTCTAATGCTGGACTCTCCCCCTCCTTCATGGCATAACACCAGAAGGCCTCACAACCCTGTGCAATCAGTCTAGCTGCTCGTATCGCACTGATAACCATGCCAGATTTTCCAAGGTCCCAACCATGGAAAACCTCTACCTGTCCCAACTCAGTAGAGAGGGTAACAGTCTTCCTTAAACCTACATCTAAAACTGCAGAATGTCTATCCATCCAATCCATACCTAGAATGACTTCTTCATGCTCTAATGGCATGACAAAGAAGTCCACAAGTAATACACGGGTCCCTACAGAAATGGGACAGTCACGAATCTCACGGATACCTCTGACCCTACTACCATCGGGTAACCCTATACTAAAGGGTATCCCTCAATCGTATCTAGACTCAGACAATCAACACATGCATCAGATATAAAACAGTGCGTAGCACCCGTATCAAACAAGAATCTAACAGGTAAACCATGGATCAGTGGCTCCTCTGCTCTCCTTAACTCAAAAACTCGACCCTGTGGTCCTCTAGTATCAGTGGTGCTCCCACCACGACCTCTGCCTTTACTCGGCCTAGGAGCACATCCCTGATTCGTAGGGCGATCTGGCCGCTCTGCTGTCCCTTTGTCTATTGCTGCTGAGGTGGCCTCTGCCCACCTCCGGCTACACTAGCAGGGGAAGAACCTTGTTGAGATGAAATTCCGCCCTGTCGGCAGTAAACAGCTCTTTGACCCTGTCTACCACAGGTGTAACAAGTCACTAGTGGCCTCGTGCATTCTGGCCTCATATGTCCTAGATCACCACAGTTATAGCACTGACGTCCCTTATCTGCAACCGTTGCAGATGAGGGATGACTCTGGCGTCTCTGACCTCGCCAAACACAAGCAGCTCCACCAGTACCACTGGTCTGCCCATTACGTTGTCTCTTCTCAGACCCTCCGGTCTAAGAAGCTCTCCTCTGTCCAGCTCGCTCCGTCTCATAGTCGGAAGCTCTGTCCTGATAATCCATCAGAGACTCACAGTGGAAACCCACCATATAGGTCC